>JBAMNC010000124.1:0-532500 GCA_037902135.1 Cetoscarus ocellatus
CCACATTTTTCCTGCATTTTAGAGTACAAAATATCAAATCGGTGTTATCTTAGCGAAAAACACTTATTCTGGACCAGAAATGCTGTTCTTGAATCAAACTGATATTTTCTTGACACTTCAGTTTTTATGGCTAAGTGATGTTTTCCGAGTAATTAACGCAGTTTTTTGACAAGTTTGACACCTAAACCCAATTCCACATTTTTCCTCCATTTTAGAGTACAAAATATCAAATTGGTGTTATCTCAGGGAAAAACACTATTCTGGACCAGAAATGCTGTTCTTGAATCAAACTATTTTCTTGACACTTCAGTTTTTATGCCTAAGTGAAATTTTCCGAGTAATTAACGCAGTTTTTAGACAAGTTTTGACTCTAAAAACCAATTCCACATTTTTCCTGCATTTTAGAGTACAAAATATCAAATTGGTGTTATCTAGCGAAAAACACTTATTCTGGACCAGAAATGCTGTTCTTGAATCAAACTGATATTTTCTTGACACTTCAGTTTTTATGCCTAAGTGAAATTTTCCGAGTAATTAACGCAGTTTTTAGACAAGTTTGACTCTAAAACCAATTCCACATTTTTCCTGCAATTTAGAGTACAAAATATCAAATCGGTGTTATCTTAGCGAAAAACACTTAATTTTGATCAAAAACTCTGTTCTTGAATAAAACTTATTATTTTCTTGACACTTCAGTTTTTATGCCTAAGTGATGTTTCCGAGTGATTAACGCAGTTTTAGACAAGTTTGACTCCAAAAATCAATTCCACATTTTTCCTGCATTTTAGAGTACAAAATATCAAATTGGTGTTATCTTAGCGAAAAACACTTATTCTGGACCAGAAATGCTGTTCTTGAATCAAACTGATATTTTCTTGACACTTCAGTTTTTATGCCTAAGTGAAATTTTCCGAGTAATTAACGCAGTTTTTAGACAAGTTTTGACTCTAAAAACCAATTCCACATTTTTCCTGCATTTTAGAGTACAAAATATCAAATTGGTGTTATCTTAGCGAAAAACACTCATTCTGGACCAGAAATGCTGTTCTTGAATCAAACTATTTTCTTGACACTTCAGTTTTTATGGCTAAGTGAAATTTTCCGAGTAATTAACGCAGTTTTTAGACAAGTTTGACTCCAAAAATCAATTCCACATTTTTCCTGCATTTTAGAGTACAAAATATCAAATCGGTGTTATCTTAGCGAAATACACTTTTCTGGACCAGAAATGCTGTTCTTGAATCAAACTATTTTCTTGACACTTCAGTTTTTATGCCTAAGTGAAATTTTCCGAGTAATTAACGCAGTTTTTGGACAAGTTTGACTCAAAAATCCATTCCACATTTTTCCTGCATTTTAGAGTACAAAATATCAAATTGGTGTTATCTTAGCGAAAAATACTTATTCTGGACCAGAAATGCTGTTCTTGAATCAAACTGATATTTTCTTGACACTTCAGTTTTTATGCCTAAGTGAAATTTTCCGAGTAATTAACGCAGTTTTTAGACAAGTTTGACTCCAAAAACAAATTCCACATTTTTCCTGCATTTTAGAGTACAAAATATCAAATTGGTGTTATCTTAGCGAAAAACACTTATTCTGGACAGAAATACTGTTCTTGAATAAAACCGATATTTTCTTGACACTTCAGTTTTTATGCCTAAGTGATGTTTTCCGAGTGATTAACGCAGTTTTTAGACAAGTTTTGACTCTAAAAACAATTCCACATTTTTCCTGCATTTTAGAGTACAAAATATCAAATTGGTGTTATCTTAGCGAAATACACTTTTTCTGGACCAGAAATGCTGTTCTTGAATCAAACTATTTTCTTGACACTTCAGTTTTTATGGCTAAGTGAAATTTTCCGAGTAATTAACGCAGTTTTTAGACAAGTTTTGACTCTAAAAACCAATTCCACATTTTTCCTGCATTTTAGAGTACAAAATATCAAATTGGTGTTATCTTAGTGAAAAACACTTATTTTTGATCAAAAACTCTGTTCTTGAATAAAATTGATATTTTTTCCCCAACTTCATTTTTGAGCCCTTAATGATCTTGTCCCCTTGATTTAGGCTTTTTTTAGACGAGTTTGACTCCAAAAACCAATTCCACATTTTTCCTACATTTTAGAGTACAAAATATCAAAATGCTGTTATCTAAGGGAAAAACAGTTATTCTGGACCAGAAATGCTGTTCTAGAATAAAAGTGATTTTTTCTGGAACTTCAGTTTTTATGCCTAAGTGAATTTTACCGAGTAATTAACACAGTTTTTAGACAAGTTTTGACTCTAAAAACCAATTCCAAATTATCCTGCATTTTAGTGTACAAAATATCAAATTGGTGTTATCTTAGCGAAATACACTTATTTTTGATCAAAAACTCTGTTCTTGGAGGGGCGTGGCCAGCGAGTTATGGAGTAGCTGTGTTCCTGAGAGGCTCTGCTCGACGATTAATCAAAACATAAATTTCCCACGGTAAAAACACTTGAATTATTGCTAAAGTACAGTGTAGAGAGATGACGAAGAAGAGGAACAACAAAGGAGGGGAAAAAGATGACAAAATGACCGACGAGCTTGGTGGAATGGACGATACTGTAGCTACCAAGCTAGCCGAAGCTGCCTCGTGTGCCGCCTCATCGTGCCCGGAGCCGAACCCATCTACAGCAGATCTCATGAAAGCCATCACCGCATTGAGTCAAAATGTGGACACCAAATTTACTACTATCTCAGACTCCATGGGCGCCATGCAAACAACCTGGCCTCCGTGTCAGGGAAGGTACGTGACATGGAGGAGGCTATGAATGGGCACGAGGACAGGCTAACCTCACTGGAGAATTTATGTAAAAGCCTGCAGGGAAGCTTAAGTGAACAACGGAAGAAATAAATGGACCTGGAATCTCGTTCAAGAAGTCAAAACATCAGAATCATTGGTATCCCAGAAGGCACAGAGAAAGGAAAACCAGTGGAGTTCATTACCAAGCTGATTCCGGCTCGGAGCAGAACACTTCACTAATCCAGCGTTGCTCGTGGATCGGGCGCATCGCTCCTTGGGTCCAAAGCCGGCGGACGGGGCTCGCCCACGGCCGTTCATTGTCAGACTCCACTACTGCCAGACTCGGGAGCTCATCCTCAAACTCGCCGCGCAAAAATCACCACTTCAGCACAACGGGACGAAGCTTTTCATCTTTCCAGATTTGTCAGTGGAGGTTCTCAACCAACGCAGAGCATTTAATGAAGCCCGCAAGATGTGCAGAGGTGCCGGATTCCGCTACGGATTCCTTCACCCGGCGCGTTTCCGTGTGACCGTGGAGGATGTCACCAGGGTTTTTAACAACTCAGATGAGGCAGAGGTGTTCCTCCGTGATAAGATCTCCGTCTCCTCCTCTTGAAACAGACGGCCATTGGCGGAGACTATGGACTTTTCCAGCTGGTTCTATAACATATCTGACCATAGGATGCACTGTTATTATTATTTTTTTTTAAGGTTTTTGCATAAGGGATTACAATGTACTTTTGAACTTAACATTTTTCGAGCAGGCCTGGGAGTTAAAGGAGCGATGCTTACGCACCAGTGGACATTGGGTGAGTTTGAAACGGGCTTCAGTTGGGGGAGCCTGTCAAGTTTACGGGGGTGGGGGGGTAAGTTGTTCGGGGAGCTCAAGTTCTTCATGTTTTATGTTGCTGGCATAACAGACATTTGTGATGTTAAGATGTTGACAGGGAGAAAGCATATTGATCAGGTTGTGAATGGCACATAATATTAGCAGCAGCTCACACAATGGCACAGTGAATATACTAAGCTGGAATGTAAAAGGCTTAGGTAACCCAGTGAAGAGGGCTAAGGTTCTTACACATCTTAAATCTTTAATTCCTGATATTATTTTTTTACAAGAGACTCATGCCAAACGTTCCGTTCAGATGGTGCTACGAGCCAATTGGCTTGGGCAGATGTACCAGGCTAATTTTGGAGCTAAGGCTAGGGGAGTGGTTATTTTGTTTAGAAAAAACACACCTTTTATTCAGGGTAAAACAATAGCAGACCCCAATGGTCGATTTCTAATAGTATCTGGCTGTCTTTGTTCCACTCCAGTGACTTTCGTGAATATATACGGCCCAATTTTGACTGTCCTCAATTCTTTAAAGACGTATTCAATACAATTCCAAATATAGACCAAACTAATGTCATTGTTGGGGGGGATATGAACTGCGTTCTGGATGCAAGATTAGATAAAAATTTTTCAACATCTTCAAACAACAGTTCTTGAAAATCTAAACATTGTGGATATATGGAGGTTGTTATATCCCACTAGCAGTGAGTTTTCTTACTTCTCTCCAGTGCATAAGTCTTACTCTCGCATCGATTATTTTTTCCTTGATTCTAAACTTATTCCAGCAATGATTGATATCACCTATCATCCCATATTAGTTTCGGATCATAGCCCTGTGTCCTTAACTTTGAAAATTACAGACTTGAGCACAAGAAGCTGCCCTACTAAAAGATGAAGTCTTTCACAAACGTATGGAGGAACACATTTTATTTTTTCTTAAGTCTAATGACAGGGGTGATGTTAATGATTCAGTTTTATGGGAAAGTATGAAAGCAGTCATGAGGGGTCATATTATTTCATATAAATCATGGAAGAGTAAAAATCAAGTGGCAGCTTTGAAAGACATGGAGTCTGAATTATGTGGACTAGAACAGTCCTATCAGGCTGCCCCTACAACAGACACCTTGGGTAAGATCACCAAACTTAAATGTGAGTACAACACCATGCTCTCTAAATACGTCTGTTCTCAAATGGTAAGCTCCAGACAAAAACTGTTTGAGTTAGGGGACAAGCCACACAGGTTGCTGGCTAGACAACTTAGGCACTCTCAGGCATCACGGGCTATACTCCAAATAAAGAATAAAAAGGGACATATTGTTACAGATCAGCAGGGAATAAATAAATGTTTTGAGGATTTCTATCGTAATCTATACAGCTCAAACAATATTGCCAGTGAGGACGAGATTAATGAGTTCCTAGATGGGTGTGATTTACCTAAGCTTGACCATGATGCTGTAGCAGAGCTGGATGCTGAGATCACTTTGGAAGAGGTGAAAGCAGCAATTGCCCAGTTCCCAAACAACAAGGCTCCTGGGCCTGATGGGTTTGGGGCAGAATTTTATAAGGCATACAGTTCATTGCTGGCACCTTTAATTTTATCTATGTTTAATCATTCTAGGGAAGCAGGCTCACTAACTAACTCGCTCTATCAAGGCAATATTGCTCTACTTCTGAAAAAAGAACGGGATCCTGCGTATGTTTCCTCCTATAGACCTGTATCTTTGATCCATTCGAAACCAAATTAATTAGCAAAATATTAGCCAACCGTCTTAAGAGTCATATTGCCAAAATCATTCACCCAGATCAGACGGGGTTTATCCCCAACCGTCACATATACTTTAACATGAGAAGACTCTTTAACATATTATACAGCCCTCTACGTGATACGGAAGACTCGATCATCATAGCTCTCGACGCTGAAAAAGCTTTTGATCGGGTAGAATGGCCATATATGTTGTCTGTATTATCTAGATTTGGATTTGGTGACTCCTTCATTAATTGGATAAAGTTACTTTAAAAAGAACCTATGGCCTCGGTAGTTACAAACCTAAATAAATCTGTGCCTTTTCGGCTCTGTAGGGGGACACGCCAGGGTGACCCTCTATCTCCATTTATTTTTGCTATGGCTCTGGAGCCATTAGCCTCCTACATACGATCTAGCCCTGAAATACACCCTATAACACATCTGGATACTAAACATAAAATCTCGGCATACGCTGATGATGTTATATTATTTATTTCAGATCCTAAAACCTCTGTACCTCCACTGCTGCAATTAATAAAGAAATTCGGGTCATTCTCGGGATACAAGATAAACTGGGAGAAAAGTGAAATAATGCCGCTGTCAAACTCTGTAGATATGGTATTCCTCAAGACAACCTCACTTAGAATAGTTTCTGACAAGTTCACAAGTCTGGGTATTACAGTCACAAGAAAACTGAGCCAATTATTACGACATAATTGGGATGAGAAAATTGTTCAGTTGGAGAGGAATATACAGTTCTGGAATACCCTACCTATATCAATGGTGGGACGTATTAATGCCATTAAAATGGTGGTCTTGCCAAGGTTCCTCTATATATTTCAATCCATCCCAGTATGCATCCCCTGGACGTACTTTAGAAAGCTGGATTCAATTATATCATCATTTATTTGGTCTGGTAAAATACCAAGGATTTCGAAAAAACATCTTATTAAAAGCCGGCTCGAGGGAGGTTTCGGCTTCCCTCAGTTTAAATCCTATTATTTAGCTGCACACTTAAATATTTTTTCTTTCTGGTTTCGGTGCTCACCAGACAATAACCTGGAGGAGATGCCCGCATGGTTACAAATTGAACAGCTCTCATGTCAGGGCACCTCTCTACCAGCACTCATTAACAGCCCAATAAAGATTAAAAAACATTTATATAATAATAACCCGATAGTTTATAATTCTATAAAGATCTGGAAGCAGGTGGTAACAACCTTGAAAGCACCTAAAGTATACTTGGACTCTCCTATCTGCTATAACCATGCTTTTAAACCTGCACTGGAGGATGTAGTTTTTTCAAAATGGAGAGAGAATGGCATCATCACTCTCAGAAATATTTATATTGAAGGTCACCTGGCCTCTTTTCAACAATTACGACAGGCATTTCAGCTTCCAGCTAGCCATTTTTTCCGCTACCTACAGTTGAGACATTTTTTGATAGCTCACATTCCACAATATGAACACAAACCTCAGCATGGGGCTTTGGATAGTCTCTTTCAAATTGAACCATATACAAGTGGTGCATTATCTAAATTTTACAGAATTTTACAGTCTGTGAATAGCACATCATCAGCTCCATTTAAAGAGGCGTGGGGGAGAGAATTGGAGAGGGAAATCTCAGATGAGATGTGGGAGACTTGTATTAAGAACATCCATGATAGCTCAATTAATGCAAGACACAATTTAATACAGTTCAAAGTAGTGCATAGATTACATTATTCTCCCTCCAAATTGCAGAAAATTTTTCCACAAATATCATCCCAATGCCTGAAGTGTCAGTGTGAAGAAGGGACACTATCTCACCAATTTTTATTATGTAATAAGATACAATCATTCTGGGGCTCTGTTTTTGATTTTTTCACTAAGGCCTTTAAACACCCATGCAAACCAGCTCCTCTCACCATACTATTTGGGGTGGCCAATCCCAATGAGGTGAAGAGTAGTCACAAGGCTAGGGCCCTTTCCCTATCGACATTATTAGCCAGGAAGCTAATTCTACAGTTCTTGAAATCCGAAAGTTCTCCAACATTTGATATGTGGTTGAGAGAGCTGGGTAACGTCTTGCATTTGGAGAAAATCAGGTACATGATGTCTGCTAAAGAAGATACCTTTTTTAAAATCTGGCAACCCATTCTGGACTTATTGTCTTAAAATTGTTTGCTGTGTCATTATTTATGTACTATATGCTCTATTTCATGTCATAATACCTGTCATACTTCTGTACTTGTTTTTGTAACGTCACCAACTGCTGTTAATATGTTTTCTTTGTTATGAAAGCAATAAAATTACAAAAAAAAATAAATAAATAAAAAACTCTGTTCTTGAATAAAACTGATATTTTTTTCCCCAACTTCATTTTTGAGCCCTTAATGATCTTGTCCCCTTGATTTAGGCTGTTTTTAGACAAGTTTGACTCCAAAAACCAATTCCACATTTTTCCTACATTTTAGAGTACAAAATATCAAAATGCTGTTATCTCAGGGAAAAACAGTTATTCTGGACCAGAAATGCTGTTCTTGAATAAAAGTGATTTTTTCTGGAACTTCAGTTTTTATGCCTAAGTGAACTTTTCCGACTGATTAACACAGTTTTTAGACAAGTTTAACTCCTAAACCCAATTCCAAATTTTTCCTGCATTTTAGAGTACAAAATATCAAATTGGTGTTATCTCAGTGAAATACACTTATTTTTGATCAAAAACTCTGTACTTGAATAAAACTATTTTCCTGGCACTTCAGTTTTTATGCCTAAGTGAACTTTTCCGACTGATTAACACAGTTTTTAGACAAGTTTGACTCCAAAAACAAAATCCAAATTTTTCCTGCATTTTAGAGTACAAAATATCAAATTGGTGTTATCTTAGCAAAAACACTTATTTTTGATCAAAATCTCTGTTCTTGAATAAAACTGATATTTTCTTGGCACTTCAGTTTTTATGTATAAGTGAACTTTTCCTAGTGATTAACGCAAGTTTGACTCCAAAAACCAATTCCACATTTCCACAATTCCACTTCAGTTCTGAGCCCTAAATTATCTTTTTCCAGTCATTTACGCAGTTTTTAGACAAGTTTGACTCTCATAACTAATTCCAAGTTATTGCACATTTTTCCTGCATTTTAGAGTACAAAATATCTAAATGGTGTTATCTCCAGAGAAATAAGTTTATTTTTGATCAAAAATGCTGTTCTTCAATAAATCTGATATGCCTGGCACTGCAGTTTTTAGCCCTTAATGATGGTTTCCCAGTGATTTATGCATTTTTGGAGACAAGTGTTTGGGTATCAAAACCAATTCCAAATTTTTGCTACATTTAAGAGTACAAAATATCAACATTATGTTATCTCAGCAAAATACACTTATTTTGGATGAAAAATTCTGGTCTTAAACAAAATTCATATCATTTGCCTGGCACTTCAAGTTTTAGCTCTTAATGATGGTTTCCCAGTGATGTCTGCATTGTTTGTGACAAGTAGTGTCCTTCAAAAACTACTTCCAAATTTTTGTTGACTTTGAGAGTACAAACGCCCCCCAAAAACATCTCAGTGTTTTCTTTTATCTTGTCTTACTCCTCTTTCTACATCAAAAAAATCAGAGCAATGCCCATTTACTCTAATTTTCGATTTGGGATTCTTGTATAACAACCAGAACCAACTAGCAAATTTTTCACCAAATCCCATTTCAATAAGTGTTCGTTCCAGAAATTGCCAGTCTACCTGGTCAAATGCTTTCTCAGCATCTAAGCTGAGAAGCATTCACATTTGTACATCTTTGGCCATAAGTGACTGCAGGTTTAACACTCTCCTTATATTATTTGTCCCATGGCAACCTGAAATAAACCCTGTCTGAACCGGATTTATTAATTTTTAATGTATTTTTGTATTCTAGTTGCCAAAATAGATGTTAAATATTTGTAGTCCACACATAAAAGACTTATAAGGACGATAACTAGAACACTGTGATGGATCTTTTCCATCCTTGTGTTAGACTGTAATGATAGCCTCTAACCATGATGGAACAGAACTTCCACATTTCCAGCCAGACACAGAACATAGTAAGTAACTGTGTCTGAACCCCAGTGATAATGAGACATAGAGTGGTGACCTGACCCCTCTGTGGTAAATAGCACACATTGAGCAATAATGACCAATATTACATTAAAATGTAATTGAAGGTCTTAGTAGATGTGAATCACTCACGTAGACATGAGGAGTGCTCTGTCAAGAACATATCTTTTGTTTTATTTAACAACACTTTTGTAGCAACTTGAGGATTTATATCAAGTTTTTAATAGCTTTCAGTCATTGTCCAAATATATTAAATTATGTAGCTTTAATAACCTCGAGCCTCAAGTCACAGTGAGATAGTTTGATAGTTAAGTTATACCCAGGGGCGTCACTAGGTTTAAAGGACAGGGGGCTTTGCCCCCAGGAGACGCACAGGATGTGAGCAAACATAGCGCATGACCACAAAATTTCCCAAACAGCTGACAAAGACTCATAAATGATTTATTATTACTATTTCAGTCTTTTTTTATGTACAGTACAACAAAGTTTTACAATAAGTGTATGTTTAAAACATTAACAAAAAAATACTTAATACTTTCTACGGACTAAATTGGAACATTTTGAAGTTTCTAAAAGTATACTTTAAGTTTACTTTACAAGGTCATTTTAAGTTTACAAAAGTACACTTTCAAGAATACAATAAATACACTTATCTTTAAACTACAAGTATACTAGGTATATACTTCTAGTCCACATTTTAGATTACTGAAGTATACTTTAGGTATACTTTTATGAACTAAAGAATACTATTTTTTTGCTATTTTACTTGTTATACTTTAAGTATACTTGCAAGTTTGCTAAGTATATTACTTGTTGAATAGTATTAAATATATATGAAAAATACTTAAGTATTCTTGAAGTACTAGCGTACTGCATGTACTCTAGATTGCAGTGTATTTACAAAATCACAGGACAGAATGTTGAGAACAAGTTTGATATATTCAACATCTTTAAACACAGTGCATTTACAAATACCTGTTTAAATCATTTAAGAGGTGCATTTCAAAAACAAAGAGCCTCTATGAAATCAAGCCCTTCTTTTTCAAAAAATGATAAAGGATAACGTGCCCATTTGCATGTAAAAATGTAAAAATAATAGTCTCTCCAAGATCAAGCTCTTCTTTGTCAAAAATGGATTCACAGATCATTGTACAAAGTACTTTAATATATGAGGTTGAAAAAACAAACTTTTAATGCTGTCTGGCCTGATATGATTAAAACAAAATGTGTTCTTGTTGAAAAAGAGGACGTTGTGTACATAACACCAGTGCCAAACCCTTATGAAAGGGACTAGAACTTGATCAGTAAAGTCAAGTCAAATGTTCCTCTGTTTATGTGTTTAGGTATATAAAGATAATTACATTGAGCACACATACTGTTTACTGTAAACTTTTAAACTCCAGCACTATGATGGAGTTTATGATCTTGAACATGTAAGTTTATAACAGGGGTAATAACTCAAAGCAAATGTGTGAAGTGAAATACAGTTTTATTCTGCTAAATTAAATGTAAGCACCATGACTTGACCTTATTCTGTACCTGGACCAAGATCTACTAAGTATTAGTACTTAGTGGCAAAAAGAAGTAAAAAGTATACTAAAGTACAAGTTTTAGTATTGAAGTATAAGTGTACAAGTCTAAGTATTAATGTACTTAGTCTAGACTTTTCTTTATACTCTTCAGTACGAGCCAAGTGTACTTCACTGTACTGTAATTAAGTATATAAAATACAGAGTATAAAAAGTAAACTTCAAGTATACTGCCTCTTCTCCTGCCTGACCCTTCAAGATACAATGACACATAATGAATTTAATTAATAACTGATCAACAAAGAGGCTAACACCATGACTTTCGCATACAACACAATATATATATATATATATATATATATATATATATATATATACATATATATATGTGTGTGTGTATATATATATATGTATATATATATATATATATATATATATTTTTATATATATATATGTGTGTATATACATATATATGTGTATATATATATATATATATATATATATATATATATATATATATATATATATATATATATATATATATATATATATATACATACATATGTATATATACACATACATATATATGTATATACATATAATATATTTTAAAGTCACATTGGTAACATTTGGGCACATTTGTGTCTAATACTGTTGTAAATTCAAACCCTGAAAAATATTACTTAATTACTTTAATTAAAATAATATCAAGGTACTCTTGAAAAATTTTGGGTGAGGCTAATTTGGCTATATATATCTTGACTTTCTCCACTTTCTAATCATTGCACTCCTAAATAATAGCTCAAGTTAAATATGTCCTACAAGGTGCGTCTTGACTGAAATGTTTCATATTTCATATTATTCATATTGAGGTCCATAAAATTCCAGGACTGTCTGTATCACAAATGTCTCTATCCTGTGAAATCGTTAGACTTACCTTTCCAGTGGAGGTCTCTCCCCTCTCACTCCCTGTGCTCCTCTGCCCTGACTCCTACAGATCAATAGGGATGGTGGAGTGATATTGTATTATTAATAATATGATAATAATCACATGTGAATGAGCTCAGCTCCTGTTTCACAGTGTGCATCCATGTGTAAAGTGAGAAACACAGCTGATGCTCCAGAAGAAAGTCACCCCAAAGATAGAATATGGTAGAAAGACTGCCCAGTTATATGATTATTTAATTTAAACTCATACTCTGGCCACTTTATATCGAATTTGCAGGCACTTTTTTGTAATTTTTCATGGTTTTTTTTTTATAAAACGACCCCAAATTATTTAGGGTGGCTTAAGGCCTATTTTAGGGGGGCTTCAGCTCCCCTAAACTATGCATAATGACACCACTGGTTATACCTTGCTCCAACTATTCGCTTCCCTCCTCCTTCATCATGGCCTTTGGATCTGATGCTGCCAACATGCTGTTTCTCTTCCTCTTTGTGCTGATGCTCCATCCTTCAGTCAGTCTCTCCTCAATGCGCTCCTTCTCTTCACACTGCACCTGGACTCCCAACTCCCTCAGGGTGTCAACGGCACTCGTCAGTTAGGGGAAAGTTTTTCTCTCCCGGTCCATCTTGAACTTCAGTCGCGCTGGATATAGGCACTTTGCCTGTATGCCTTTTTGCTTTAACTGCTTGATGACTGCATGGACTTTGGCTCGCTTCTTTTGTAGCTCAGGAGAGTAATCTTGATCGAAGAATATCCTTTTGTCTTGAAACATCACTGTCCATGCTTGTTACTGCAGCTTCCAGAAATCTCACGATGATTGATGGGGGGTGCCTCTGGGCCTGTTGGTCTGACCTAGAGTGAGCAGTGTGCTCTTTCAATTTTAATATCCAGGTCTGGGCAGCCTCAACACTTATCACCTCACTCATCTCTGGTATTTGGAATATTCTCATGTTATTTCTTCTCAGCCTGTTTTGTAGGTCGTCGCATACCTCCGTGAGTTGTCCATCGCGTTGAAGCAGCGCGCGATGCTGCCTCATCTTCCACTCCGCTCACTCTTCCTTCCAGCTCGCAAATCCTCTGGTGATGGTCACCAAACTGCTCTTTCATATCCTCATAGCTTTTTCCAGGCGTTCAAGGGTCTGTGTAGTTTGTTTATGCCCCTGAATATTTTCTTCGCGAAGTTTTCTCATTTCCTCAACGATCAGGGACTCGGTCTCGCACATCTTGTGGCTGGTAGCATTTAAGCTAGCGCTGTCCGAGCTCGGTGTTTTATCGCTTGTTTCTTTCAAAGTCCCCTGTTTTCCGGCTCCTTTGTTCCTCGAGGAGGAGGACATCTTGTTCAAAATGTTGATTTCCAATCTGAAGGCTTTAAGTATCTATAGTTGTCACAGTTTTCTAGCTTTTTCTGACGGGACTTCGTCTCTAACCTGTCGTTCTTCTTATTACGTAGTTCATTTAACTGGTATTTTTAAGTGAAAACATTATTTTTTAAAAGCAAATTAATACGTGGTGACTGGGTTTTGTCTTGTTTTGTAACTGTTTTTTCTTCTTCTTGTTTTTAACTGTTTTTTTTTGTACTTGTTTTGTAACAATAACTGTGTTGTCACTCTTTTTAATCTTGATAACTGGGTTTTCAATTCTTTTGTAAAGCCAAAACTGGATTTTCACTGGTTTTGTGAAATGATGACTGGGTTTTAACTGGCTTTGAAAATCAATGAATGAGTTTTCTCTTGCTTTGTTAATCAATAACTGTGTTGTAATCAGTGGCGTCATTAGGCCTATTTTAAGGGAGCTGAAGACCCCCTAAAATAGGCCTAAGCCCCCCTAAATAATTTGGGGTTGTTTTATAAAAAAGAAAAAGAAAAAAGAAAAATTACAAAAAAGTGCCTACAAATTCGATATAAAGTGGCCAGAATATGAGTTTAAATTAAATAATCATATAACTTTATATTACTGACATAAATACAATCATAAATCTGTCAGTTTCCTTTCACTTTTGTAGAGTGAGTCCCTGCAGTGCGTCGATATCCAGTCCATTCCACTTGTTCATATGGAGAACACCCACATCACTCAAAATCCAGTCCACGTTTCCCCAGCAACCTTGCTTGCACTCTCAGTACATGCAGCGTGTGTGTATCTGCACTGAAGAACACAGAGCCGACTGCAGCAGCATTAAACCATCAATCAAGAATAGATATAAGAGAGTTTTTCAAAAAGTAAGTATTCATCACTGCTGGAAGTAACAATTATCTCCAGCCCCCAGCTATAACAGCAGTTGGTCCATGTTTTAATTAACCAAATGCTTCCCTGTTTGACAAATAAAATCCTAGCTTGAACACAAGACATCTCTGCACACGTCTTATTTTTGTTGTTTTGCAGACAAAAGTTACATTCTAGCTCTAAAAGAACGCTGCTACATATTTAGCTAGTGAGTCTGAAATGCATTGTGAAGGTCTTGGCTGTTTATAGAGTTAAGAGTGCAGTCTTTTTACCATATTCTATCTTTGGGGTGACTTTCTTTTGGAGCATCAGCTGTGTTTCTCACTTTACACATGGATGCACGCTGTGAAACAGGAGTTGAGCTCATTCACATGTGATTATTATCATATTATTAATAATACACTAACAATATCACTCCACCGTCCCTATTGATCTGTAGGAGTCAGGGCAGAGGAGCACAGGGAGTGAGAGGGGAGAGACCTCCACTGGAAAGGTAAGTCTAACGATTTCACGGGACACAGACATTTGTGATGCAGACAGTCTTGGAATTTTATGGACCTCAATATGAATAATATGAAATATGAAACATTTCAGTCAAGACGCACCTTGTAGGACATATTTAACTTGAGCTATTATTTAGGAGTGCAATGATTAGAAAGTGGAGAAAGTCCATCCTTTAAACCTAGTGATGCCCCTGGTTACAGTGTCAAGCAATGTTTGCTAGTCAAGAACATAAGTAAAGCTAATTTACTGTCCATTTTCTTCCTTTTCAGAGAAAATTTCAGCAATTTTAAAAGCTCTATCACAATAATAATGTGCCTACACAAGCGCGTAGTATATGTACTACGTTGGAATTTGCCTAAGTCAATGGATGAATGTAAAAAACTGGATTTATTGGTAAGTAATTACCAGAAACCGCGGCTATGCAGTTCATTTAAATGGCCCGCCAAGCTTTGTTTGGAACTATTCGGCTGCTACATGAACCACGTGACCCTCTGCGTTCTGAACCCTCAATGACACCACTCTCTTTTTCAAACGCTCTGGCTGAGTCGCGTCAAGCCCCCGTTCAGCTCTATGATGCTCAGAGTGTCTTGCTATACGTTCCATGAATGCATATGTAGTAGTAACTTGGTGGGCATAACACAATAAATTTTCATGCATGAGAAATACCAGGTTTGGCGTGTGAGCGTGTGAAAAGATCACATTGCGTGTGTCACACGCTAAATGTGTGAAACTTGAGAGCCCTGAATCCCTTTTTAGTGATGCCTTTTTATTTCCTGCTCTTATTGGAATTTATTTGAGCTGAGTAAGCTTTTTATGCTAGGGACTCTGTGGGTTCCTTTAGGGGGGTCTAAATTGACCCATACAGTGTACAAATGAAACCAAATGGACCTGTCAGGTACACTGTCAGAGTTAAGAAACACTGCTCTAGATGTCGTAAATAACTTATTTGCCTTCCAGTGACTCATCTCAATATTAATCAATCTCAAGCAATCAATCAATCTTTATTTGTATAGCGCCAATTTATAACAAGTGTTCTCTCACGACACTTTACAATAGAGCATAAAACTCTTCCATTTCTGGATACACATATATGCATAGATACATATATACATATATAAAATACACATATACATGTATACACAAATACAGTTGTCAGGAAAACTTCCCAAACTGCCCCTGACAAGGCAGCCCTTGTGGAAAGAACGACAGGAGAAAGGAGTCTTTTGATCATTTACTTCGAAGGAGTACGCACAGTTTACAACAGAATGCAAATTCCTCACACACTGAATTGTGCGTCTAAGCTTCTCATATTTAAACAGTCAAGGTACACTTTATCACACAGGCATTAACCAATAATATTGCAGTTCAGAGTTACACAAGCATGTGTCACAACAGTGGTCATCTTTCTTATTCAGAAACTGTGAGTTCTTTTGTTGATGTGACGGCGTTCTTATCAGGGACAAGATGTAGTTCTGCTGTTGTGACAGCGCAGTCCTCTGCTATCAGAGACAAGATATTCTCGTTTCCGGTTTCTAGTTTCAGCATGAAGGCTTTTCACACAAACATATGAGAGGATCATAATACACATATAATCATAATGATAATAGATGTATATATTTTCTTTACATTTCCCTCCTGTTTATCATTATTATATTATTACAACAATTATCACAGAGTGAATATTTCTCACATCAGTACAACTTCTTTTCAATTTTCTGTATACATCATTTTAATAATCAGTTTCTGTATTAACTTTGTAATCCTTTATAGCTCAATTTCTTTTTCATGATTGTCCTCTGTGGAATATAGTAATTTGAGATACTACATTTCTGATCATAGATTTTATGCTAGTCAAAAGTAGTGAATAGACAAAACTTTACCGATACAACAACAGCAGTCAAAGCCTTTTAAAAGGATGTGATGCCAAGGCACTGTTGTCAGCCAGTTCAAAGGATTGAAGCTGATTGCTGTGGAGCCCTCCTGAGGGCTTGTTTTTCAGAATTTAATGTCAACACGGCTGTGTCTGTTTAGGGAGTTAAATTTTCCAACTCTAGGGCAACATTATTTAAATGGTGGGCAAGGTTTGTTGCTCCATACATTGGGAAGATTACGCCAAGTAAACCTTTAACACTTTATTCTTGGCTTTAGACTTTTTGTACCTCCTGGGAGTGCCAGCGTGCTGGGAGAGGTTAGTGTATATTTGAACAGTAGGAACCAAATAGGCCAGGTAGCAACAACTGCACCAATCTTTAGGTAGGCAAAGGTAGCTGCGTGTACCACATACCCAGACCATATTGGTAGGGCAGGAGTACCCATCCATAGTAGGTACTTTTAGGGTCACATTTTATGGAATCAAATAGGCCAGGTAGCAACAACCTCACCAATCTTTAGGTAGGCAGAGGTAGCTGCGTGTACCACATACCCAGACCATATTGGTGGGGTGTGAGTACCTGTCCACAGTAGGTATTTTTAGGGTCACATTCCATGCACTTTGGGTCCCAGAACACTGCCATCATCCCCTTCGTACAATGCCATAAGGTTGAATTGAGCCAAACAGGGCAGCGAATTGTTGCTGTATGGAATTACATATGGGTCGTGTCTCTTTTGACAACCATACATATGTTTTCAAATTGCATTTATTACTCCGGTATAGGTAGATGTGTTGCCCAGGAACAAATCAGAAGTGTTTGATTATTCAATGCACAAAGGTGCTCATGGAGTTAAACAGTAGAAACGGTGTGACATTACTCCTTGAGCTACTGTTTTATTAGTTTGGGCTGAAAAGGTGCCTGGCATGTGCATTTTCCTCACTTTAACTTGTTTTACCCAGGAAAAATATTGTTCTGCAACAGATCTTGTTTGGGTAGCTAATTGGAACATGCCCATGATTGTAGTTAATGGAGCTGGCCAAGGCATGGCTATTAGGCCAGTGGGTGTTGCATGTGGCAGTTTGTAGCAAACATGACAACTGTTATTTCTATGTTTCCTAGTATATGTGTACCACTGATTTGTACCAAAGGTCATCATTTCCATCATATTGCCTTATGGATTATGTTTTGCACACGTTGGAAAGGCTAAACTTTTTGAGTAATTTGTGAATCCATAGGTTGTAAAATACTGTGATATACTAACCATCCCTCCTGTTGAGACATGGCAAGGTCATGGCTCAATATTGCTGCCCATCTGGGTAGATTTTTTGGTAAGATGGTTTGTTTTCTGGTCAAATTTAAATTCTGTCTTTTAGTTCATATTTTAAAAAGCAAGCTCAAGACCTACTGTTTAGTCTGGCTTTTAGCTGATTTTTTTTATTATTATTTATTCTTATGTTTTTATTTATTTTGATCCTCTTAATATTTATGTTTTATTTCTCCATTTCGGTTCAGATTTAATACGTGGAATTTTATTCTCCGTTAAATGATTTTCTTTTTATTATCCTATTTTAGCAGAATTTATCACACATTTGGTGTTAGGCTATCTCATTTTACCATATTATTTTTTTATTTATTTATCTTGCACCTCTCATTTGGTGACAGACTTTTTTTTATTTTTTATTTTGCTGCTTTAAACCTCATCTCTACGTGAGCATCTCCACGGATATTATGTGTCACTTTTATGTAAAATCCTGTAATTTTACATCGTCTCCCTGAGACTATAGGTCCCTGACCTGTGCCATAGTTCCAGAATTACCGACCCTGTAGTTGGATTTAAACCTTACGGCCCTCTCTTGAGAGGCACAAAAAAAGGCCCTAGACCTCACTGGTATTCCCTGAATACCCCAACAACGCCATAGTCTTTGAATATTACTGGATTCTTGAACACTAACCTCTAAAAATTTATTTTATTTATTTATACATGTACTTTTCCCTATAGTATTTTTTTATTATTTTACCATGATTTTGATTGTCATTTTAGTCTTAGCTCCTGTATTTCCTTATTTTTAATTCAAGATAGCGTTTCCTCAGTCATCTAATTCTGTTTTCTGTTAGAATCTCCTTTTGATATGCAAAAGTCTTTTTCTGCTTTAGGTGAGGATTGTTGCATTTCTTATGAATAGAGCTACAATTTACTGTTAGTTTCTGAAAAACTTTCATAAGGATAGCAAATGTACAAAGTGACACTTTAATTACATATAACAAGTAAAAATTCTGCTATTTGGATTTTTAAAATTAACTGAATTAACAATCACCATTTTGATTTGAGTCCAGTCTTGACAGCACCTCCTTTTTTGTCCCTCTTATTAAATTATTATTAATTGTATTTGTAAAAATTAGAGCCTAATCCATTTTTACAGTCTACAGTTTGGACAAATGGGTTGCTGTAATTTAGGCTAAGACAGAGCTATCCACTAAAGTCTGTTTCAGTGTCACAAAGGCCTGTTCTGTTTCAATATTCCAATTCAAGTTTTCAGACATTGCTAATTGTTTCTCATATATGACTTTATTTAATGGACTAACATGTTCTGCATAATTTGGAATCCAGGAACGAAAAAAAGTTAGTCATTCCCAGAAAATATATCATTAGTTTTTTGTTTGTGGTTTGGGAGCCTGTAGGGTTGCTGTTTTCCTGTCTTCTTCTATGTTTTTTTTTTTGTTTTGTTTTGTTTTTTGTTTTTCTTTTCCTTCTTGGCAAACGCTGTGACCTAAATATTTCACACCTGTTTTCTATAATTGTAATTTGTTCTTGTTTGGCTAAGAAATTTAGAAGGACTAAGGTATCTTTTTTGCAGATATCCTCAGTCTCTGATGCTATCATTATATCATCTTCATGTATTAGCGATTGACCTCCTCCTGGAGGAGTGAACTTCGTTAGATTGGAATTTATACACTGAGAGAATATTGTAGGTGATTCACAATTTCTCTGTGCTAAGCACGTAAACGTCCACCTTTTACCTTTCAATGTGAAACAATTTAAAACTGATTTTGTTTATGCACTGGAATGGAGAAGGAAGCATTACTGATATCTATCACAATGAAATATTTTGCTCGAGGTCATAGGTTATTTAAAAGTGTATGTGGATCAGGCACCACAGGAGCTCTAGGAATGACTGCCTGGTTTACTGATTGTAAATTCTGTACCATACATCATTTCACTGAGGGACAGGCCTTTTTAACTGAAAATAAAGACATATTACATAGTGAGTTAAGACACGGCCTATGAGGCTAGCTTTCGTTAGTGAGTCCATCTCAGGCTGTATACCTTCCAGTCTCTGGTTTTAGGGGATACTGTCTGATATGAGGCCTATAACTAGATTTAGGAGTTATAGACACAGGCTGACCCCTTTTATTAATCCTACATCAAAAGGTCCTTGTGACCACAGCTCTTTAGAAATATCATTTTTCAATCAAATTATGATTGTTTTTTCCTGAATACATCAATTAGAACATGTATAAATACAGAAACACATATTCAACAAAAACACTGAAAGAGACACAGACAGAGACAAACACATGTTAGACATCACGGTGACTTGACATTTACAGACTTGTATTTTTAAGGCAAAGATTCAAAACCGAGAAAAAAAAAATTATAGAATCCAGTAGTATTTTGGTTTAGGAACAGTATTTTGGGCTGTACGGTCATTACTTTGTATATTTTGCTGTGTTTGGCGACCACAGTGTTGACAAAAAGTTTTTAAAAAATGACAGTAGGCATTGCGGTTTTTGTAAAACTTACATAAAAGCAGATAAATGTCTCTCTTTTTCTTGTGAGTCTGTTTTTGTTGCTGTAAGAAAATGTGTGGCACTTTTCATCTTTTGTTACTTGTAACCCTTTGTTTTTTTTCAGGCTTCTGTGAGCCATTTTTGTGCTGCTTCTCAACTTTCTTTCTTTTGTTTTTTCTCTTTTTTTCAGTTTTAGATTTTATTTATTTATTTATTAACTTATCTTGCATGCACTTGCTGACAAAATGGAGTTTGCTCTGTGGCCTACTTTAACAGTGGATTTGTGTTAGCACCGTCAGGTCTCAGTCCACCTGCTGTTTTTTTTTGATTGATTGATTGAAGTCTTTATTTCAAGCATGGTCATGGACATGAGCATGAGACAGCAATGAAAAATAAATCGATAAAGAAATAAAGACACAGAGACACAGAGATTCTCCCAAACACATATCACATTCACACTGTTAACCAAGTTTCCCAAAAACTCATATTTCTTGGGCTTTTTTAACGTCTCAGTCGAAGTTATCTTTTAAAACCAACTCACTGTGGTTTAGGATTTTATTTTAAAGGTTCTCTATGCGGTAACCCAGTCACACGCACCTTTAAATCCCTGTTTATACTCACACTTTCGATCCTCGTCTTTCCTTCCACTGGTTCACTAGGATCCCGTCACCATCCCGGGGTCTGGATATTGGGTCTGGTCCACTGGCCTCTTTTTTAACACTCAATCTCAGAGCGGAGGTCTTTTTCACAAGTCCCAGACCTGACTGTGCACAGTTTTCAGCTTCATCAGCACCCATAATCCAGTCCAGAAAAGATGTTGGGATCCAGCTCGAAGGACCAAGTATGTCAGGAAAATTTCCCAAACTGCCCCTGACTAGGCAGCCCTTGTGGAAAGAACGACAGGAGAAAGGAGTCTTTTGATCATTTACTTCGAAGGAGTACGCACAGTTTACAACAGAATGCAAATTCCTCACACACTGAATTGCTTCTCATATTTAAACAGTCAAGGTACACTTTATCACACAGGCATTAACCAATAATATTGCAGTTCAGAGTTACACAAGCATGTGTCAAAACAGTGGTCATCTTTCTTATTCAGAAACTGTGAGTTCTTTTGTTGATGTGACGGCGTTCTTATCAGGGACAAGATGTAGTTCTTCTGCTGTTTTTGTTGATCTACTATCAGAGACAAGATATTCTCGTTTCCGGTTTCTAGTTTCAGCATGAAGGCTTTTCACACAAACATATGAGAGGATCATAATACACATATAATCATAATGATAATAGATGTATATATTTTCTTTACAACGGTATATACATCCCACACCCAACATGAATCCATATAGCCAATCATGAATCCCTCATCATGGCGGCAAGAAAAAAACCTTCTGTTAAGCAGCAGGAAATCTTGAATGTGGATCCCAGTCTCATGATGAACAGTAAATCCACAAGATCCTGTGTTGGGTGTGTGGGTGATGGAAGGGAGGTAAGCGGAGACAAGTGTTTAGTCCACTTGGTCCATGGGTCTGTCACAGAACTAAAGTTAGTGACAGACCCATGGACCAATCATAAACCTGTTGTCGTCAAATTTGTTTCTACTGAAAATAAATTATTAGAGGTTAGCCTCTTGAGATGCAACATCTCGTTTTCACACGCTGCATTCTCTGTTTGTAAAGTCTGTGTGTAACCATGAGGGTGTACAAATGGAACCAAAGGGCTCCATTTTGTTCCATGTGAGTCTGTGAAGTTATAGATGTGCTCATTCAAAATCAAGCTAAAATGTAAATTCTCTGTGTGTGTGACCCAAGACAACATTTGACATGTGATATTATTTTACTATACTGTTAATTTATGTTTCTGTTTGTTTTTTGTCACCCTGGTTAAATTTAAATTTGCCAAATTTTAGACACTTTTTACATCTGAAGTAATTGTGTTTACAGTAGGGTTCACACTGCTAAAGTCTCCCATTTAAATCCCTTCAGGATCAACTTGAAACCCATGTGGGCAAAGTACCCGGATGTGACTAGGGATGTCACGATATATCGCAACACAATATATGGCGATAGAGAACCGCCAAGATTATAGTTCCTAAGCTTTTCCACGTTCTATCGTGCCACAATAGTCATGTGATGTTACCGAGGCAGGCTTTGTGTGTGGATGTATGTTAGTGTGGCAGACTACACTGTATTAATAATGAATACAGTTTTTTTTAAATCCCAATTAAAGAGTTTTAAAAATCCCAATTAAAAGGAATGGTAAAATATTGTTTGGGTTTTGTTTCATTAAAGTATTTTCTTTAAAATATGTGTTTATATGTTTTATTCAATCAGCATATATACATTTTATTAGAAGAATTGTGAGATTTCTGGGATTAATATTGTATTGTGATATCGTGATATAAACTGCAATATCATATCGTATTGTTCTGAAAAGTCCATATCATGACATCCCTAGATGTGACCCACTTGGGCTGCTAGAAGTGGGATCTACATCGGTCTCAAAGTGCCCAGTTGGACTCCACTTAAGGCCCATTCAGAGTTCAAGCCCGTATAGGCAAAAACAGGTGGGGCAAACATCATTCCCACATAAAATTGCCATAAAAACCCACGTAAGCCCATATGGGCTAACATAGGTGGGCCCCTGGTGGAACCCAGGAGCAAAACCAGATGGAACCCTAAGTTGGCGGACACAAGTGTGGCCTACATGGGTCACATATAGTTCCCCCGGCAGGAACCCACTGAAAGTCCATTCAGATCTCAGTTCAAGCCCATACAGGCAAACACAGGTGGCAAACACATGGTTCCGACATAAAATTGCCCAGTCAAAAACCCACGCAAGCCCATATGGAGCAAAACCAGATAGAACCCATGCCCATATGCTCATGTTAAAACCCATATGGGGCCCAGATGGAAATGTTGACTGGGTTGCTTCTCCTGTGGTCTGGCATAAGTATGATCTTGCATTATGAACGAAAGGACAGTGCAGGCTTTTTAAATTTGCTGAGGCAGTGACAAGCGCGTCTCACTGTGCTCCTTCTCCGTCTCAGTCACGCTAGCTCTGAGCGAAAATATTTTAGCCTTAGCCAGGAGTACTACGCAGTGCTTTATGTCCCTCTCGGCTGTTCATAGTTTTTATAGACTAGAAGGACATGGAAGCCTCTATAGGACTTAATAATGTATTTTTCCAGTGGTGGAGAGTTGATAACACAACAATATTCAAAACATACTTGTGGCCAAAGAAAACAAGGTAAAATCCAGTTATGTCACTGGTTTAAACCAAGTGACCCTTTCGTTCATAATGCTGCGTAGATTCTCGTTCATCCAGGTCATGGTCATCTTGAAAATTCAAAAACAAGGCAACTGGACTGTGTAGAGTTTGTTGGGAAGACGTTTCACTTCTCATCCAAGAAGCTTCTTCAGTTCCAAATGGCTGGTGATGGAAGCAGATATTTATCTGGAGGTCAGAACCAACCTCACCTCTGACCACATTTGCTCCTTACTGGATCTCTGCCTGAGTACCACCTATTTCCAGTTCAGGGACCACTACTACAGACAGAAACATGGATGCACCATGGGCTCCCCTGTATCTCCCATAGTAGCTAACCTGTACATGGAAGAGGTGGAGAGAAAGGCCCTAGCCTCATTCCATGGAGCAGCACCAAGCCACTGGTTTAGGTATGTGGATGACACCTGGGTCAAAATCCAGACACATGAAGTGGAGGTCTTCACAGACCACATCAACACAGTGGACAATAACATTAAGTTCACATGTGAAGATGCTAAGGATAACGTCTTGGCCTTTTTGGATTGTGCAGTACACTTGGAGGCAGACGGGGGGTCTCAACGTGGAAGTGTACCGGAAACCCACACACACGGATCAATATTTACTCTTTGATTCCCACCATCCTCTTCAGCACAAGCTGGGTGTCATCAGAACCCTCAACCACCGGGCTGAGAGTGTTCCTACAAGGAAGGAAGGAAAGGAAAAGGAACAGAAACACAGAGAAGCCCTGAAAACCTGTGGATACCCAAAGTGGGCCTTTTTGAAGAACAAGAAAAGAAAGGAGACAGAGCATGAAAGGGAGGAGAGACGCAAGAACATTGTGATTCCTTATGTTGCAGGTTTATCCGAAAAACTCAAGAGAATCTTTGGCAAACACCACATTCCTGTTCACTTCAAGCCTGGAAACACATTAAGGCAGAAGTTGGTCCATCCCAAGGACAAAACACCAAGACATAAACAGAGCAATGTGGTGTATGCAGTCCAGTGCAGTGAGGAATGCTCAGACCTGTACATTGGGGAAACTAAACAACCGCTTCACAAGCGTATGGCTAAACACAGGAGAGCCACCTCCTCAGGTCAGTCCACCTTCACTTAAAGAACACGGGACACTCTTTTGAGGACAGCAATGTACAGGTGTTGGCGAGAGAAGATAGATGGTTTGAAAGAGGAGTTAAAGAGGCCATCTTCACCAGACTGGAGAAGCCTTCTCTTAACAGAGGTGGTGGACTCAGACACAACCTCTCACCCACATATAATGCAGTGCTAAGCTCTCTCCCCAGGAAGCTCTCCAAACATTCACACCTGGGCACATGTGACCATAACACCTCACATGACAGGGGGAGTTAATGACCCATTCAGGGTAACGACTCTCAGGGGTTACATCACCCTGTGATAAATTTCTATGAGTCGTTTTCCAACTCCTCCCTTCCTTTGTTGTTGTTTTCTCCTCTAGCAAGATAAATATCTGCTTCCATCACCAGCCATTTGGAACTGAAGAAGCTTCTTGGATGAGAAGTGAAACGTCTTCCCAACAAACTCTCCACAGTCCAGTTGCCTTGTTTTTGAATTTTCAAGACAAGTAGGACATCTTAAAGTAGTAAAGGAAAAAAAGTTCCTACTACATAACAAAATCAGAGACTAATCTCTGATTGTAAAGTAGTCTGAACTTTTCTTATATTGAGGCGAAGCCCAATTAAAAAAGGCTCTTGGTAGAAACTGGTAAAATCACAGATTGGATGTACTGTATCAATGAGTGAAAAGCATATGCAATTATGATAGTGTATTTTTGACTTGAAAAAACAAAAACAAAAAAAAAAACATTAAAATCCAATAAAGACAATTCAAAACCACAAGGTCAATTATTAGAAGAAATTCACGAAATGTCCAGGATTAGGAAAACATGCCACCAGTAAGTTCTGCAAGGACTGATTTGCATTTCAATAATGACTGCAAGAATCAAGTGACAAAGCAAGTAAAGACAGCCAGTAAAAACCCATTTAGGGCTACTTAAATCCAGGTACATCAGAACATGCAATTTTGAATGCATCAACCAGATGAAAGTATATTCCTAATGTCCAATTTTAAGCTGTATGATCATTTTGCGACACTGATTGCCCTGTATCCTCTTTCCTCAGGGAAAGAAGTGAGTGAAGGCCCCACAGCAAAATCAAGATTCGACTCCTCTGAGCCGGATTGTGAGTTCTCACAATCAAATGACCAGTGAGCCAGAGGGCCAGGTGCTTCCTGATCCTGTGGTGTCTTTTATTTTTCCTCAAAGACAAAGACTGACTCGTAAAATTCTGCCCTGAACATGGCTGCCAAAACGAAACTGAGGGAAGTCCAAATTTTCAAGTTCCAAATTACAATCCAAATTTGTCCTCAAAAAAGAACAGAAAGCAGACAAATTACTCTTCCAAATACTAGTTTATTAAAGTTCCAGACAGCGGACATGAACAAACCAGGAAGGATGAGTTGAATATGTGGTACCAACACTTCAATTGCCTACACAGCCACAAAGCATCATCTTTTTCCTCTTTGGGTAGAGCTGCTCATTTTTCTGGAAAGTTCGATCCCCTTTCTTACTGTTCACTTTCATTTATTCTTGTACTTAATTGTGTAATATTCCCTTCCCTAGGACTTCATTCAAATCCAATGATGTCCAAATTTTTATGATAGTTAATTACATTATTCCCTTCCTTAGTCCTGACTCAAAATGGTTTCTACTGGTTCTTTCTGCTGATTCAAAATGGCTTCTCTATAGCTATAATATGGGCTGGAATTTTCTATGTAAGAGTCTTTTCTCAAACGTATTTGATTCACCTAATCTTTGAAATAGACATTATTACTTTGGCCCCATGAAAAACCAGTGAACATCCAGTAATTAAGTTTCAAACAGTGAAAACCCAGTTTTGGCTTTTCAAAACAAGAGAAAACCCAATTATCACTTTACAAAACCAGTGTAGACAACTTTACAAAACCAATTAAAACCCAGTTTTGGCTGTACAACACGGGTGAAACCCAGTGTCTGTTATACAAAACCGGTGTTGAACTAATTTTCAATTTATAAACCAGTGTAGAATCAGTTATCACTTACAAAACCAGTGAAAAACAGATATACACTATCAGTGTAAAAACTAGATTCAAAACAAACAAAAAAAAAAAACAGGGAAAACCCAGTTTTGGCTTTACAACAACAGTCAGCGTCTAGTAATCAAGTCCGAAGCAGTGAAAACACAGTTTTTGCTTTACAACACTAGTGAAAACACACTTTTTGCAATACAAAACCAGTGTTTAACTAATTATCAATTTACAAAACCAGTGTAGACCTAATTATCAATTTACAAAACAGGAGGCAAACCAGTTTTGGCTGAAGAAAAACTGTGAAAAAACAGTTATCAATTTAAAAATAGACAGTTAAAACAAAACACAATTTTGGCTTTATGAAACAAGAAGTGCCAGGAACATGACATCTGTGTATTCAAAGAACAACAACTCTGGTCAAGAATAAGCGTATTTCGCTGAGATAACACCATTTTGTCATTCGGAGGTGCCAGATGCACCAAGAATATGAATTTAGTTTAGAAGGACAACTCTTGTCTCCAAATAAGGGTAAATCACTGCAAAAAGACCTTTAGGCACAGAAACACAAGTGCCATCAACATGATGTAAGTGTTTTTCATAGAACAACGATTCTGGTAAAAAATAAGTGTATTTCTCTGAGACAACACCATATTGCCATTTTCTTACTCTCAGATGGACCAAAAATGTGAAATTAATACAACATCTATTCCCAAATAAGCGTATGACTAAGTAAATGGCAGCCGGTAGAAACCCAATTTATGACTAAATCCAGCTACATCAGAGATTTTGCCAGGTAAAATTATATATGACTGCATAAAACCAGTGACAACACAGTGTTAAATGATTCAAATCAGTTTAGAATGAATGACTTAAGATAACCAGCAACACAACAAAATTGAGTATAAAAAATCATTAATGAGGCTCTAAGACACTCCTTTGCTTGCTTCAGTATTCCTAATGTCCAATTTAAGTGCTATTCCTTGAGATAAGGTCTATTGCAAGACTGAGTGCAAATGTCTAGTTGTAACTCTTTGAATCTCTTTTATGTAACACTAATAATACTAAATGTATTGACAAATAAGTAAATGGAGGCCAATGGAAGACAATCAACAACAATAAAAAATAATAAAACAAAAGTCATACAAAGTCATTCTAGACAGTCCTCATAAGTTTGCCACAGACATACATCTCATTTCAAATAAAAGTGCGAATTGTTTTTATCAGAGGATCATTTGTAATTTTTACCAAATTTCTGGCATTTCAGACAATTTCAAATGATGGAGTCTGTGATCTGCATTATAAATGTTCATTTGCCGACCAAAAAAAAAAAGAGATTGGAAATCACCTTTCAGTCTTGCTTCGCACTCTAACACAAACTAATCTTATCTTGCCGATTTATACTGTCCTTGAATGGCATCATGGAGGCAAAATGACAAAATGATCAAATGTCCTCTCTGTGGCACATATTGCACCTCGGAACAGACCTCAGAAAACAAATCATATTTATCAATGAAAATGTCTTTTCTTGGCAAGCACAAGAACAAACCACAGTCTCATCTAGAACATCTTTTGCCACAGTTTAATTATGGTAATGTTTCCGGTGCATAGCGCAATTCAGAAATTTCTAGAACAAATAAGCAATGAAACACACCGCAGAATTATCTATGATGAGCTTTAATCAAGGATGGAATTATCATAGCTGATCTTATCTTAATGATTAACGCTTATTTTGAGCAAGATTGTCTTCAATATGGAGAGCTTTGACCAAAGGATTAAACGTCATCTATATTTGGCACATCTCGCTCCTCAGAAGTGCATAATTTAGCGCCTCTCTCGCTGTGACAAATGTATATACATGCTGATTTTTGACTGCTATCGCATGAGCTGCTTTTATTGGTAAATTTTCATGAACCGTATGCAATTGAGAGCTCAGACAAGTCTTGTGCCAATTTATCAGCTAATTTCCCCAGTAGAAACTGTTTTAAGCAAAGCTGGAATTATCAAGCTGATCTTACCTTGTTTTAAGATAACAATAATAATAATAATAATAATAATAATAATAATAATAATAATAAAATATTATTATTATTATTATTATTATTACTATATCTTATTTCATCGTTGTGTATCAATGTCTTATCAAAACCAGATTTGATAATGTGGACAGAGGACACTGCATAGAGCAGGGCTTCTCAATCAGGGGTCCGTGGACCCCTGGTGGTCCGAAAGAGATGATTATTAGGAAATGCTACCCTTGATTTCCTATAAGAGTTTTAGTTGATTTTGCCTCGACAAGCATTAAATAATGGGCTCTAATTTCGTAGACCAGGCGCAGGCGGGGCGCAGCTGCCCTGCGCCACGCCTGCGCTGCACCAACTTGGTGTGTTCAGGGCATTTTGCAAGTTTCGTGCACGGCGCAGTCTGGCGCAGGGAGGTGCACCCACGCCTCCGTCATTCCTACCTGTGCAAGTAGAGAGAAGGAGGAGAGAAGGCGTGAGTGAGTTTAACACAGCCGAGTGCAAGGCGCAGGGAGGCGCACCCACGCCTCCGTCATTCCTACCTGCGCAAGTAGCAGAGAGGGAAGAGAGAAGGCGTGAGTGAGTTTAGCACAGCCGAGTGCAGTCTTCACCAATCAAATGAATGCCTCTCCTCGCCTTTTAATGCACCGCGAGCAAGGCGCAGTGACAATTTCACCTCGGTGGAGAAGATAGTCAGAGCCGCTGTCACTTTTACAGCAACTGGGAGAGTGCAGGGGCCACCGGGCCACGCATCGGAGGCCACGATGTACGTCACCATGTGGACCACCTTGAGGGACAGATATAATCCGTCCCTGTCTCATAAATATGAGTACAAAATTAAGTTATAATTACATTTAAACACAGCAGAAGGCTAATCCATTCATCATGCTTGTGATCCACTTGCATTCCTGATCTGTCATCGCCAAAGAGCAGCGCCTTAGGTGAAGATATATCTCCTCCTCATCCTCCTTGCAATAATGTACTCCATCTTTTTAGATCACGTTACGAATAAAGATTTAAAGAGAGAAAAATGGGCAATCACAGGTAAATCCTTAAGACATCGAGTGACTTACATTTATTCAGCGAGCGTCTCTTTTTTCTTTTCTTTTGAATTTCATGAGATGAGAGAAGCCGGATACCCCGTATCGGATGATGTAGCTGTTTGTGGTTGCTTGAGAGATATGAACTCGTTAGTTATGACAAACGTCTCTGATCTGACATCAGATGTGACGGGACAATTAATATAGATACAAATGTATCTGCTGGTTCAGATGGTTACATGAAATAATGGTTGCTGTGATTGTTTATTGCATTGAAATGTGCCTGACACTGTGGATACCTGCCTGTGAGGTTTTGGTGACGTGTGCGCACTGTGAGCCTGTCAGCCAAATTACCACTGCACCGGGATGCGCAGAGAATAGACCAGGTTGGAGCTGGCGGGCTTTCAGCACACCTTCCGCACTGTTTTTTGGCACAAAATTGTAACTGCGCCAAGCTGAATCTTTCGACACCTCCTCCTGGTGCGCCATCACACCCATCTCAGCGCAGCCGGTCTACCAAATTGCCAAATTGGCTGCGCACAGTGGTGCGCCGGACGAAATTACCATTGGCGGGGTGCGCCAGGCTGCGCCACCCTGAGTTGCGCCAGGAAATTAGAGCCCTTAGTGTCTGATCTAATAGATCTGTGCTGAATAGAGCAGTTGCACTTAGTTTCAACAGGTTTCTGGGTGATATTATTACACACAGGGAAGGTGGGGAAGGCCATTGGTTAATAGCTGTTCTACAAGTTGAAAGCCATTTCTCATTTAAATGAATGTTTATGGTCACAGAACTAATACCCAAAATAAAGTCATGCTTGAAGATGTCACTAGGGTTGCATCAGAGTTCAGAACAAGCTTTCTTTCAGACTTCATTTTGATGGGTGGGGATAGGAATATGACACTTGATGAGTGGGAGCATAGATGCCCTCATCACGATAATCCCACAATTTACAATTTCATTAAAAGAAACTGCTTTGCAGATGTCTGGTGAAATCTAAATCCAGGGTAGAAACAGTACTCCTAGCAAATCCAGGACCGCTTACTGGCTTGTGAGTGATTCAGTTATGGCACGGGCTTCAGATATTTTAATTTCCAAAGCCCCATTAACCAACATAGCTTAACAGAAATGTAACTACAATCTGCGATTAAAAAACGAGAAAAACAAAGGCTACTGGAAATTTAACACCACCTTACTAAAATTAAAGATTATTGTGCAAAGATAAAAGAAATAATAACTGAAACTGAAAATATGGACACAATAGACAATTCCTGCAATAAATGGGAATATGCAAAATATAAAATTAGAGAATTTTCCATAGAATTCAGTTAGAATTCATTCAAGAAAATTATCAAATAAACAAAAGAGGAAAATGACTTGGTTGAGGACATCGGTCAATGCCACTCCAAAATAGAACTGAGTGGGGATGATAAAAAAAAAAAAAAACGTCACTACAATCCAAATTAGATGAGTTGCATCTCAAACGAGCCCAGGGAAGATTTATCAGATCAAGATCCAAATGGATAGAGGAGGGTGAAAAAAACACCTCTTACTTCAGCATTTTTGAGATGGAGACAGGAAAATAAAGCTGTGACTAGTTTATTAATAAACAGAATAGACTGCATGGATACTGAAATCATTAAAAGTGAAGTTTTTATGTTTTATAATAATATCTATTAGGGCTGCAGCTATCGAATCTTTTTGTAATGGAGTACTCTATTGATTATTTTGGTGATTGATTGAGTAATCAAATAACGAATACATTGTGCACGCTGCAGTTTTTACATTAATCACTTTGGCTTTATTGAAAAGCATCAGAAACATACAAATAGAAAATAAGCCAGGTCTTTTAAATGAACAATTAACAATTTCCTTTTTAGCAACATTTGAGCATAAACGGGATCCCAAAATCAAAATACACATTTTTCTGTTGGTAAAAAGTAGTTCCTACATGAAACTGCTCACAACAAGATCTGCAGATTATTTTGAGCAACCAGGTTGTGATTTTTAGACTGAGACTCTGGTTTAATTTTTCAAATGTATTTTTGGTGCTTTGAGCATCACATAGCGATACCAACATGTATTTCAATACTTTTCGGTACTTTTCCAAATAAAAGGAGAGCACAAAAATAAAAAATTGACTTTATTTTACTAGAAAATGTTAAAACTATAACTATGCATCAGCAAATAAAATTAAATATCACAAAGACAGGCTTTTCTAATGCACAACAACACAATTTTAAAGTAAATAAAATAAAAATAAAATAAAGTACAATTAAAAACACTAACATTATCTGATAGCACTCATTGCATGTGTGCATTTACAGCTCTGGAAAAAAAATTAAGGGACCAAAAAGTTTAAAAATCACTGTGAGAATATAAATATGACATAATAAAATAACATAGAATAAAATTATATTAATAGGCTATTTAATCCAGAGACAGTGGTAGCTAATTGCAATGCAGCTTTAATTTTTTCCAGAGCTCACTTGCCTCGGTTCAGATTACAATGCGGTGACGTCACACAAAAAAAATGCTGGTCTCATCCAAGCCCTGTATAGTACCGTTTTAAATGCCTCAGTATCCTGGTACCAATTTAGTACCAAACCAAACAAGCCTGCTCTGCACTACGTTTTTTTTTTTTTTTTTCGTTTCAACTTGTAGTGAGCCCACACTTGGGATACTTTCTGCCGTTTCTTCTACAGACTCTTTTCTTTCTGTCCCCTGCTTTCCTCTTTCTGCATGATTTTGCAATACGCGCCGCACATCTACGTTACAGTGGCGGATCAGCAGTGGAAGCACGTCTGTGCTAGGATTGGGAATTGATAAGATTTCATCAATACCTATGCTATTAACAGTCCTGCTAATCGATCCTATTCTTTAATGATTCCCTTATTTATTCCTGCAGATTATCCGTGTGGGCAAATGTTGGCCTGTAGATTTTCAGTGGCAACAATGTCAAACACACGTCACAGCATAGATAACTGCTTCTGCATGTTGCCGGTGTTTCCCCTCACTTAAGATTGTGCAATAGGCGCCTTTTGTAAAAAGTTAAGCCACAATTCTGACCGCTTTTGAACCCTGTCAGTGGAAGGAATTGAAGGAATTGATTAGCAGAAAGACTCATGATATCGATACTTTGACGGAGCTGTTAATGATTCTCAGCTGGAATTGGTTTTCAATTGTCATCCTTAGTCCGTGCCAAACACTGTGCGCTGTATAGTGATCCAGATTTAAACTAATCCTCGAATCCTCGAGGCACATAATTTGCCTCGAGGATTTTTAGTAATCGAATTATCCGGATTATCCAAAGAATTGTTTCAGCCCTAATCTCTATGCCTCTAGCTTCTAGTAAACAATTTGATTTTATTGGAAAAACACTTTATTCACAAATGCAAGTAAACCCCGTATCAATGGATGGAAGAATGAGATGAAAACACTCGCCAAATAACTACAGTTGATGACAAACAAAAATGCCCAGAGACTCTTTTCTTTAATGGACTTGTTGAGCCTGCTGGAAAAGTGGCCCTCACAGTGTTTGTTTATTGTGTTTCTGTCTTTTGTTTTGAACATTGCTCTACATATAGATTTAGGATGGCTACTGTTGAAGTCTTGATACGGATGGAAGCTGTTAAATAAGACAACGTAAAAGCAGGGTTGGTAACCATATTTAGATACACTTTTTGTTATACTGGTTAAAATGATCGTTATGTCCCGATGGCAATCAATGTTTGATGTGTTCTTACAAGAGAGTGAAAAATAGCCGCTGTCTACCGCAGGGGAAAAGCAGGAAAAACACCAACCAATCACAATGATTCGGATTGAATTTATTAAACCAATCAAATCCCCCACTGCTGTCCTGCTCGCCTTCTGTGCGTACATTTTGCTGGCGTGCGCTGATCCTGATTCAATGCCCATAGCCGAGCTGAGAGGGATCCAAGTACGCAGGAGAATGGCAGAGAAACTACCTATATCCTGATTACTGGTAACCACTCCTCCTGCTAAACAGAACAAGAAAAAGGCAGAAACAATAAAGAATTCGGACAAAGCCAGGGCAAAAACGTGAGTCAACATCGGGTTGTGGGTACCAGCTAACTTGCCATGTTTGTTTGTTGGTTTTTTAACTTTACTGTGATGATGTTTTGGTGTTGTCTTACCACTGAGTATAAAACAAAAATGATGTGCAGAGGGCCGGTTTTGAGTCGGTGGTTTTATATCAGACATACGGTCGCAAATCAGCAGCGCTCATGCATGTGAGTGAGGTTGTGGGTTTGGAGGAGCTCCAGGGAGGGGGGGAGTTGCCAGACAGAGCCCTGAGGAGATGCTACATTCAATTCATGCTAGTTTTCCATGATTACAACCCCACCTTAAATGTTTGTAAAATTTATTATATATTTTGTTGTATTTTGTTGTTGTATATATTATTTGTTGTTTGCGCACTGTTCTTGAGCTAATCTGAAGGCCACATTTTAAGTTTGGAGGTCTGTAGCGATTGACTCTGTAGAAAGTTGGCGACCTCTTCGCACTATGTGCCTCAGCATCCGCTGACCCCGCTCCGTCAGTTTACGCGGCCTACCACTTCGTGGCTGAGTTGCTGTCGTTCCCAAACACTTCCAGGTTCTTATAATACAGCTGACAGTTGACTGTGGAATATTTAGGAGTGAGGAAATGTCACGACTGGATTTGTTGCACAGGTGGCATCCTATCATAGTTCCACCCTGGAATTCACTGAGCTCCTGAGAGCAACCCATTCTTTCACAAATGTTTGTAAAAGCAGTCTGCCTGCCTAGGTGCTTGATTTTATACACGTGGCCATGGAAGTGATTGGAACACCTGATTCTGATTATCTGGATGGGTGAGCGAATACTTTCGGCAAGTATTCGCCAAAAGTGCTATTTTCTGATTTGCTGAATCAGAAAATAGCACTGCTGTAAGATACGGTCGATCTGATCACAGAGGATGCATGCTGCACGCACACGACAGGAGAGCCTAATGACACGAGCGCAGTAAGTTTTCTCATCATTTGATTTTGTAGCGCACTGATTAATGAAATTACTTACTGTACAAAAGGAAACAATGAGAGCTTATTCTTATTCCTCCTCCACACCTACCATTAAACAGTAAGGCAAACTCTAATCACACTGACATACAAACTGTGGTCACCAGGCATCCCATTAAAACAAAATCATCAATGTTGAGTTAAGTTAATAGTTTACTTTGAACATGAGAAAATGAAATGTTTGGCTTTAATTAAAATCAAAATATCACATTTTTGTTTGAAAGAGCATGGTCAAATGTTGAAGGTCAATAATAGTAAAAATAAAATTATAATACAATAATTTGTATTTATATTTTTCATCATTACTTGATATAATATACTAAGATCACAAATTAACAATAACAACCATTAGGTAATTGTGGGGGCACATAAAGCACCCAACTACTAATTAACCCAATTTTATTTTTAAAACACGATTAGATCATATAGATGGTTATAATCCTCTATAAACTATCATACCCAAAGGTCAGCACATCGTTTAACATTTCAGTAATAAAATTGTCAAAACATCAAAATTGCTTCGTATTTCTTTCTTGCTTTAGATGAAATGTAGCTGAGTGTGTTAAATGTGTACATAATATCGTCTTAAATCGATCGAAGGCCCCTGAATTGAATTGAATCTAAATCGAACCATGGCAGACTTTGGGATATCGGCAAATATCGTATTGTTGTCCAAAGAATCAGTACCGTATTGTATCGTCATGAAACTGGTGATTTACATCCCTAATCCCAGCAGGCACCGTGACATCAATTTGATGTTGAAGATTGGTCAAGGTTTTGACTACCATTAACACATCCAATTACTGCATTATACATTGTTAATCAATATATTTGACATCAAAACAAGGTTGCTGCACAAAACTTGACATCAAATTGACGTTGATTTGATCTCTGAAAACCAGGCATTGAATTGATGTCACATTGATGTCCCAATAAGCCTGCTCAAGTTGAAGCATTTTGCAGTGGGTGTGATTTTTTTGTTCTTGCATTAGGGATGTTAACAAACAGAAGACTTGGTAACTAGCATAAGGCTATTAAACTCTCAATCTAAATATTCATGCACAAAATACATCAAACAACATTAGGCACTTAGTAATTTACAATCTCAAGAGTAGCTGGTTAGCTCAACTGGTAGAGTGATTGATTAGCAAATAGGTGGCGGAGGTTTGAATCCTGGTAAGGAGTGGAAGTTGTGTGGGTCCCTGTCAAGTCTTTTAGAGCTAATGCGTCAACTGGGTTAACAAGTTCTGCGTTACAGTGCAGGATCTTTCCATCTGTGTGTTTTTATAGTATTTTTTTTACAAAAGGTTGAAATAGAAATGATGTGAAAATAACATCAATTAAATCATTATTTGACATATATCAAAATTGATGTCAAGGATTGATGTCACGTTGATTTATGTTTTTGACCAAAATATGATGACAATTTGATGTCAGTGTTTGATGTCATATTGATGTTGAATTGACATCAGGTGCCCACTGGGACACGTCACAGTGCGCATGCCCAAAATATTGATAGCCCCGAGGGACACTATGCATATGTGGAATATAGCATCTCCGTTATTATTCACAAGCCTGAATAAAATCAACAAAGGCTGCTTCATAAAGTCTCTGTATGTCTTTACATCTATATGTTTGTGCACAAGCATTAACACTTCTCTAAAGAGGGCAAAACAGTCAATTTTTTTTTGGCTTTAACTTATTTGTAGCCATCATCAAAGATGTGCTTAGCTTTGTGAAATTCTGACCAGAGTCCTATTGCAGATGGAGATTTATCCTAAGCACTCTTATCATCTCCAACAAGTGGACATCAAACAACAGATATTCTTTTCTTTTCCGTTTTTTTAACACTCCTTTATTGTCCTCCAATTAAAATCACCACTTTTTACATACATTTTCAAGTCAGATGCTTTTATACTAATGTATAAAGGTTTGTGTATTTTTAAGTTTTGTAGCATATTTAGTTGCACTTTATAATTTAATTGTGTAAAGGTTTGTGTATTTTGAAGTACTGTGACATATTTTTGAAGAATAGTTTGATGTGGTTCGGTTATCCATTAAAGTATTTCTTCTAGTTTTAGAACTCATATTGAGCTTTCAGTTCTTGTAAAGCTGCTGTAGTGGTGATCAGACCAGTGTTTATGGTGAGCAAATAAATTCTGTTAGGTCACAGGTGGTATATTTGACACCATGGGCATAAACAAACATGTAGACAGGTAGGATATGGACTTATAAGGAACAATGACATGATTACAGTTATTGTTTATCACTGTTTTTGACAGCTTAATTCAAGAGTGTGGCAGTTGGGTGGGGCTGTGTGTGTGTGTGTGTGTGTGTGGGAGGAAGGGGATATGTGGTTGGGGGCCTGTGCCCCAGTCCAGCTTTATGCCTAGCAACGCCCTTGGTACATCCTGATCTGGTGGTAAGCGTTGTGCTGTTTCCCGTATCAGCTGCTTCAAGGCTTTCAGCAGGTGTGTTCACAAATCGCCCTTGCACTGCAGAGCTCCTGCTGACAGTCTTTGGATCAGCTGGCGTGAGGTGGTCTTCGGCACTGATGATGTGTCTTCTATTGCGAAGATAAGTTTGGCCTTTACTGGGGTGGATGATGTAGGATCGGTTGGTGTTTGAAGGTTGGAGCAACACTGCAGGTTTCCATAGCCTGAGGTCCTGCTGATAGTGAACGTTGGCTCCTTGCTGCAGAGCTGGTAGCAGCCTTGCGTTGCGGTCGTAGTACAGGAGCTTGACTCTGTTGTCTTTGGGCTTGTACAGCCTTAGGGGATGCAGGCTTGGTTTTAGATGCAGGCTTGTGGTGGGAAGTACTGGGGTTGTCGGCTCAAATGGAGCTGTGCTGGTGACTTGAACCCATCACCTTCTGTGTTCCTGTGCTCAAGCAGAGACAGGTAGGAATCAATTCCTTGGGCTCGTGCTTTGTTCAGTATGGATTTTGCTGTTCTCACAGTTCTTTCAGCTAACCCATTGCTTTGAGGATAATACGGGCTGAGGTGACATGCTCAAAATCTCATTTCAATCAGGAGAGACCAAATTTGAATGAACAAGTATTTATTATACAAATGATACGATTGAAAATGTGCAATGTCTCTGTGGTTAGAGTCTCTTTGGCGCTTAGACTCTATCATGCTGTCTTGGTGTACTTTAGGGGTACTGAGGGCGAATGCCAAATAGGATACCCCCTGGAGTCTAAACTGGTGGTGGTGAGGAATACAGGAAGGATGAGTAGTAAACTTCTGCTGCTGGGGCCCTGATGCGATAGAGTCAGGTGCTGCTGAGGTGAATGGGCCAGGATTCTGAGAAGTTGGACCTGGACACTGATGAGACGACTGGAGGTGCCTGGAGTGGAGGAGGGTTGCCGATTTCACCAGCATGACACCACCGCACTGACGGTGGAGGAGCAAAGACACAATTTAAAATGAGGCTGCACCAGGATGATTGGCCAGGCAGTTGTGTGTGACAGGATCTGGTTGGCTCAGTGCTTGAGAGAGAGCATGTCCCTCATCAGCTAAAGATTTGAATCACCTGTGCAGGTAGGCAGAGTGAGGAATGAAAGAGGAGACTGAATGAGCATATAGGTCTTCCTGTCTGAATTTTTGCTTCATGTTGCTGCAAAGCTTTGAAGTCCTGTTAGCTGCACTGTGGTCCATTGTCAGAGGTAATTTTCCCAGGTATACCATGCCTGGAAAGCATGGCCTTCATTTTCCTGATGACAGAGCCTGTGGTGGTGGTGTGTAGTCTCTCAAGTCCAAAGTACCGGCTGTAGTAGTCAACGACTACTAAGTAGTCCTCCCCATGTCATGCAAAGAGATCAGATGCAGCGACCTGCCGCGGCTTGTCTGGAATTTGATGAAATGTGAGAGGCTCTTTGGGGTTTGCAGCACGGCATTCCTGGCATATGGGGCAGTTCCTGACTCTCTCTGTGATATCTTTACCCATTCCAGGCCAGAAGAGGACATCTCTTGCTCTCTGCTTGCTTCTCTAAATGCCCATATGTCCAATGTGTCTGCACTCTAACATGCTGCTTCTTAAGGGCTGCAGGTATTATGATTTTGTCTGCTTTAAACAGGATGTCATTAAAGTGTGTTATTTCATCTCTGAAGTTCCAGTAGTCCAGGAGGATGTGTGGACTTCTCCTGTCTTCATACCATCCTGACTGCGCTGTCTGCGTTCTGCTGGGGTCTTGTGCAGTTGTATTGTTTATGTCTGTGAGTTTTCTGTACCTCACAGTTAGGTTGGTCATGGCATGTTCTTGAAAAATTGACCAGGGTCTTTGGTGTGTCTCCAGCTGATCAGGAGATTTAGGGTGAATCCCAATTCTACCCCTTACCCCTTGGTTTTGTGCGTTCATGTCTAGTGAAGTGGTGTCCCAATTCTCCATAGGGCTAAGGGGATGGGCTAAGACCAAGGGCTACACAGTCCTTGAAACGAAGGGGTATGAGAATTTCCCATAATACACCGCACCTGCTGACACAAGGCAGAGCGGAGACCGAAGGAAGCGCATAATTTTAAGTAATTATTACATCATCAAGTAAAATTGATCATGTTTTGAATTGCTGGTCGTATTTTAAAATTTCTTGTTATAACAAGCTAGCTTTCGCAGCTGTAGCTACAGCTATTGTCGCATCTGCCTATGTCACAGCCAGGGAGGGGCTCTGGGTGATGACGTAGTGGGAATCGAGTGGTGTCTCGTTTCTCAGGAGTGTGTTTTCACCCCTTCCCCTTGGCCCCCAAAACGGAGGGCTAAGGGGGAAGGGGGAAGACGAAGGGGGTGGGCGAAGGGGTAGAATTGGGATTCACCCTTAGTCTCAGTTAACACTCACAAATCATCCATGGACAACGTGATTTCAGCCTCAGTCTTTTTGGGTTGTTGACCTTCACTCATATTGAAACAGGAATGTATCATTAATCTTATTATTGTCTCAAGAAAACCAAATGTTCGCATTATTTTGAATAAAGAGGCCCATCTGACAGAATCAAACGTGTTTTCAGTGTCTAGACTCATTATCAGTGCCTGGATTTAGTTCTGTGTTAATGTCTAATTCTCTATAATGTTCTTCTACTGCTGTCCTGTGTTTGTCTAGTTTATACAAATCCTGCTTGGTCCAGAAATATTTTCTGATCTTTGTTAAAATGGAGTACATCATTTGTAGTCATTATTCAAGATGCTTATTGGTCTATAATAACCAGTGTTGGGGAAATTACTTTTAAAAAGTAATTAGTTATCGTTACTAGTTACTTTCCCAAAAAAGTAACTGAATTACTAATGGAATTGCTCCTTCATAAATGTAATTAGTTACCAGGGAGGGTAATTGATGCGTAACTTTTTTGAAAAAGCTTTTGCTGCTTGGACTATGTGGCTCCGTCTCTGTGTCCTTCCTTGTTGTTACCTGGCTGGCTACAGCAGCACTGACATCGTCAGCAGAGTTCTCTGTGTTTTTGGTCACTAGATTCTTAGAAATACTTACAACAGACAAACACTTTGCTTTAGGACATAATGATCTTCACATGCGTGTTCTTGCCTTTTACTTCTTGTACTTCCATCCTGAAAACGCCAGTTTTAACTCCACAGACCGATCCAGACCTGCTATTGCTGCATCTAGCCGGTTGCCAGATTTTGCAATTGAAATTAGCATTTTTAAAGAGATAAACCTACGTGAAGCGCGTTTTAATTTTTTTTTTCACATTACATTTCAATTTCAATGATATTTCTTCTTCTTTGTCTTTACTTATTTAACATCCTTTTGTTTGGAGGTGGAACATCCTTTTCTTTGTACAGAAGTGAAGGGAGGGCCTACTGTTATTTGTAACTCCCTTATTGTTTAACAGTCTGTCTAACTGACACGAAGACAGGAAGGACCCAGACGCGAGACAGCAACAAGAAACAGTCATTATTGAATGGCACAGGAGAAGTTGTGTCGGGTGTGGGACTCGAACCCGGGTGTCTGGATTGGGAGCCGGGATGCTGTCCTCTGGGCTACGCTGCAGCCACACACTCCAATACCAGAAGCAGAGTCTTTAAAGAGTTGCCAGCATAGAATAGGACTCACAGACAGGTACTCGTCATCAGTAGCAGGAAGCAGGGTCGTAAGCCGGAGATCAGACAGCCAACACCGATCAGGACTTTCAGACAGAAACTCGTCATCAGGAACAGGAAGCAGGTCGGCAACCAGGGATCAGGCGAGGAGGTAAGTTCAGGACAGAAACTGGTCGATACCTTGTAGTCAAGCCGAGGATTAGACGAGTAAAGCAGAAACAGGAACGAAGCAGGTCGGCAACGGGTGATCAGTCCGGTTAGAATGTCTGGTTTGCTTGGCATGAGAGCGAAGACGATCTGACAACTGGTGAGTGTGGAGCTGGAGCTTAAGTAGGCTGCATGGAGACTGGCGCTGTCTGGTGGGTGATGACGCCTATTTCATGGCCATCAAGGGCTCTTGCTGGGATGACTGAGTGACTGAGTGAGACCTGGCCTAGTCCCAGTTGTCGGGCCAAAAATTTTTGCTGATCAAACAGGAATCCGCTCCCGAGTCTATGAGGATGGCCAGAGTGTGAGGACCATCAGGCAGAAGCAGGCGGGCTTGGAGCAGGGGATGAGGAGAGCGAGAGGACTCAGCTATAGAGCTCACCCGTACCCCTCATCTACAGGTGGGCTTGGTCTTTTAAAGGACAGGTGGCCACAAAATGTCCTTGTCCTCCGCAGTACAGGCAGAGCTGAGCTGACAGGCGTCACCTCCGTTCAGCAGGGGTAAGAGAGGTGTGACCCAGCTGCATGGGTTCTGGCTCAGCAGGGTTAGTAGTCTGGAGTTGACAGGTGGGTTCCCTCTGACGTGGGCTCTGAAGTGGCTGACGACTGGGCCCCTGACGTCATTCCCGTCTCCGTGTCTGCATCCGAAGGGCGATACGGATGGCCAGGTCAATGATGTCATCGAGGGAGGACGGGACTTCTTGGGACACTAGCTCGTCTTTGATGTAATCGGCCAATCCATGCCTAAAGGCGTTGATCTGGGCTGCAGGGTTCCAACCACTCCGGCTGGCTCGAGTGCGAAAGTCTATAGAAAAGTCCGCCACAGATCGCTGTCCTTGTTTAAAGTTCAGGAGTCCCGCAGCGACTTCAGGCCTGGCAGGATTATGTCCGAATACCTTACGTAACTCAGCTGCGAAGACTGAAAAGTTCTGGCAGGCTGGTGATTGTCGATACCACTCAGCAGTTCCCCACAGCCGTGCACGACCCGTCAGGTGGTTTATGGCAAACACCACCTTGGTTAGTTCAGAGGCGAACGTGCGTGGCTGGAGGACTTAGAACAGGGTACAATTCGTGAGAAATGGTGAGCAGTTCTCCGGATTCCCGTCATAGCATTCTGGAGATCACAACCGAGGCTCAGGAGAGTCTGTGGCTAGGACTGGAGCCAGATGCGCAGCAACAGGAGCAGAGCCAGCTGGTGATTGTTGCTGCAGATGGGCAGTCACCGACTGGGTCAGGGAGTCTATGGCCTGTTGAAGGTGGCTAGCAGATGCAGTAATCAGCCCTTCGTGATTAACCAGCACTCCCTCAATCCTCTCCAGTCTGTCCAATGGAGAGGGTTGACGGCTCACTGGTCAGATCGTACTGACACAGAGACAGGAAGAACCCAGACGCGAGACAGCAACAGAGTTCACAAGAAACAGTCTTTTTTGAATGGCACAGGAGAAGTTGTGTCAGGTGTGGGACCCGAACCTGGGTCTCTGGATTGGGAACCGGCGATGATGTCCTCTGGGCTATGCTGCAGCCACACAATTCAACACCAGAAGCAGAGTCTGTAAAGAGTTGCCAGCATAGAACAGGACTCACAGACAGGTACTCGTCGTCAGGAACAGGAAGCAGGGTCGTAAGCCGGAGATCAGACAGCCAACACCGATCAGGACTTTCAGGCTGAAACTCGTCGTCAAGAACAGGAAGCAGGGTCGTAAGCAGGAGATCAGACAGCCAACACTGATCAAGACTTTCAGGCAGAAACTCGTCGTCAGGAATAGGAAGCAGGTCGGCAACCAGGGATCAGGCGAGCAGATAAGTTCAGGACAGAAACTGGTCGATACCTTGTAGTCAAGCCGAGGATTAGACGAGTAAAGCAGAAACAGGAACGAAGCAGGTCGGCAACGGGTGATCAGTCCGGTTAGAATGTCTGGATTGCTTGGCATGAGAGCGAAGACGATCTGACAACTGGTGAGTGTGGAGCTGGAGCTTAAGTAGGCTGGCTGATTGCTGGAGATGAGGTGCAGGTGTGCTAAGGAGCGCAGGTAACTGGAGTTGGGCTGATTAGGGTAAAGGCTGCTGAGTGACAGAGGCTGAGGATTGTGACACTAACCTTCATTTTTGTAACCAAAAAGACATGTCAGGCTTTTATCTAAGTTTTATGGTGATCCTTTACAGCTTTATTATGGAGAAAACAGTAATAGCTTCATTAGAAATAAATTTAATTCTGGCTATAAGGTTTTATTTAGGTGGAAACATCATTTTAACAGTAAAATTTAAATTTGTGTTTAGGGAGGATAAAATTATTTATATAACATCTGAATTGGGTTTATATTGATGATAGATCATGCACAAGATTCCTCCTGGGGCTGGGGGCACAACAAGCCCAAATCAGCAACTGCACTATTGGAACAAGTCCAAAAAACTTCAACCCACAACTCCCAATATACACATACAAGTTAAAAAAGAAGAAGCTGAAAGTCGCTTATAATAAGTGGAACTGGCAACTCTGGCATCCGGTTCTCTCATGTGTATGTTAGCGACGGAACTACTGCCCTGTGTCTGGCTGAGCGAGGCAGTTCAGATAAACAGCTGCTTGACATCAGTGCAAAGTAATGCGCCACATTTCACAGTCGGTAATGGCGTTGTAACATTTGAAATAGTAATCAATTAGATTACCCGTTACTGGGAAAAAGCATTAGTAACGCTGTTATTTTTAATGCCGTTTTTCCCAAAACTGATAATAACAAGTTTTGCTTGTCTTCGCCTGGTTATGGAATAATCCAATCCAATCCAATCCACTTTATTTGTATAGCACATTTAAACAACAAAAAACGTCTCCAAAGTGCTGCAGAATCAATAAAACAAACATTTCCAAATAACAATAAGCAATAAATAATCGAATAGAAGCATAAATCTAAAACAATGTTATAAATAAAACATAATAATAATAATAACATATTGTGGCTTCTCTCCAGGAGATCAGAGTTTCACTTTTAATTGAGGTCCAATTGAATGATTTAAATGGAGTGGGAGTCAGAGCATGTTTTAAGCTTTTACACCATTGTGTTGTAAATCTGTCTAGGCCTTGGTATTTATTTATTTGAAGTTTTGCTCTAACAGCATACATTTCCTCCTCTGCTACAAGTGGGTCAATGCTCAGTTTTTTCTCTTCTATTAACTGAAGGTAGATTGATTGAACTGAAAAAATGTTTCATCTTTGTATCCTGTTGAGGTATTGATGATACCTGAAGGGATGGAACATGGGCCTGGCACAGGCCTGGATGAAGGGACCAGGTTGACCCAGCAAAGTGCCAAACTAGCATATACTCACAGACCTGACCTTACATCAGCCTTGGAAAAATGCTTCTCGAGTGCAGTATCTATGTCACCAATGCCAGTGTTTCAGTTGATTCCATTGTTAGCGTACCCTCCAGGACAGATAGTTTAAGGCAAGTTTTGCTGCCATGCAGCTTGAGCAAACAGAAGCACTTGAACACAGTTAAGTAGGACTGTTGTGATTTTAGAGGCTAATCCAACAGGAAAACAACAATAATTTCTCCTGTTGCATTTGGAACAACAGGAGGAGGTCAGAATGCAGCTCCATCCAGTCAGCCATGTCCAGTCAGATGGTCTAACACTTAAACATCTTGAGTTTGGTTCTGAGGAGTGTATAGTTCCCCTCATGTTTATGTATTTTAATCTTTTCCTGCAGACATCCAGCAGCTGTCAGTGATAAAAGAAGAACAGCCTGTCCATGTGAAGAGTGAGGATGAAGATGAAGAGAAACCTCAGTTCTCACAGCTTTATCAGATGGAGACCAGAGCTAATGGACAGGAGTGTGGAGGAAATGAGGAGATGAACCCTGCTCCAGGGAGACACTTTCAACCAGAGACTGAGGTCAAGACTGAAGACTCCTCTGAGGCTGAGACTGACGACAGTGATGATTGGAGGAAGGGCAGAGGACATCAGTCAGGTACAAAAAGTGTGAAAGAAATCAAGTTAGGAGACTAAAGCCTGGAGAAAAACCCAACAGCTGTGCTGAGTGTGGTAAAACATTTAGATCCAAAAGTCATCCTGACACACACAAAATGGTTCACACTGGGCAGAGACCCTTCAGCTGTGATGAGTGTGGTGAAATATTTAGGGATAAAAGTAATCTTAACAAAACTGTTCACATTAGATGGAAACCCTTCATCTGTGGTGATTGTGGTAAACCATTTGGACACAAATGCTCTCTGAACATACACCAAATGCTTCACACTAGAAAGAAGCCTTAAAGCTGCTCTGTTTTTTGCTGTGTTTTAAACAGTCTGTAAGATTACCACGGCTGTCAGTTATTGTTCTTGTCCAATGTCATCGTTCTGGATCTTGCACAGAGTTCACTTTTCCCATTTTCCTTTTAGCTGTGATTACTGTAGTCTCAATAAATGGGTCAACTTTTCCATTAAAATATTTCAGCTAAAATTACTAGCCATTGGTCCTTCTTTGGTGGTGTTTCCTTACCCCAATTATTTGTAATAGTTTTCTTACATGCTACTAAAAATATTTCGATTAAATATGAGTCCTTAGCACTAAAGGATTTGTCACAGCATTAACACAGGTAAATTAACACTATAATTATAACAAACAGACAGGTCTTTTCTGTCTTATTTTTCTCAACAAATATGTAAGAAAATGTCCCCTGTAAATTTTCACCCTTTTTTCGTAGGAAATAAAAGTAAACAATTTTGGAAAGTATTTGTCATTTTTATGATATAGATACTTTAAATATTGTGTAATTAGCTACAAGAAAAGAATAGAAATAGATTTATATTTCCAACAGGATTCTCTAAACAATTGTAAGTGAATAAGCACATTTTTCTTAGAGATTACCAAAAATAATCTTAACCTATTTTACATACACTCAAACATTTTTTTCACCTACAGCATTAGTGTTTATGTTGCAGCTTGTTATGTTTAGACCATGTCCAGGTGTTTTTTTTTTTGGGTTTTTTTTTGTACTGATGATAGTCCATCAAGCAGTTCAGTACAGCAAAGGAACAGCAAGAGAATGCTCCAGAATGATGCTAATGCTATTATTTACAATAATTTTACATTATTTACACAGAAAATACTGATAAACCACCAGTAAAAAAATTACATGTTTGGCACTGAGTCTTCTCACTCTCCGATTTCCCGCTTTTCCATCTCAGGCAATCCAGTCTTTACCTTAATACAATTAGATACTGGTTTGGAGTCGCTGGGTCACATAAAAATAGATGAAGCACTATAGTACCATAAAAAGTGGTGTCCCCTTTGTCCAGTTTAGTAATACAACTGGATACTGGTTTGAAGTCACTGGGTCACATGACCTAAAAGTTGTTGGTAAAAAAAAAAGATAAATTTGCATATTAATATTGATTAAAAAAAAAAAGCTAGAAAAGCACTCAGACCTCCACCAAGGTGATCCGGATCAGTCCCAAAATTTAATCAGTTCTTCCATATCCCATTTCCAACAATTCCTGAAAATTTCATCCAAATCTGTTCAGAACTTTTCAAGTAATTTTGAACACAAACAAACAGACAAACAGACAGACAGACGGATAAACGCCAGCAAAAACATAACCTCCTCGGCGGAGGTAATAAATTAAAAAAAAAAAAAAATAGCTGAAGCACTGCAGTGCCATCCAAAGTGTTGTGTCTTTTATGTAGGGTTTAGTAATACAGTTGGATACTGGTTTGGAGTCACTGGGTCACATGACCTAGAAGTTGTTAAAGATATATAATTTTTGCGTATTAATATTACTTGAGAATAGATGGAGCACTGAAATGCCATAAAAAATAGTTTGTCTTTTATGTAGGTTTTAGTAATACAATTGGATACTGGTTTGGAGTCACTGGGTCACATTACCTAGAAGTTATTTAAATTTTTTTTTGCATATTTATATTCATAGAAAATAGATGAAGCACTTAAAATACTATAAAAAGTTGTATGTCTTATTTGTCCAGTTTAGTAATACATTTGGATACTGGTTTGGAGTCACTGGGCCACATTACATGGAAACTATTTTTTAATCATACATTATGTGAGGTAATTTTATGACGATCCCTTAATCAGTTTCCAGAAATTTATCGTGAGTCTCTGTGAGGTGATCTAACCGATCTCCACCTGCTAACGCTGGACAAACCTCAGTGAAGTTGTGGTTGGAACCAGAGGAACAGGAGTGAATATCTGTTGAATATCCAACCTTAATTTATCGGATGAATGACTCAACAATCCACACACACACACACACACACACACACACACACACACACCTGATAATTTGTTCTGATAGTATATCTAATTAAAGTTTTGCTTATCCATAAATAGGTTGATATCTGTGAGATTAAGCAAACTGTCACTGAAGCCTGGACCATGATAAGGTCCTCAGTCACTCCTGACAAGCGCACAGCGCTAAGCTGGTAGGTCTAAATCATGAGTGTTAATTTCTGATAACACTGGGAAAAAAAAGTACAAGAAGAACGACAAGTGTAACTTAAAAGCATCCAAAACAGTTAGGAAAAACATTCCAGTTTATCAATGTTTGTCTCGTTCAGTTTACTCTCTCCATGTCTCCTGTGCCGTCAGCTCAGTGTGGGGGCGAAAGTTGTCATCCCGTCTCTCTGAGTGAGACTGACCAATCAGGAGGCTTCTTACAGTTTTCGGAGGAGGCCCCACCCATTAGAATTAGGAAAAAACGCAAGCAAAACTTCAGGAAACGCAAACAGATCTGTGGTTCATGAGAAGAATATTGTGGGTTGTGAACAAAACCTGATAATTAATCAAGATACAATTTTAATCACAAATAAATGTAACTTGTTCACATGCATTTTTTTGTATTTTTACAATCATAATTTTGCTTGCAATTTTTTTTTTTAAATAATTCACTTTTTATTGCTTTTTGAACATTGAAACATGAGAACAACAAAACTAGTACATGCATGAATTGGACCTAGGAACCAGTCCCTTAAAACAACAACACAATATTACAGAGAAAAAAAATACATAAATAAATAAAAAATATATAAATAAAATTAAAATAATAATAATTATAATAATAATTATAATAATAATAGTAATAATAATAATAATAATAATAACAATAATGTAAGAAATACTTATACACCACATGTCCAGGGTCTATGTTTCCCAAATCATCTACTCCCACAGTCAACACCCCACTTTATTTTATTTCACAACCAAACCCTTATTACAAAAATAAATAATTCATTGTTCACCTTAACATCAGTCTGTTATATTTCTCCCATCACTCATCTCGCAAATTACTCAGGAAAGGACCCCATAATTTCAAAAATACCTCCTCTCGATTGTTTAACCTAAATTTCAACCGTTCATTATTGGCTGTTTTAGTCATTTCCTCCAACCATTCACTAAATATGATGACATTTTTGGATTTCCAGTGTTGAAGAGCAATCCTGCACCCTGTTGTGAGGACCAGCTTACACCATAGCGTCTGTTGATAGGACAATCCCATTTCATTTGTTATCAACCCCAGAATGCATAAGACAGGACTCTGAGATCTATCTATTTTAAGTATTTTGTTAACAAATAAGATTATCTTTTCCAAAGGCTCTGCGCCATTTCACACTCATACAGCATGTGTACAAGTGTTCCCTCGGACCTCTCACATCTCCAGCATAACTCCGAATCACAGAGCTTTAACCTTGCCATCTTACTGGGGGTCCAATACATTCTGTGTATAATTTTATACATAATTAAGCGGGTCTGTGTCTCTCTTGATATCTTATACCAGGACTGAGTAATTTCCTCCCACTTCCCCATAGCAATCTCACCCCCTAAATCCACTTCCCATGTTCTCTTAAGAGCTTCAAGTTTAGGTGGGTGAGATTTTCTCAGAAATCTATAGTATTTAGATGCCCCACCCTTAGCCCCCCGATTATCCTGCACTAGTTTTTGTAGCTCAGATTGAAAAGGCAGGGGGGATTTTTGTTTTTGTTGCGATATACAACTTCTTAATTGCAAATATTTCCAAAAATCCTGTTTAGGAAGTTTGTATTTAGTTGCCAACTGCTGAAAGGACATTAAGTTGTCTTTCTCAAAAATATCTCCAACATAGATGATCCCTGCCACAACCCATGATTTCCAGAACAGAGTTTTTTTCCCAACTTTCAACTGTTTATTATGCCAAAGAGGTGATTGTTTGGTAAAGAAGGGGTCAAGGGTTATGGGTAATAGATGTAAAATATAGTTAATTTGTGGAATAATCATCATTTTCAGGACATTTATCCTACCCAACAGAGATAAACCTAATTTTGCCCAGTTCTGTAACGTGTTCTCAATTTTCAACAGCAAGGGGAGTAAGTTTTTTGTCATAATATCCTTTAAGCCTGGTGTAATTTTAATCCCAAGGTACACCAAACCTGAAGGGAGCCAGCTGAACTGCCAGTTCTGTCTAATACTTGGTGGACATAGTTTTGACAGTGGCATTGCCTCTGATTTCCCCCAATTTATTTATTAAAATTCAGCCTTTCTCTGCAGTATAGAGTTTAGTTCAAATTTCAGTTTGTTCAGCTGGGTGAAAACTACTGGATCTAGTTGGGACGCATTTCTGTTTTCAAGATTCTTTATTTCCTTCTCCAATTCAACTATTCGGATAGCAACGTTTTTTTTTTAAATATAAACTGTGTTGAATTAAGCGACCCCTCAAATAAGCTTTAAATGCATCCCATTCTAGTCCGGGATTGGAAGCTGATCCTTCATTAAATTCCCAGTACTCAAGAATTTCCTTTTTTAATAAAATTACACGATTCTTCATTTTTAAGCAAGGAAGTGTTAAGTCTCCAACAGCCTCGAGGGGTTTCAGACTCAGTTTTAAATCCCAACACCACTTCAACTGGTGCATGGTCTGATAGTACAATAATTGAAGCAGTGATAGCTGCACTAACTAACTGTTTAGATACTAGGAAATAATCTATCCTTGAGTACGAAGAGTGTGTTAGAATAGAAAGTATACTCCCTTTCTCTGGGGTGCAGAAGTCTCCAGACATCAACTAAACCAAGCTCATCTTCCAAAGCCTCAATAGCCAGTTTTGATTTATGTACCAACCTTGCATTAGCGACTTTTGATTTATCTAGGGCTGGGTCTCTTATCTGATTAAAACCCCCCCAATAATTATGTATGTATCCCTCAGTTGTTTTGCCACGTTGCATATATTAGCAAAAAAATCAGGAGAGTCTATGTTTGGTGCATAGATATTAATGAGAGAACATCTGCTGCCAAACAGATCTGCACTTATTGCCACCCACCTGCCTTCCCTGTCTGAGATTTGTTTGGGAATGATGATATTTACATTTTTACGTAATACAATACAGTCGCCCCTTTGGCTAGAAGAATAGGCACTATAAAATATTTTACCGACCCAATCCCTCTGCAGTTTTATTGACTCCTCATTTTCTAAATGAGTTTCCTGCAGGAAACATACATCTACCTTCTTTTGTTTAAGATATAGGAGAAGTTTCTTCCTTTTGATAGCGAGATTGGCCCCCTTAACATTCCAGGACAGGATCTTAGGTATATCTGCCATACTAATATAACCTCTCTACTATTTTGCTCTCATTCATCATATTTAACTCTGAGAAACACATATCCATACAGGTGGAACGGTGAAAAGGACAACCTGACCTTGACATCTCCCTGTGACCGCAATGTACACATATATAAGGAAAAGGAAAATAAAGAAACAAAACAAAATAAATAAATAAATAAATAAAAAATAACGTGAGAACCATGGAGAAACAACGTGGCTCCTTCAACTCTAGAACCAAGCCCACAACATAGTACGTCCGTGAAACTCTTAAAGTCCTGACCCGCTACTCTCAACCCCTCCCCCCATTATCATTTACAGTCCAAACAGGAGAATATTTTGTACAAATAGACAGTCAAAAAATTCAGCCCCTAAGTAAACATTAGTCAGCATTTATAACATCAGAATAGAAGAACCAACACAAAGAGGCCAACATATAGACCTCTCTAAATGGGAATTTAACTGATATGTTTAACACTTGTATTAACTGGGTGAATGTCCATCGTATCCCTTTAACAGTCTATTCAGTCCTTCAAATATTTTCTAGTATAATGTCCTTATCCATATTCCAGTCCAAAAGAGGGAAATATTAGAAAGAAGAAAAAACACAATATTCCTGTTGCATATCAAGTGTAATTTTTACCCCTGAGAATCCTCTTGCCTCGCCATTCCACACGCTCTTTCTCCCTTGCCGCCTGCAGCACCACCTCTCTAGCTCGGAATCTCAGGAAACGTACCAGGACATGCCGGGCCCTGATGCCCCACTGACCTGCTCTGTGGGCATGCTCAATTTCAAATTCCGGGCCCATTTCAATATCCAAAACCTCTGCCAGCTTCTGCACAAACCTCTTCATGTCTCGATCTTCGGCGCCTTCCTCCAGACCAACAACCCGGACGTTATTACGGCGGCCTGCATCCTCAAGGTAAGCTTCTTGGGGTGTCGGTGGCGCAGCTGGATAGTGCGCTTGGTCAGTGATCGGGAGGTTGCAGGTTCAAGCCCAGCTCCGGGCGGCACATGGTGATGTGTCCTTGGGCAAGACACTTAACCCCAAGTTGCTCCCACTGCTGCGTCAGTGGCGTGTAAATGGGCATGAAAGGGCGTGAAAGTGTTAGTTGATACTGATGGATAACTAACATAGAAACTCTGAACCATCAGTGAGTGAATGTGAGAGCGAATGGGTGTGAATGGGTAAGTGTGACCTGCGGTGTAAAGCAGCTTTGAGTAGTCAAAGACTAGAAAGGCGCTATATAAGCTCAAGTCCATTTACCATTTACCATTCTTACTCCTGCAGCTGGGCAATGGTTTTGGCCGCCGAGTCTACTGTAGCATCCAGGCTGTGACTTTTATCTTCCAGGGCTGATATTCGGGTTTCGGCTTCCGTCACTCAAGCTCCCAGTTTATCCACCGCTGCCTGAACTGCATCCATGCTGGATTTTAATCCGCTCATATCGGAAGCAATGTCCTGTAGCAGTGTTTTAATGGTCGTCAGCTATCCTCTGAGCTTCCCTCCATCTGTTGCGTGAGGCTCCTTAAACCGTACTGCGTAAGAGTTTTCTGGACTTGTTGCATAATAAATAAAGTTGTGCTTCACTCCGGGAGTATTTTCGTTGTTTAGGATATATCAAACATACTTTTCAAGGGGGAGGGGGGTGCGGCTCCGCAGCAAATACACTATGCGGCCATCTTGGACGATCGCTCCACCGGAAGTCCCATTTTTTTTTTTTTTTTTTTTTTTCAAATCTATTCTTTTTGATTGCATCATAAAGACGCAAAATTCTCTCCGTAGCCCTCGAGCAGGTAAGATCACCAGTCCACACCACGGCTCACATTACTGATCGACCCATTCAGGCATATTTCATATCTCACACCATATATTAGCATCCAAGGAAGGTCTGCGGTGAGTTCTCCTGGAGCCAGGCTTCAATTTTTCTGAATTCAGAGCTGGTCTTAAATAAAAATGAGTGAATATAAGTCTTACCTATTCTCCAGGGTATACGTGACTCCTCCCTTTTTTTGGAGCGCCACATTCTGTCTAATTTACGGGATGCTTGTTTAAGTGCAAGTTTCAACGTAAACCAAGGAGCTGTCCTCTGACATTTAATAGTTCTTTGTCTCAGTGGGGCAATTGAGTCCAAAGTGGTTTGAGAAGACTAGCAGAGCCATCAACAAGCTGATCCAGCTGAGAGGGGCTATAGCTAATATCACAGTTATCGGTTGGCCAATTTATTGAGTTTAAGGCAGTAGGAATGGCCTCTTTTAATTTAGTCACGGCACCATTGGCCAGATTTCTACTCTTCACAATTTTGTTACAAAATGCAGAATCCTCTAATGAAAATGCTAAAAGTTACTAAGAAGTGATCAGATTAGAAAGGATTTTCAGGAAAAACTTTTAGTTTATTAACAGGCCTGGAGGATGGTAAATTATTACAAATAGGACAAGTTGGCAGGTTTTTGAGTCAGTATGAGATAAATGTAGAACAAGGCTTTCAAAAGAAGAGTAATTACCCTTTGGTCTAGGATTGATTTGGAGACAAGAATGATAAATAGCTGCTACACCACCGCCACGGCCTGTGTCTCGTGGTATACGAGTATTTGAATGACTGGGAGGAATGGATTCATTTAAACTGACATATTCCTCCTGGCACAGCCACGTTTCTGTTAGACAGAGTAAATCAATGTGATTTTCTGATATAAGGTCATTCACTAGTAAAGATTTGGATCTCAGTGATCTAATATTTAAGAGACCACATCTAATTATCTGATGTTTTGAAGATTCTACATTTGAGGTTTTGATTTTAATCAGATTTCTATGGTTGACACCTCTTTTATTTGTTTTTGTGTTAACATCTGTGTGAGATTTGGGTCGGGGGACAGAAACAGTCTCTATAGAATAATATTCTTCATTACTACAACAGTCATAGCAGTTATAGTGATGAATACAACTGTCATAACAGTAATGGGTGGAAAACTGTCCTAAAGTAAGCGCAGAGGAGCGTTGAGGACTGCATCTCTGCAACATGGTCTCATCTCTGAAGGATCCCCAGAAGGATGTCCAATTATCAATGAATGGATCGTTTGCTGGACACCACCTCCATAGCCAGCGGTTAAATGATGACATGCAGCTATACATGTCATCATTGGTCAGATTTGGTCAGGGGCCAGAGAAAATTATGGAGTCCGACATTGTTTTGGCAAATGCACACACTGATTCGATGTTCACTTTGGTCACTTCCGACTGGCGACTTCGACTCTATGTCGCCCGCTCTGGCCCCTGGGATGCACCTAACTATGCCCGCTGATTTCGCTACCTTCATGTTTCTGACTATGGAGTCACCAATTATCAGAGTTTGTTCCCCGGTGGGCGTGCCGCCATCACCGAGGGGAGAAAACCTGTTCAAAATGTGAACTGCATGGTGGGGTACCGAATGGGTCTTTGACTTACGGCTATGCTTGCCTCGGACAGTGACCCAGTCATTATAAGCTGGGGGAGAAGACAGTTCACAAATAATACACAATAAAAGAGGGGAAAACCTATAAAGAAGTTCAGAAAATGATAGGCTGTTCAGCTAAAATGATATCAAATGCTTTAAAGTGGCAGCCAAAACCAGAAAGGCGAGGAAGACAAAGAAAAACGACTGTTCGAATGGATCGGAGAATAACCAAAATGGCAAAGGCTCAGCCAATGATCAGCTCCAGGAGGATCAAAGAAGATCTAAGGTTGCCTGTGAGTACTGTAACAATCAGACGACGTCTATGTGAAGCCAAGCTACCAGCAAGAAGCCCCCGCAAAGTCCCATTGATAAAAAAAAGACGTGTTGAAGCGGTTACAATTTGCCAAAGAACACATTGACTGGCCTAAAAAGAAATGCCACGATATTTTGTGGACTGATGAAAGTAAGATTGTTCTTTTTGGGTCTAAGGGCCATAGACAGTTTGTCAGATGACCTGAAAACACTGAATTCAAGCCACAGTACACAGTGAAGACAGTGAAGCATGGTGGTGCAAGCATCATGATATGGGGATGTTTCTCATACTATGGTGTTGGTCCTATTTATCACATACCAAGGGTCATGGATCAGTTTGAGTACGTCAGAATACTGGAAGAAATCATGTTGCCGTATGCTGAAGAGGAAATGCCCTTGAAATGGATGTTTCAACAAGACAATGACCCCAAACACACCAGCAGGCGAGCAAAATCATGGTCCCAGACAAACAAAATTCAAGTAATGGAGTGGCCAGCACAATCCCTGGACCTTAATCCCATGGAAAACTTGTGGGCTGACATAAGAAATGCTGTTCATGAGGCAAAACCAAGAAATGCAGAGCAATTGTGGAACGTAGTACAATTGTCCTGGGCTTCAATACCTGTTGACCGGTGCCAGAGGTTGGTAGGCTCTATGCACCACAGATTTTGATGCAGTTATCAGAAACTGTGGTTATGCGACTAAATATTAGTTTATGATTCTCAGGAAAGTTGAATCATCAAGCAATTCTTAGTTTATACACTACATGTTTGAGTTTGTAAATAAAGATGTCAACACTGCTATTTTTTTGAACATCATATTTCTTGACTTTCTGTAAAATATTATCAAATTCAATTACTTTTCCAGTTTTCTTGCTTTGAAATAGAATGTGCAGTGTCCCCAATGCATTTGTGTGCATTAAAATAAAATTTATTTGAAGAATTTTGAGGTTTACTCACCTTTTTAAACACACTGCTATTATTATGAACATAACTGTATCTGTTCCTCCCCCAGCTGTGGCAGCCCTGCAGCAGCCCCATCCCTCGATCTCCCAGCACTCTGCACAACTCTGACTTTTCCCACCTGTCACCCACCTGTCACCCACCTGCCACTTACAGAAATTCTCTGACGACTCTGCCATTGTCGGCCTCTTCACAGATGGGGACGACCGGTTGTACAGAGAACTCATCTAGGACTTTGTGGACTGGTGCCAGTGGATCCACCTCCAGATTAACTCTGGAAAGACCAAGGAGTTGGTTGTGGACTTCCGCAGGCACCCCCACTCCCCCACATCACCAGTGAACATCCAGGGAAGAGACATTGAGGCGGTGACATCTTATAAGTACCTGGGTGTTCATCTGAACAATAAACTGGACTGGACTCATAACACCACTGCACGTTATAGAAGAGGACAGAGCAGACTCTTATCTACTGAGGAGGCTGAGGTCTTTTGGGGTGCAGGGGGCACTCCTGAAGACCTTCTGTTATGGCCTCTGCAGTCTTCTATGGAGTGGTCTGCTGGGGGAGCAGCATCACAGCAGCTGACAGGAAGAGGCTGAACAAACTAATAAAGAAGGCCAGCTTGGTCCTGGATGCTCTCTGGAACTTGTGGAGAAGGTGGAGGAGAGGAGGACTACAGCCAAGCTGTCCTCCATGATGGACAAAGACTCCCACCCCCTCCAACTGCACTCAGGAGCTCCATGAGTGACAGGATGCTCCACCCAAAGTGTGTGACAGAGAGGTATCACAGGTCCTTCCTTCCTGCAGCTGTTAGACTCCACAACAAAAACTACTCCAGTGTGAAATAAACCATATTTATATTTAAAACATCTCAAATTTTAATATATCAAATCTCTGTAATATATCAAACATGTACGTAACTGTTGTAAATACCACTTATAAATGTTTTTTTTTTTTTAACATTTGTAAGTTTATAGTTGTATTTCTTCTCAGTTTTATACAGCTGCTGTAAACTTGGAAGCCCCTTTGGGGGCCAAGGAGGTTATGATTTTGCTGCTGTTGGTTAGTTTGTCTGTTTGTCTGTTTGTGTTCAAGCTAACTTGAAAAGTTATGGACGGATTTGGATGAAATTTTCAGGAAATGTGTGGAATGGGATAAGGAAGAAATGATCAGATTTTGGGACTGATCCAAATCACCACCCAGATACAGGAATTGTTGAAAGGATCTGGCTGCCTTACAAATTGAGGACATCATGCGCTCATCGGATGCAACCAGCTCAAGGGCAACAGAGAAGTAATCATGGCAGACAGGAGACTGAAGAAGTCAAAACATTGGCTTAATCTTAAACAATATGATGCTAACTGCACAACATCCAACAGGATGTCAATCAACGGTGGAAACACCAACAATATGCTGAGTCACTTGTCTTGGCTGCATAGCACTAAATATCAGGACAGCCATGTGTATGGTGTAGTTGACCCTGAAAACCTGTAGGTCTGATTTTTTGGGGGGTACAAAATCCACAGGAATCGATAAGGGAACCAATAAAGAATTGCATTGGTAAGCAGGATTGATAATGGTATTGATATCAACAAGATCTTATCAATTCCCATCCCTAATTTCTGGCCCGTCTTCCAAAAGTGTTATCACACAGTGATGGGAGAAATTCTACATTTCTTAGTATTGGCATAGCCCGTGATAGAGCTACTGCACCCTTTAGCTGCTTTTGAACTGTATTCCATAGTTTTAATGTGTGTTTAATCCATATATTGAGTTTAATTTTTTTCCAGGATTTTTTTGCTAAGGCGGGGGGGGGGGGGGGGGGGGGGGGTATTTAATGGTAGTGATACAGAGTTTTGTTCTATGGAAGCCCATATTGTATCCAGGTCTTCAACCATCCAAGATGCCACTGCATGAAGCTTGGGTGCCCAATAATAAAGTTTTAAATTAGGCAGGCCCAAGCCTCCCTTCTCTTTTGCTGACATCAAGACCTTTAACCTAATTCTCGGTCTCTTCTTTTGCCAAATAAATTTTGATATTGGTTCTCCTAGCCGATTAAAAGTGTCCTGTGGCAAGGGACCGAAACAGGAAGAGCAATCTGGGAAAGACATCCATCTGTTCAGGTATTTTTTGATCTCATTTATTAATATTAATAAATTTTCCATAATTGGAGGGGAATAGCTGTGTGTTTTTTGGTGTCTGAAAGATGCCGTGTCATCTAGTTGTGTAGGCCATTCTCCAGAAATCATCATAGCTTCAGATTTGTTAGTGTTAACTTTATATCCTGAAATTTCACTGTACTTACTTCTAGAAATAATAAAATGTCATCTGCAAATAGGGTTAGTTTGTGTTGTTTTTGCCCTTCATGTATTCCCTGTATAAGGGAGTTACTTCTAATCAGTTCAGTCAATGGTTCTATACTGAGTGTGAAAAAAGAGGGTGACAAGGCATCTCCCTGGTGTGTCCCCCGGCCTAGGGAAAAAAAATCTGAGCAGTATCCATTCACTCTGACTCTAGATTGGGGGTTCTTATAAAATGTTTTAATCCATTTAGCAAACATGTCATTAAAGCCCATATAACTAAGGATATAAAAGGGTCTAAAAATGTCCAGTCAATCCGATCAAAAGCCTTCTCAGCAACTAAGCTGAGAGGAGACTGATTGGACGGTATGACAAAGACTGGGTTGGGTCTTTATTTTCTTTATGAATAACATTTATTATTGCATCCCACCATGAGTCAAGTGAGTGAGGCATAGTTTTAAAATCTACATAAAATTGGGGTTATCTCATTTATAAATGTTTTATAGTACTCTCTGGGAGGCCATCTGCTCCTGGGGATTTATTGATTTTAGTTTGAGTATATGTTCCTTTACTTCTCCCCCTTTAATTGGGACTGTCAACTCCTCTGCTGAAAGACTTTGATTTTCATTGATTTGTGAGGGACCTCTTCTTCTTTATACAATTCTTTATAGTATGCAGTGAAAGCAGCCCCTATATCTTTTGGTTGGAATAACATCTTATTACTATGTGGGTATTTTATCTTATGCACTATTGTGCTGGATTGTACTTTTCTCAGTTGAAAGGCCAACAGGTGTTGAGGGGAAATGCCCATTTTGTAATACAGTATTTCCTACCAACAGACCTTAGTGCACCCTCTGCTTTGTAGGTTAGCAATTTGTCCAGTTTTTGTCTTTTATCTTTTAATATACCTCTTATTTCCTTCTTTTTTGATTGCTGGTACTCTGTCTGTAATCTCTTGATTTCTCTATTTCAAGTTGTTGAGCAAGCCTTAGGTTGAGATGAAATGGCTATATTTCCCCTCAACACTACTTTGCCTCCCTCCCAAAGGGTGGAGGGTGAGACAGTGTTATTGTCAATTGTAACAAGGTAGTCCATGAAGTCTTTACGCGTCTTTTGTTGAATTATTTCATCATGTAATAGTGAGACTTTTAATCTTCAGTATTTGAACTGCTTATTTGGTCCTATTCTTATATTTAGGGTGACAGAAGCATGGTCTGAGATCATTATTGGTTCAATGTTACATTCATTGATCCTACACTCAAAAAAATCAACTAGGGCACTCATTTGATCAATAAAGTTGAAATATGTTTGATTTAAATGAATTCACTGTGTTTATGTTCATTAAATTATTTATTCTTGCTTGTTGAACATGCCTTCAAGAAAAGTCAAGTGAATTAAATCAATACTTATCAGTCCAATGGGAATAAGGTTCATCCAACCTATGACTTCAGTGCTGCACAGCTGCTGCGCATGTTCCATTTTCTTACTCGAATGCAGAGAAACAAGCAGGAAAACGGGAATGGCTGCAGCAAAGGGTTGCCCATGCTGCCTAATCGTCTGTCATCCTCAGATTTCGATGTAAGTAATTTATATACTCATGCATGAATTTATTTGATACCATAGGGTGAGTAATATAAATTAATAATTGCACATTTGTAAGAAATTTCTTTTCAAATAGCTTTTCTAGTTTGGTCACGTTTGTCAAAGTTAGGGCTAGCTTGATCTACTGATATTTTAACAAGTTTTATTTTACTACATAGGTACATAATTTATTTGAACTTTTTTTCCCTGCCATAAGAGACGAGTTATGTCAGGGCCTGAATCCCGCACGAAATATGCAAATCCGCCCAGGGCTGCCAACTTTTAAAAAGACCTTGGAGTGAGATTTGGTGGAGCCAACCAAAATGCATACAAATGCATAAAATGACGCAAGTGCAATAAACTCAGGTAAAGGTAAAAAAAAAAAAAAAAAAAAATGCTATATTTTTTTTGCTGTGCTGTCTGATATTTCCCTTAAATGTCCTACATATCGATATTAAACAATAACTGTAATCATGTCATTGCTTCTTATAAGTCTATATCCTACCTGTCTACAGGTCTGTTTATGCACAACCAGCAATTCCAAGACCAGTATTTTGTTCACCAAAAACAGCAGGCTGATCACCACTACAGCAGCTTTACAAGAACTGAAAGCTCAATACAAGTTCCAAAACTAGAAGAAATACTTTAATGAACAACCAAACTAAATCAAACTATACTTCATGTTTATTCAGTGTTTTTTTTTTTTTCAAACTGTCAACAAGCAGCAACAAAACAAAATCTGAATATGTCACAAAACTTAAAAATGCACAAACCTATACACAGTTAACCCCTTAAAGCCTGTTGTATCATATTTGATACATACTTTTATGATGCCTTTATCTAATCAATATGATCAATAAATTACTAAAAAAAAAACATCTGAATACAATGAGATAAATGATGAAAATGTCCTCAAGTGTTGCCAACAACATCTAATGTATCACATGAGATACAAAATATATATATATGTATGTCAAATTTTATGGACATTTTGATTTTGTTGGATTTCAGTAGAAAGTGAAATAAACATTTCAGCTCCAAAAAAAAGTTGAATGTTCTGGCTATTATTAGTGCATTCAGGCTTTAAAGGGTTAAATTATGAAGTGCAACTGAACATGCAGAACAAGCCTAGATTTAATTTTCCTTTAGTAAATGAAAAATGTTTTGGCATCAGTGTGTAGTCTACAAGTCCACAACACTATGAACTATCCAGGATAAAAGCATCTGACTTGAAAACTAATGTAAACAGTGGTGATTTTCATTGGAGGACAATAAGGAGTGGAGATTAACAGTCAGAATGTCATTAGAAACTGGATCTGTTCAAGTTAACATCCAAGTCAAAGTTATCACTACTTTATTTTTAAATTAATAAATATATACTCGAACATCAAACTCAAAGTAATAATAGCCTACATAAATGAAGGCGCTGCTCGGCGTGGCGCTTTCGCTTTATGTGGAATTTGGGGGTAATGATTACATAAATTCTTTGTAGAGTTGTCTGAGTTTTTTTTTATATGTATATTGAATTTTAACCTTTTTTTGTCTTTATTTTATCACCTTTATTTTTAGAATATAACTAATTTATATAATTGAAATCAACTGTTTTACCTTTTATGTGAAAACAAATCATTTGTTAAGAATGTAATTTATTCATTTTCGAATTAAATGCTTCTGCAAAATGGCCCACAACATTGATGCCAATAAAGCTCCTTTTTCAAGTGAATTGTATTGAATTAAAAAATATGATCATCCCAAATGCCCCTAAAAAGAGTGCAAGATAGCAGGGGCTAAAAAAGTATCAGGTTAAAATGATTTTATAATACCACCATTTTTAAAGTGCACTTTTCAGATAAATGGATAATTTATCAAAGTTTTAATATTAACCACACCTTTCTCTGTAGGGTTCAAGTCTGTTGAACTGTAAACAATTCTTTAATCAGTTGCCTATGGGGTCTATTAAAACACTGTAATGAAATGTATTAAATATGTTTATTTGTGCTGCAAAAGTCTGCCTATGTCACTTAAAAGGATCTCTTCAAATAAAAATGAAAGGTGCTGTCTCTGACTCACATCAGTCTCACTTTTCAGACTACAAAATAAGATTTTATTATTTTCTTCTCTCGTGACGGTGTCAGCCTTGAGCTCAGAGAAGTTTCCTTTCTTTTACCACATTATCCCTCCATGTCATAAATTCTGGGGTTGTTAATTTTATTTAGATACACTTTTTGTTATACTGGTTAAAATGATCGTTATGTCCCGATGGCAATCAATGCCTGATGTGTTCTTAAAAGAGAGCGAAAAATAGCCGCTGTCTGCAGCAGGAGTAAAAAAGGGAAAACACCAACCAATCACCGTGACTGGTACCGAGTTTATTAAACAAATCTAATCCTATACTGCCGTTTTGCCCATCTTCTGTGTGTACATTTTGCCGGTGGCACTGATCCTGATTCAATGCTGAGCTCAGGGGGAAATCAGGTGGCAGTTCTCACAAGGCTTTTTCTTCTTCTTTGGTTTTACAGCGGTTGGCATCCATCATTTTGGTGCATTACCATCCCGTTCGGCTAATGACGGAGCTCAGTTTGGAGAGGCAGAAGAATGTTTTCCCCAATTGTATCCGACTGCAGGCCGTGTCGCAGAGTACAGTAGGCGTGTTGCGGAGTGACGTAACGTCACTCTGCAACACGCCTACTACATGCGCTTCTTAAAGGGATATAACAGCTTCAGCATGGTCCAGCCGCACGTCAATGTTTTTGCTTATCCATCCTTTGCTCTATAATAAATGTATTCAAATGCGTACAAATACGGTTAAGGGTTAGGGTAAGGGGTTAGGCTTAGGGTTAGGGTAAGGGTTAGGTAATAAATCAACTAAGTGCAGCAACTGTTTGACGTTTGTTTAATGAAATATGCTAACACTTACAGTCTGGACACGATGAACTAGCATCTCCCATTAAGTAGCGTGTCGCAAAGTAGGTGTGTCGCAGAGTGGCGTGTCGCAGAGTGGCATCACTCGAGCGATGTCACTGTGACACACCTACTGTCCTACTCTGCGACATGCCTCTGTCTTGCGGCCTGCGGTCGGACCCCTCTCGTTTTCCCGGCCAAAACGGGAGACTTGACAGCTATGTGGAGAATGGCAGAGAAACTGCCTATATCCTGATTACCGCTCCTCCTGCTAAACAGAGAAAGAGCAGAAAGAAGAAGAAGAGCAAAGAAGGCTGAAACAAAAAAGAATTTGGACAAAGCCAGGGCAAAAACAAGAGTCAACATCAGGTTGTGAGTACTAACTAACGTGCCATGTTTGTTCATTTGTTTTTTTAACTTTACTATGATAACTTTTTGGTGTTTTCTTACCGCTGAGTGAGACATGACTTGGTGTAGTGCAAAACAAACACATTGTGCTGAGGACCGGTTTTGAGTTGAATCAGTCATATGGTCGTGAATCAGCGGTGTTCGTGCATGTGAGCAGGGGGCGTAGTTTTGGAGGAGTTCCTAGGAGGGAGGAGGAACTAGGAGGAGTCCTGAGGAGAGAAGGTTTCTGCAACAAAATCTGTTCAAGTTTCAATGAGAGTTCAGATCATTTCTGCTGTGAACCACTAGAGGGTGCTGTGACTGCAGTAAAATGGGTGAGTCCCTGACTGTGTAACATGTCACTCATAGGAAAAAAGCTATTTTGCAAAAAGTCAGTCTCACACAAAACTTAATATTATTCCTTAAAATTTCTAAAAACGTGTAACATTGACTACTGTCTACTTTTTTTGGGCAAACAATGCACCGAGACAAGCATCAGTTTTTTCAAATCAGCCAACTGTGCCAATTAGGTCCAGTGTTTTTTTTGTTTTCTTTTTACTTTGAAGATTTAAAAAAAAATTCCTATTTCTTTAACTCGAGTTTTAAAAAAAATGGAGTTAATACAGCAGTTACTGTTTGTGTCCCGATTTTATTATTTGGTATTTTGTTCACTAAAGGTTATCTGTGTGATGACAGCCTAAATCTGATCTGACTTGTCTCATACTTAAGATGTGTCCATCTTAAGTATGATTGTTTTTTTGTGTCAGGTCACATCAGAATATCAGACCTGGGTCTAGCAGTCCATGTTCCAGAAGGACAGACCATTAAAGGACGCATGGGAACAGTGGGATACATGGGGATGTAGCCTCTAAAACTCACTCCAAGTCAAGAGTAAAACATTTGATATTTAGATTAATGTGACATCATAAGGACTGATTTTTGTTTTCTGCTCTTGTATAGCTCCAGAGGTGGTGAAGAATGAGCGGCACACATTCAGCCCGGTGGTGGACTCTGAGGTGCCTGCTATATGAGATGATCAAGGGTCAGTCTCCGTTTCAGCAGAGGAAGAAGAAGATCAAGAGGGAGGAAGTGGAGCGGCTGGTGAGGGAGGAAGAGGAGGAATATTCCAGCAAGTTCTCTGAGGACGCCAAGTCCATCTGTAAAATGGTGGGTGGACGCATGAGCAGCCAAATCCCAAATCTCCTCCTGTTTTCTCCAACTCCACATTTGATCATATTTAAGTCGTATCACTCAGGGTCTAATTAGCTCTCATGAGAAGTTAGGACGCATCTCTCTCTGCTGCTGAAGAACTTTTTTCTGACAAAGTTTTCTTTAAGAGGATTTTAATTGCAGTCTTTTGCTTCTTGTGTAGTATTTCTCCATGCAGTTTTGCTTTTACTCAGTACGAAAAATAGCTAAAATGTTTGTTCCACCCTGGGTTGCCTCCAAGAAACAACAGCACCTTAGTTGCATACCTTCTGAATATGCAGAATATTTCTCAGAGAAGATTTCTTCTGACCATTGCAGAGTTTCATAAGCCTGTCAGACACTTTTACTGCCCTGCCACCAAAACTCTTGAATAAATGTCTTCTTTTTAAAATTTTAATTCTGCAGCTCCTCAAATGTCTGGAGGCCAGCATGCTGCAGGCGCCCTTCATTCCTGATGTAAGTACTATATATATAGTCTCAGACACCCATTCAGATTCACAGAATGTAGCGTGGAAGGCTTCCACTCATGTTGGAGCACTTGGGGGCAAAATTAGTGTCAGCTAGAATTGACCATTGTGTGAAGCTGCAGAACAGGCTTTTTTATTTTTTATTTAACAAAACAACAGATGTTAATATCTCTTGAAAACTGAATGGATCTGAATTATGTAATCTAGAAATACATGATATCAGAGTTTTGGCCACTTAACCTTACATTATGACTGTCTATTTGTGTTTGAAACCAATATGAAACTTTTGATTTATAAAAGTGAACATTCAGGTCATGTCCACAAGTAGACAATATGCAACATTCTCACCATATGTATATGTTACACTGGACGTTGCTGTTTTAGTGTTGCTGACTGGTTGCTGACTAGTTACATGCTAACACATACGTTTAGCTGCTCCCTCACATGATGAAAGACAAATGCTTTTGATGTTCATGACGAGACCCGTTGTTACTGTTTCACAAGTGACTGTGTTGACCGGTGACCCATCGCCACCTATGACTTGGTTTGAAATGTAAATAAAGAAATATTTACTTAAAACGCCTGCTAACATAGTTACACGTTATGGAAATACCCGTGTTGACTTGGCTAACTATCTTGGTACATTTGTACTTTCTGCCAATATCACAGTCAATAAATGGGATATATGGTCAATTTATACAGCTTTGGCAACAAAAATGTCTTATCTACTGATATCAACAAACAACTTGTTAGGTAATCATCTGTTGATAACAGTATTGTTTGGATAATTTTGTGCATCCCTAATGTATACTGTAAATTTTAGACACTTCAGACCCTTGTAAAGCACACAGAACATTATCTAAATCACTAAAAACAACATAGTCTTTGCCAGGATGTCACCTGAAGTATATATAAATATGGTAATTCTGAAGAACCCATCCCCTTACATCACCGCCAGGATGAAATCAACAGATATTCAAGCTGCAAATTTTATTTTTTAAATGTCTGGATCAATACTTCCACTGTTTAGGGAGGAAAAAAGAAGACTTTTTCATTATCAAAACATCAAAGAATGATAAGCTAACATTAGCTTGTCAGTGTTATTATTTTTTAACAGTATCAGGGCTACTATCTTAGTTAGTGCTTTGGGGCAGTACTTGTTACCAAAGGTAGTAATATTCTGCTCAAGTTGATTTAAACGTTAACATCAGGATCAAAGGGTTGTTTAGTGCAGCTGTCTTTGTAACTTTCCATTTAAGTGGAGCATCTGACAGCTTTAATCCACTATTTGCTCTTCCTTGGGTTTTCTCTCTGAGGTGGGGCTCTGCAGAAGAGTAATTCAGGCTTGTCTCTTTACTAGTTAGTGCCTCCAGTTGATAAACATCTGTTTATTTTACATTCTGTTTATTCAAAAATTAAAATTACATGTTTTAAACAGATAGAAGACATCCAAGACAGTCAACCTCCCTTTAGAATCAAGCAGCTTGCCCCGAGACTAACTCTATGATGATTTTATACAACAAAAACAGAGAACTTTATGACATTTTCCCTCTATATTCAAAAAATAGGATTAGGAATAAAAGCATTTAAAGAGTAGTGTAAAGTAAGCTTTTAGATCTAGATGCAATGTTTTTGTAATGTGGCTGTTACGGAGTATCATAGATTTGAATTATAACAGTATTTATATGCACTCATGTAAGCAGTAACAATCCTAAAATACATCAAATATGTTTATTGTTTAATAATTCCAGCTTCCTCATGGAGCAAAAAATAATTAATCTGATTAATAAGGATGTCAAAGGAGATCTTTTTAAGGACCATCTGTAATTAACCTTCACTGTCTCTGAGACAGGAGAGGTAGGTACCCTGATCATTTGGAGGGAATTTAAGGCCACTCTTTGCAGCTGTCAGAGTTTTTATTAATTCAAGTTTACTGCCCCAAAAAAGTCTAACAAACATCAACAACAACAAATATTACTGAAGTATCTTAAGTGTTTTTTTGTTTGTTTTTAGCCTCAGGCAATCTACTGTAAGGACGTGTTGGACTTTGAGCAGTTCTCCATGGTGAAATGAGTAGAGCTGGAGCCAAAAGACGAGTCCTTCTACAGCAAAGTGTCCACAGGCAGTTTCTCCATACCCTGGCAGAATGGGGTGAAGATAAAAACAAGACTCTCCCTCCTTACCTTTTGCAGAATGAAGAGTCTGTTTTTATGTGTGATTCATGGATTTAAAGTTTTTTTCTACTCCTGCAGATGATAGAGACAGACAGTTTTGAGGAGCTGAATGTTTTTCATCAGGATGGGACGGTTCCTCTTGACCTGGACTGGAGAGGACAGCCGTCACCTCCACCCGAACAAGGACTCCTGCCATGGCTATTTGGCAGACAGGTCAGTGAGAGTATCATCATCATTTTGTACTTCAGTTTGTGCTTCCTCTACAAAGTCTTTGATTTTAAGGGTTCCTGTAGATCCTATTAAAGCAGCACTAAGTAAGATTCTGGCTTGGGACAGTTCCTCTTGACCTGGACTGGAGGGGACAGCCGTCACCTCCACCCGAACAAGGACTCCTGCAATGGCTATTTGGCAGACAGGTCAGTGAGAGCATCATCATCATCCTGTACTTCAGTTTGTGCTTCCTCTACAAAGTCTTTGATTTTCAGGGTTCCTGTAGATCCTATTAAAGCAGCACTAAGTAAGATTCTGGCTTTTACGTCTGTGTAGATTCTCATTCATCCAGGTCATGGTCATCTTGAAACTTCAAAAGCAAGGCAACTGGACTGTGTAGAGTTTGTTGGGAAGACGTTTCACTTCTCATCCAAGAAGCTTCTTCAGTTCCAAACTGGAAGCTTCTCTCATGGAAGCAGATATTTATCTTGCTAGAGGAGAAAACAACAACAAAGGAAGGGAGGAGTTGGAGAACGACTCACAGAAACTTATCACAGGGTGATGTAACCCCTGAGAGTCGTTACCCTGAATGGGTCATTAACTCCCCCTGTCATGTGAGGTGTTGTGGTCACATGTGCCCAGGTGTGAATGTTTGGGGAACTTCCTTGGGAGAGAGCTTAGCACTGCATTATATGTGACTGAGAGGTTGTGTCTGCATCCACCACCTCTGTTAAGAGAAGGTTTCTCCAGTCTGGTGAAGATGGCCTCTTTAACTCCTCTTTCAAACCATCTATCTTCTCTCGCCAACATCTGTACATTGCTGTCCTCAAAAGAGTGTCCCGTGTCCTTTAAGTGAAGGTGGACTGCTGAGTCCTGACCTGAGGAGGTGGCTCTCCTGTGTTGAGCCATACGCTTGTGAAGCGGTTGTTTAGTTTCCCCAGTGTACAGGTCTGAGCATTCCTGACTGCACTGGACTGCATACACCACATTGCTCTGTTTATGTCTTGGTGTTTTGTCCTTGGGATGGACCAACTTCTGCCTTAATGTGTTTCCAGGCTTGAAGTGAACAGGAATGTGGTGTTTGCCAAAGATTCTCTTGAGTTTTTCGGATAAACCTGCAACATAAGGAATCACAATGTTCTTGCGTCTCTTTTCCCTTTCATGCTCCGTCTCCTTTCTTTTCTTGTTCTTCAAAAAGGCCCACTTTGGGTATCCACAGGTTTTCAGGGCTTCTCTAATGTGTTTCTGTTCCTTTTCCTTTTCTTCCTTCCTTGTAGGAACACTCTCAGCCCGGTGGTTGAGGGTTCTGATGACACCCAGCTTGTGTTGAAGAGGATGGTGGGAATCAAAGAGTAAATATTGATCCGTGTGTGTGGGTTTCCGGTACACTTCCACGTTGAGACCCCCGTCTGCCTCCAAGTGTACTGCACAATCCAAAAAGGCCAAGACGTTTTCCTTAACATCTTCACATGTGAACTTAACGTTATTGTCCACTGTGTTAATGTGGTTTGTGAAGGCCTCCACTTCATGTGTCTGGATTTTGACCCAGGTGTCATCCATATACCTAAACCAGTGGCTTGGTGCTGCTCCATGGAATGAGGCTAGGGCCTTTCTCTCCACCTCTTCCATGTACAGGTTAGCTACTATGGGAGATACAGGGGAGCCCATGGTGCATCCATGTTTCTGTCTGTAGTAGTGGTCCCTGAACTGGAAATAGGTGGTACTCAGGCAGAGATCCAGTAAGGAGCAGATGTGGTCAGGGGTGAGGTTGGCTCTGACCTCCAGTGTACTGTCCTGTAAGAGTTGTTTTCTGACTGCTTGGACTGCCTCTGTGGTCGGAATGCTGGTAAAAAGTGATGTGACATCAAAGGAAACCATGGTTTCCTCTGGGTCCAGTGTGATGTCCTTGATTTTCTGTGCGAAGTCCTGTGAGTTTCTGCTGTGGTGAGTAGTGTTGCCAACAAGGGGAGCTAAGATTGTGGCCAAATGTTTTGCTATGTTGTAGGTGACCGAGTTGATGCTGCTGACAATGGGTCTAAGGGGTGCACCTTCCTTGTGTATTTTTGGAAGCCCATAAATGCATGGGACTGCTTCCCCTGGGTAAAGCCTGTAGTAGAGTGGCCTGTCGATCACTCCATCCTTTTCCAGCTGTTGGAGTAAGTTTATTACCTTTTTCTTGTAGATGTTGGTGGGGTCCCGTTTCAGAGTCTCAGAAGTAGTCGTATCACGGAGGAGGCTTATTACCTTGTCCTGGTAATCACTTGTGTTGAGTATCATAGTGCATCTCCCCTTGTCTGCAGGCAAGATGGTAATGTTTTCATGTTTTTGCAGTGATGACAAGGCTCTTCTTTCCTGGCCTGTGAGGTTAGAAGGAGGTGTTTTAGCATTCGAGAGAGCCGCTGTTATCTTCAACCTGAGTTGCTCTGCCTCTGTGACCGTCAGCTTGTTGTCTCAGATGGCTGACTCCGTAGCTGTTATGAGGTCTACCGCTGGGATGTGTTCTGGGGTTACAGCAAAATTCAGTCCTTTGGAAAGGACCTCCCTCTCTGGTTGGGTGAGAACCTTGTCTGATAAGTTCTTCACCCATTTATCTTGCGTGTTGGAGTCCGTGTTGCTATCTTTCTTGTCCCTCCATAATAATTCAGATGATCTTTTAAATTGTGTGGATTGCAGCCTGTCAAATTTTTGTGTTTGTCGCTCCTTCCCTTTGTTGTGTTGTGCAATCTGGGCCTTATCCACAAAGTTGTTAACTTCAGTGAGAATGTGTTCTGGAAGCAAGGATGTCAGTGCTTCCTTGGTGTGGTCAATTTTATCTTGTAAGGCCTTAATGATAAAGTTGGTCTAATCCTCTCATTGAGAAGCTGATTTTTTCCCCTTAGGAGAATGAGGTCTGCCACCGGGCTGAGAGTGTTCCTACAAGGAAGAAAGAAAAGGAAAAGGAACAGAAACACATTAGAGAAGCCCTGAAAACCTGTGGATACCCAAAGTGGGCCTTTTTGAAGAACAAGAAAAGAAAGGAGACGGGCATGAAAGGGAAAAGAGACGCAAGAACATTATGATTCCTTATGTTGCAGGTTTATCCGAAAAACTCAAGAGAATCTTTGGCAAACACCACATTCCTGTTCACTTCAAGCCTGGAAACACATTAAGGCAGAAGTTGGTCCATCCCAAGGACAAAACACCAAGACATAAACAGAGCAATGTGGTGTATGCAGTCCAGTGCAGTGAGGAATGCTCCGACCTGTACATTGGGGAAACTAAACAACCGCTTCACAAGCGTATGGCTCAACACAGGAGAGCCACCTCCTCAGGTCAGGACTCAGCAGTCCACCTTCACTTAAAGGACACGGGACACTCTTTTGAGGACAGCAATGTACAGGTGTTGGCGAGAGAAGATAGATGGTTTGAAAGAGAAGCCATCTTCACCAGACTGGAGAAACCTTCTCTTAACAGAGGTGGTGGACTCAGACACAACCTCTCAGCCACATATAATACAGTGCTAAGCTCTCTCCCAAGGAAGTTCCGCAAACATTCACACCTGGGCACATGTGACCATAACACCTCACATGACAGGGGGAGTTAATGACCCATTCAGGGTAACGACTCTCAGGGGTTACATCACCCTGTGATAAGGTTCTATGAGTCGTTCTCCAGCTCCTCCCTTCCTTTGTTGTTGTTTTCTCCTCTAGCAAGATAAATATCTGCTTCCATCACCAGCCATTTAGAACTGAAGAAGCTTCTTGGATGAGAAGTGAAACGTCTTCCCAACAAACTCTACACAGTCCAGTTGCCTTGCTTTTGAATTTTCAAGATTCTGGCTTTTAAGCTCTCTAGGGGCCTCTATGTTCGTTGAGTGTAACTGCGCGGTTACAAAAAACAGAGCACCTCACACCAACGTGTTTTTGTTGACAAACAGAGGGAGGAGAAGCGTGCCGACAGGACGTCCCAAGAGACAAATAAACCATGTGAACTGAGGAACAGTCTGATCATGTTTTTTAGTTTGTAGTTTTTTAGTGTGGAAGTGTTCCTACCATCCACATCGAAGTTACATAGTGCCAGTGAAGGTGATACAGACTCCTTCAGACCATGACAGAGGTGTCATTCAACCTGTTGTAAGGTGATGTACCATCACAATGATTCTAGAAATATTATATTAGGGAGGAAAAACTATGTAGTGTTGGTTAAAGCCATCATTAGTCTTGATTTAACTTTTTAAAATCAGAGTCAGAAAAAAGGCTTAAAAAATTACCTGTAAAAATTATTAAAGTACTAAAATTTTGATGGCACTTTGCACTTAGAGGTCCATGTGAATATTTTTAGGGCTATTTAACAACTGCTTCAGGAAATATTGAGAAAATAGCCATGAGAGCAGTGTGACCATGTTTACATCAGCTGGTATTTTAACTGCTTTGGCCACCATTACATTTGATTGTCCTGCAGATAAGTAACTTATCATAACTTAAATGGCCAAAAAGAAAAGCAGGAAAAGGCCAGTGGACAAATAAATTAAAAAGGAATAAATGCAGACTGGTCCTGAAAGATGTGTGGCTAAATTAACTCAAAAGTTACTTAATATAATAAACTACAAGTTACTTAATATAAGAATAATTATTTTGTGTGACACTTGAGCTCTGCATCTTCACTTGTCTTATTATTTGATTTGATAATGAGTATTATGTTAACAAATAGCAAGCCACTGTGGCAGGTTGGGATTAGGGTTAGTTTAGAAAAATAGATTCTGGCATAAGCTCTGAATGTGATACAGGAAAGACTTTTCTGTCACATTGTAGATGTACCCTCTCTCGTGTCTGCATAGCACCCTGTTTTGCACTGGCAAAATAATGATCTTTCCCCAACAAGTCAGCATTTTAGTACAGAAATCAAGAAAACACACCTATTTTACTTATTTGTTCTGCTCACTAAAAAGTGTTATGTCAAATGTTCTTGTTTTAAAGTTCTGAATTTAATTTTCAGTGTAGAAACCCTCCAAAATAATGTATGAGCACCCCCTTTCCCCCAAAAAAAATTGAGATCTTGAAATTGAAAAAACATTTATACAAAAAAAATCAGTGCAGCTATAGAGGATTTTGCTGGGACTGTAATACCCTAATAAATTGTGGGTTTCAAAAGGTGTGGCAGGAATTGCCAGGAGCAGTGGCAATTCTAGAGTGTGCTGGGTCCCCAGGCAAAAATTTCCAAGGGGCCCCTCTGAGAAACATTAAACATATTCACAAATAATCTGAATAAACATAGCACATTCAGGAAAAGGCTCAGGGAAGTGATATTGTACATTTCATAATACTGTTAACTAACAAAATCAATATTGAGCCAAAAGAAATTCTGTAGTCCGATCTTGTTTCAGATGTGGCTGCTGAGTGCAGTAGACTGTTCTTACCATGCCCTGCACTGTTCAATAGTAGGCATGGAAATGGGTTGGGGTTGAAAAAGGTGAAGAGGCAATAATCCCTCTAGGGGGGTCCGGGGGCTTCCCCGGAAGAAAATTTTGAATATTTTATATTCAAAAGCATCGATCTGATACATTTTGAAAGAAAAATCAAGCAGAATTACAGGACATTATGAATATATAATAAAGTACCTATTAAATTCTGGGCGTGACTCTGCCCTTTAACTGGAAATGCATAAAAGCTTTTATCATTGGTGAATTTGGGATATAGAAGGAAACATTGATATTTTCACTTATTAGATAAGACATACAATGAAGGGATGACTCTTATAGCTCTATCCTGACATTTACCATCTCAACTGCACTAGCAGACTGCATTGGGAGCTTGATCCTTCACAGATTGCTCTTATATCATGGAGAATAAGTTATGCAGGAACCTCAGGATGAATTCATCATTTAGAAAAAGTGAAAAGAAGAGCGGGACTGTTCAGGAATGTTGTGTTTCAATTAACCAAAAAGATGACTCGTCATTTTTTAAATCGTTGTGTTCCACGTAAACCGTGCACATGAGCCAACAAGGTACTGTTTGAATGATAAAAACACACACAGTGATTCAGGATCCCTGTCCCGTGTGCTGTGCGTCCTTACACTCACCGGCACACAGAGGAGCCGTTCGCACTCCTGTTTCCTCGCTCTCCCGCTTGTAGAGTGAATGTTTTTATTGAATTCAAGGCTTCCTTCAGGCACGCACATGTCCGCAGTTCACTGATAATCTCTGGTGTACCTCCATGTCCCATCCATACCCATCATTAATTGACTAAGGCAGAGCTCAGCTCCGGGGTGGTGGAGCTCAGCTTTGAGGTGGCGGAGCTGAGCTGCGGACAGAGCCTCTGGTATAGCCTACCTCCATGTCCCGTCCATTTCCCCCCTGTCATTTTCCAAATGATGGAAATCCGTTGTGGCGACGGAGAACTTTAATCCATGCACATTTTGCATTACAGCAATACAGGTAATCCAGAATACAATCAGCCAAAAATAGCTGCAGCTCTGGTGTTTTTTTTTTTTTTTACCACAGGGGTGACAACGGGGCCCCTTTAGGGAGGTACACTATATTGCCAAAAGTATTCGCTCACCCATCCAAAAAATGCAAATCAGGTGTTCACATCCCTTCCATGACCACAGGTGTATAAATTCAAGCACCTAAGCATGCAGACGTGTTTCTACAAACATTAGTGAAAGAATCGGCTGCTCTCAGGAGCTCAGTGAATTCCAGCTTGGTACTGTGACTAGGACGCCACCTGGCAACAGAGTCCAGTCGTGAAAATTTCCTAAATATTCCACAGGTCAGCTGTCAGTGGTATTATAACAACGTGGAAGTGTGATTGGGAACAACAGCAACTCAGCCCCCAAGTGGTCGGCCATTTAAATGTGCGCAGAGGTCGCAACTTTCTGTCAGAGTTAATGCTTACAGACCTCCAAACTTCATGTGGCCTTCAGAATTAGCTCAAGAACGAGTGTGTAGAGAGCTACATGGAATGGGTTTCCATGGCGACCAGCTTGCATCCAAGCCATACATCACCAAGTGCAATGCAAAGTGCTGGGTGCAGTGGTATAAAGCACAACGCCACTCGACTAAAGAGCAGGGAGACGCAGTCTCTGGAGTGAATGAATCACGCTTTTACATCTGGCAATCTGATGGACGAGTCTGGGTTGGAGGTTGCCAGGAGAACGGTACATGTCTGACTGCATTGTGCCAAGTGTGAAATTGGTGGAGGAGGAATTATTGGCGTGGGTTGTTTTTCTAGGAGTTGGGGCTTGGCCCACTTAGTTCCAGTGAAAGGAACTCTGAACGCTTCAGGATAACAAAACATTTTGGACAATTCCATGCTCCCAACCCTCTTCCAACATGACTGTGCACCAGTGCACAGTGCACAAGCAAGTCCATAAAGACATGGATGACAAAGTCTGGGTGTGGATGAACTTGAGTGGCCTGCACAGAGTCCTGACCTCAACCCGATAGAACACCTTTGGGATGAATTAGAGCGGAGACTGAGAGCCAGGCCTTCTCGTCCAACATCAGTGTGTGACCTCACAAATGTGCTTCTGGAAGAATGGCCAAAAATTCCCATAAACACACTCCTAAACCTTGTGGACATCCTTCCCAGAAGAGTTGAAGCTGTTATAGCTGCAAAGGGTGGACAGATGTCATATTGAACCCTATGGATTAGGAACAGGATGTCACCTAAGTTCATATGCGAGTCAAGGCAGGTGAGCGAATACTTTTGGCAATACAGTGTATCTGTAAAAGATGTCATTGCAATTTGACCACTGGTTGTTTGATGGGGTTAATGGAGTAGGTCACTGCAGATGCTATATTGTAAGACATTACCGTGGAGTAAAATTTGTCAGCCCTAGTGGTCTGGGGCCCCAAGCAGCTGCCTGCCTTGCCTGTTGACAAGCTCCGCCTCTGCCCAGGAGGCATCAAACCTCCCCTCCTCACACTGGAACAGCTACCCCCTGCTCTACCTGTCTTCGTCACCGGCAGCCCTAAACAGCTACAGACGACACCCTCCCGCCCATAGAGTGCCGAGCCGCCACAACGGGTGCTCCAACACGAGTGCCAGGACACACTAGCTTTTCCTCTAAAAACCCAGAGTCTCCCCTCCCCCTTGCAATCAGGCACACCTGTGCCAGCTCTGTCCATCAGTCCCAGTGTTCATTCACATCACAACTAATCCTGCTGTTCAGTCAGCAGCGCTCTCATCCGAAATTAGCATGTTTCTGACTGTTATCATAATGATAATGACTTTAAGAGGGATGGGAATGATGTTAATAATAGGCCTACATTTTATTTAAAATGCTTTTCAAAGAACTCAGAGACAATTTCAAATGAGGATAAAAGAGAAAAATAGGATTTAAACCAAAAGCAAAGACAAATCACATGAGTAACTTAAGCAAATCATTAAAATATCCCATATTTTTGTGTAGCCTGTTTTGTTTATTTTGTTTTCTAATTAATACAAATTAGTTTGTTTCCATTTTTAACAAGGACAAATATTCTGAAGACTTTGAATCATACTTTTATTAGAATAGGAATTTTTTACAATAATTAAAAAAGTACATTGTAACATGTCCTCATTTCCCTCTATTAGAAAATTAGAATTAATTTACACTTTACATAAAAATGAACCTGACACCACCATACAAAACAAAACAAAACAAAACACTGTGTTCATATTTCATCATATCTAATTAACGTGATGGTTTTTAGTTCATATTATGTTATCATTATTTATTACTTAAATCTTTAATAATCTGCCAAAGAAAATTAAGATTTATTAAAGGATATTAATATAATCCATGTTTTAGCTTTACCAAACAAACAGCATGTGAAAATAGTCTGCAATTGAGAAGAAAACAGGTTATACAGTAAGACAAATGAATGATCTCTAAAAGTTTTACATCTTTAAAAGACTAATTATATGATAAAACAAATATATTTTAAATGCTTAAAATGGTCCAAATGCTAGAGAGTTCTTTTAAGATATGGTTTAATTCACCATTTATCCTATAATTTTAATTTAAGAGTGTTTTTTCCACTGTTTAGAACGTATTTATGACTTCAAACAACACAAATGGACTATAATAATTATAAGTTGTATATTCAAAAATGGTATGTACCGTCGTATCTATTAAAAAATTTGCTCATAAGATGCTTGTGCTGGGCAGTGAATAGGGCTCAATCTGATAACTTTTCATTCGGCCCCAAAGTTCTAGGACCGGCCCTGTATATTATTAGCATGCATATACTTTTGTGTGTGTTTATACAGAGAGAGAGAGAGAAATAAATTATAAGCTTACGTGTGTAAATGTACATGTTTGTAAACATCATGATACTGTCAAGGAACTGTCCTTGTGAACTTTAATAGTTGGACCCAGAAGCTGAGACGGAGACCTAATAAAGGTTTACGGTGATTTATCTACACAAAGTCCAAAAAATCCAGTGATCAGTGACAACAAGGTGAGTATATACACAATGAGGCAGGGCAGGAGCTCAGGAGACACTGTGAAAAGAGGGAGAAGAAAAAACAGGTGAGTATCCAAAAGGTCACTGGAAACCACCGGTTTGAGGAGAGAGACGTGGAACGTAGGATGAATCCTCAATGATGCTGGCAGTTTCAACCTCACCACAGAGGGGTTGATCACCTTCTCCACCGGGAAAGGACCAATGAAGTGAGGGGCGAGCTTGGATGACTCCACTTGGAGAGGGAGGTCTCGGGAGGACAGCCACACCATCTGTCCAGGCTTGTATTCAGGTGCCGGGGTTCGACGAAGGTCCGCCAGTCTCTTATTATGATCGACAGCCTTGGAGAGCGCTGACCTGACAGACCTCCAAACAGCCCTATTGCGTCTCAGGTGCATGCCGACCAAGGGGACTGCCACCTCTGCCTCCTGTTCCGGGAGAAGGGGGGGTTGAAAGTCATTACAAGCCATGAATGGGGACATACCAGTGGCAGAGCAGGAGAGGGAGTTATGGTCGTATTCAATCCAAGGCAAGTGTTCACTCCAGGAAGCTGGATGTCGAGCCGCCACACAGCGAAGAGTACTCTCCAAATCCCGGTTTGCCCGCTCTGTCTGGCCATTAGACTGGGGATGGTAACCCGAAGACAAGCTGACTGCTGCCCCCAAAGCCCGGCAGAACTCTCTCCACACCCAGGATGAGAATTGTGGACCTCGGTCAGAAACAATATCAACAGGAATGCCATGAATCTTAAAGACGTGGAGAACCAGGAGGTTAGCCATCTCAAGGGCAGATGGCAGTTTAGACAGGGGTATGTAATGCACCATCTTGGAAAAATGGTCCACGACCGTGAGGATGACTGTATTACCTTGGGAGGGAGGGAGTCCTGTGATGAAGTCAACAGCGATGTGGGACCAGGGTCTCTTAGGGATGGGTAGGGGAAGCAGTGGACCAGCAGGGGGCTTGTGGGAAGACTTGCCACAAGCACAGACAGAGCAGGCAGCCACAAACTCCCGAGTGTACTTTGCCATGTTAGGCCACCAAAAGGACTGCTGGAGGAAACTCAAGGTCCTATTAGCACCAGGATGTCAAGTTAGCTTAGACGAGTGTACCCATTGGAGTACCTCTGAGCGTGCTGCCTCAGGGACGAACAGACGGTTAGGAGGTCCCGAGCCCGGATCAGGTTGTTTTTCTTGAGCCTTCCGCACTCCTCTCTCCACCTCCCATCGAGCTGCTCCGAGGATGCAGGAAGGAGGAACAATAGGCGCCAGCTCTGAGGATTCAGAAGGTGGAGAAAAAAACTCTAGAGAGAGCATCAGGTTTAGCGTTCTTGGATCCTGGTCTGTAGGACATCGCGTAGTTAAATCGGCTCAGAAACAAGGCCATTAGGCCTGGCGAGGATTCAGTCTTTTGGCTGATCGGAGATAAGACAGTCTTTTGTGATCTGTCCAAATTAAAAAAGGTACCTCCGTTCCCTCAAGCCAGTGTCTCCACTCCTGCAGAGCTCCCACCACTGCCAAAAGCTCCCTGTTGCCAACATTGTAATTCCTCTCCGCTGGAGTCAGACGTCGGGAAAAAAAAAGCACAGGGATGCAGCTTCTGGGTCTTAGGATCTCTCTGGGAGAGGATGGCTCCAAGTCCTGAGTCCGAAACGTCCACCTCCACAACGAACTGAAGAGAAGGGTTAGAATGAAGGAGTACAGGGGCATTGACAAATAAGTCCTCAAGCTTCTTAAATGCCTCTTCAGTCTGATCTGACCAGCTAAAGGGGACTTTGATGGAGGCAAGACTGGTTAAAGGGGAAACTACCTTACTATAGTCTCAAATGAAACGTCTATAGAAATTGGCAAAACCCAAAAACCTCTGCAGCTCCTGGTAGGGGTGGGCCACTCAGTCAGAGCCTGTATCTTGCTCGGGTCTGGACGAAGCTGACCTGCCTCAATGATGTAACCTAAGAAATGTACAGATGGCACATGGAATTCACATTTCTCGGGCTTAAGAGGCAATTCTCCAAAAGACGACGAAGGACCATCCGGACATGCTGAATGTGTTCACTGAGAGAACGAGAGAAAATGATAATGTCTTCTAAATAAATGAACACGAACTTGTTCAGCATGTCACGGAAGAGGTCATTCATCATCTTTTGGAAGATGGCAGGGGCAGTGGTTAAACCAAATGGCATGACCCAGATACTGAAAATGGCCCAAAGGGGTGTTAAACGCCGTCTTCCACTCATCACCCTCTCGAATGCGAACAAGATGATAAGCGTTCCTGAGGTCTAACTTAAAGATCTGAGCCTGCCCTAAAGGTTCAAACGACGGGTCAATCAAGGGAATGGGTGACTTGTCCTTAACCGTAACGTCTTTGAGACCCTGAAAATTAATGTAGGGCCTCAAAGACTCATCCTTCTTCTGTACAAAGAAAAACCCTGCACCTAGAGGAGAAGAGGAAGGACGGATGAGACCAGCAGACAAAGATTCATTAATGTAAGACTCCATAGCCTCCCTCTCAGGGCGAGAGAGATTATACAGCCGACTCGAGGGGAGAGGAGCACCCGGTAGCAACTCTATGGCGCAATCAAAAGGACGGTGAGGGGGAAGGGAATGAGCCAAATCCTTACAAAAAACCGGGGCCAAATCATGATAATCAGAGGGGACATTAGACAAATCAGGTGGAGTAGGGGAAGAACTGGATGGCGTTATTTCAGGTGAGGCAGCAAGGAGACAGTCAGAGTGACACCTGATACTCCAACTAATTATAGAGGAATTAGTCCAGTTAATATTAGGACTATGCTGCTTGAACCAAGGAAGACCTAACACCAACAGGGAAAAGGGCGAAGGAATAACAAAGAAGCTGATCTTCTCCCGATGATTACCAGAAAGAAGCAGAGTGAGAGAAACAGTACAGTGAGTAACGGTGGTAATTACCCTACCATCGAGTGCATCTACTCTCTTAGGAACTGGTAAAGGAACGAGCGGGATTTTAAATTTGGTGACATATTCCTGATGAATAAAATTATCATCTGCACCAGAGTCTAAAAAAACCTCAGTCTTAATAGAACGACCAGACCAGAGCAAAGTAGCAGGTAAGGAAAATCTGAGTGAGGAGCTAGGGACTGAAGAAGACTGACTCACCACTACACTCCTCACTAGTGATGAGTCCGACCTTTTGGCTGATTGGGACAGGAATGAACTGAGTGATCACTCTCTCCACAGTACATGCACAGCTGTTCCTCCAGACGGCGCTGTCTTTTCCTGGAGCTGAGCTGTGTCTTCCCTATTTGCATAGGTTCTTCCGAAGCAGCAGGGGGTGCCCGAGGTGAAGAGGGTGGCAGTGCGAGGAGAGGTGGTGGTGATGAGCCAGACTGACCAACAGGGGGAGCCGTCCGATGAGTCTTCACAGTCCTCTCCTTCGACCTCTCTCTCATACGGTTATCGAGTTTGACATACAAAATGATTAAATCATCCAATGAGGTGCACTCATCCCGGGTTGCGAGTTCATCCTTTAATTCCTCAGAAAGACCCTTGATGAAAATAGCCTTCAATGCCTGACTATCCCACCCACACTCATGCGCCAGAATCTGAAAATCCACAGAGTAAGATGCTACGGACTGAGACCCCTGAGATAAAGATAATAAACGTTTAGATGCGACCTGACCCCTAACGGGATGATCAAACACTCTACGAAGGTGTGTAGTAGAACTTTCAAAAGAATTAAGCACCTCCAAACCCCCCTCCCAAAGTGCTGTAGCCCACTTAGCAGCCCTTCCTCGAAGTAAATTAATCATGTAGGCTATCTTAGCCTCCTCAGAGGCATAACTAGAAGGCTGTAGTCTGAACACTAACTCACAGTTAAACAGGAAGTGCCCACATGATCCACAATCCCCCGAATAAGGTTCCGGTTGAGCAACAAAGAGCTCACGAGCAGGAAAAACACCTTGAGAGAGAGGTGGAGGAGCAGGAACTGAAGAAACACTCACAGGAGGAGCTGTGGGGACATGAAGAGAGAGATCATTTAGCTGAGAACTGATCTGAACTACCTGACGAGTGAGCTCCTCGAGAGATCCGGCCATCCCCCGAAGCATACTATCATGCTGCCACAGGAGGATCCCTTGATTGGCAATAGCGTCCTTTAATCGGTCCTCCTTCCCAGCTGACTCCATTTGAAGAAGGTCGGTGGATTACTGTCAAGGAACTGTCCTTTTGAACTTTAATAGTTGGACCCAGAAGCTGAGACAGAGACCTAATAAAGGTTTACGGTGATTTATTTACACAAAGTCCAAAAAATCCAAACATCCAGCGATCAATGACAACAAGGTGAATATATACAATGAGGCAGGGCAGGAGCTCAGGAAACACTGTGAAAAGAGGGAGAAGAAAAAACAGGTAAGTATCCAAAAGGTAGTAAGATCAAAACTCCAAACAGAGAAACCACAGATCAAAAGGCTACGAGGAGCCAGAGCAACGGCAAACAAACCACTCGAGAAGAGGAAATCCACTGACGAAGCAGGAGTGAATCTGAGCAGCTTTTATACCTCCGTGAATGAAGTGCAGGTGTGCGAGAGTGGCCGTCTGCAGCAGGAGGTAACCACGCCTACCACAGGCAGTAGAAACAGGAAGGGAGGGGGAGAGAGACTGCAGAGGAGGATGAATCCTCACAGAAACTCCTCATATGTAATAATTAGGACGCTTTCTTCCTCCCACTATAGGCTGTATTTAATTGTCATACCAATGTATGTTCTTTCATCTCTCATTGGTTCCTTTTAAATTGATATGGATTTACGCTGTAAATACACTTTGGTTATTGGATGTATTTTTTAGGCTGCTCAGCAGGTCTGATTTTATCTGCCACACTCTCGCTCCTTATTGAAGCGGCTATATTTTGTTTTTATAGAAATTTGACATGTTTGACTTCCTGATAAGTTTCCATCTGAAGCTGTTTTTCATTTGGAGCGAAGTATGCGCATGTGTCTTCCCTGTTTTGATCACTAAATCTGTGATCTACCACATGGTCTTTTGAAGAAAGCCTTGAACAAGCAGTTATGCAAAATAGTTTAATCTGGTTTGACCAAGCTGCTCCTTCTCATCCTGGATTGGCCTTTGTGAAACACATTAAGCCAGCGTGCTCAGAAGGGACTTGGTCAAGCCTGGCTCAAGTTGGTTATCCTGGATGTCTTAATTTCACTTTGGTGAAATACCCCTCTGGCTGTGACATAAACACACGCACGCACACACACACACACCCACACACACACAAAGGATCTTATATGTTTACAACTTTTGCACATTTGTATTTTGAAGATAGTCTTATCTCTAAATGTCAGAATGTATATTTTCAGCATAGCTATAAAATGTTTAATGTTATTTAAAAAGTGTGAAATATGAGTCCAGGAGATGGGAGCTAAGAAGACAACAGTCAGTTTTAGTTTTAGTTTTTATTTTGACTCATCCAGGGAAGTTTGTTTTTCGTTCTGCTTTGACATTCGTGCTCTCACACTCGTCTATCACTCCTGATGTGGAACAATTGCCTGCTGTTGAAGTGACTTGCTGGAGGGCACTGTGGCAGTGTTTACTAAAGGGAGGAGTGTGCATTCCTCTTAATCTCCCTTTACTTTGTCCAGGGAATCGAACCAGAGACTTTCAGCTCACGAACTGTGACCACTTCTCCTTCTCCGCCCTCCATCCTGCTGTGACAAACCTCAGCTTTTTCTTCTATTTAAGTCAATTTTAATACAAATATGATTTTTATTGTAGACTTATTTTTGTTGATTTAAAATGTCTCTCTCTCTGCAGGAATTTTTATGTCATGTCAAATTTAGAATTTTATCTTAAATTTGATTTTCTTGAGACAATCAGCTCATCAGGTCTAAGCTTTTTCTGAATAAGTTTCAGGTTAATTTTTAAGAAAGCATGCAACTTCTGAATGAATAAAGGGTTTTGAGCCCTTTTAAATTGGTGTGCTGGTGTCTCCCCTGCTTTAATGCTGCAGTGTTTAAGTTTTACACCCTTTTACATGACAGACCTCTTCTGTCAATATTATTATAAATTTGAAAAAATCCTTTAAACTTGATATTTTTATAAGGTTAATTTCAAATTCCTCTTATTTTTAAGCTCTTTCTTGTATTTAAGAGAAGAGTTGATGTAGTAGTATAAAGACAAACCAATCTGAATCAGTTATCAAAGCTTCAAGTACATTGGTCTTTGCTGATCTTCAAAACAGGGAAACTCCGTCAAACATGAATTTCTTGTTCCTCAAAAAGAAAGGACTGGGTCATTTCAGAGTCTATGTCGTGTATTTCTATCTGGGACGAGGAGCCCTGCTCTTAATCAAAGGAAGTAATTGACGGCACAGAGAACAAGAAATACTCAAAACCACAGTCAGAGACTTCAAGTGTGAGTTAGATTTTTTTTTAAAGGTGATAAGGAGTAGTGTCTTTACCTGATTTCAGTGAAAGTGAAGACCTCTATTGTATTTATTGCTTCATGGGCTGATCCTCCATACGTTTGATCTCTTTTCTTTCATAACCTATTTTTCATTACTTAACCTCATGCAGTCTCTCACAGAGCAGACCGTGTTGTTTTCACTCTGGAGTACTCATTTTTATTCCTCACACATTTTTCATCCTTTCCAAACAACAGAAATGTCACAGCTAATGTCACTGTGATATACTGGGCCAACACTGCAAAGAGCAGCAATTAAAGGCCTTTAAAGAGTCTTTCAGAGCAATGTGCAGATTAATGGCTCTGTTTTCACAGTCTGAATGGCTTTTTACCCAAAATTTAAGAAGAGGGTATTCTCTGAAATCCTTGCTTCTCTTCATTTACCCAAAAGTACATCTGCTCATTAACACAGATAACTAATCAGCCAATCACATGGCAGTAACTTAGGTTTGTCAGAATGATGAAGACCTGCTGAAGTTCACTTAAAGCTTTAAACAATCACAGAATTTTAAACATTTGGCAGTCTGTGAAGAGATTAGCATCGATGGTGCTTTAGTAGTTTTTTTTTTAAACTGGACAATATTTTCACATTAAAAGAAGAGCACATGATGACACTAAGAGCTTTTCTGTTGATGATATGACATTTAATCTCTGCCTTAAAATTAGATTTATTCGAGAATATCCTTTAACAGGTGACAGCTAGCTTGCTTATGTTGGTATGTGAGAGGCTATTTTTTTTCCAAGCGTTACAGTGATCTAATAGAAGCCACAAAAATGTCACATTAGTTGAACAGGAGACTCCAACTGAAATCATTTGAATTTCCTAGTTTGACTATGTGATCGGAAATCACTAAAAAAAGCTTGTAGAAGGCTCCTCTGTAACTCTTTCCACTAAAAATTTTAGTCAAAGTAATGTTTTTTTTCTACTGAAATCCTTGTTCCTTAGCATCTGCCTATGCCAAGAGCAGACTCCAGGTGACAGTTCATATATGTTAATAGCTTGGACCTTATTCCCACCTTTTAATTAACTTTTCAGGACTTGCCTTGCTCAATAAAGGTATTTGTCTGTGGCTTCTCTCCTTGTAACCTCCTCATGGTTCCCATTTGCCTTTGGGACCCTCAGGTACTACTACACCTGCAGTGTTACCTTCTGGTAGTTCAGCCCCTCCAGTTTGGATCAGCTTTCCTCTCTTTGATGCCAGTGATGCTAAACTGATTGTATACTGGAAGGCTAAGCCAATGGCCTTGTGTTTATCCATTACTTGCCTGTAAGATTTTAAGCAAACACATCTGAGCCTCCTAAACCATACTTGTAACTGTACTTTTACTGTCCAGTTCCTCCTTGTGAATGCATAAACTACCAAGCAGTAGACGTAGTTAACCACCAAACAAATACTTCACAAAGAGAGAAGCTTCATTTTGATCAGACTGAGGGATATGGATTTGTTTAGTATCTACTAAACAGACCAGTCAGTATGTTAATGAGCAGGTGATGAAGTGACAAACAAAAAATAATAATTCTAGGACACGACACGACACGACAGAAAAGTGAAAATGATAAAGGTTCATGCAATGTCCGTTTGAATCAACATCTCCTCTTTCATCCTCCATCTTACCCTGCGTAACCATGGTAACTGTGAGGTTAGGATTAATTTGAAATGAATATACTGTATGAATGCACACACAACCACAGAGAGCTCAGTCACACGCCCACACACACTCACATGCATACACTCAGAGCTGTGTGTGTCTTTACGTTGTGATGAGACCATTCTGCTCTGTTCCAGAGGACCAATCATCGCTCTGAGCAGGTGAGCACACAGATGATTGCCCCCTGATTACATGATTACATCCTCTCTGCTCACGAAGGATTCAGATACAGATGCAGACAAGGAGATAGGATGAAGGAGCTGCAGCCCCTAAGCAATCAGAACATAAGCATTTTGAATCAGTTCTTACAGTCATGATGTTTAAATGAGCTGAAATATTGTGGTTTTCACTGGATCCTGACAGGTCTGAGACTGGTTTATGTAAAGTCTGGTTGGGATGTCAGGGATGCACTGTTTGACTAAGTTCTTAACAATACACTATCAACACTCTTGATTTATGATTCACAGTGTTTGATCTGATGGTCTGGCATGACTTCAGTGCCCACACTGTACCACTGGTGCAGTCAGAGAGAGTACACCATAGTGATTGTCGCCCTCTGTGCCCCAATGGTAAAAATGCCTCTATCTACCACAGAGGTGTAGGTGTAGGTGTGGTAGATATTACACAACAAAATGTCCACTAGACTGCCCTGCCAGTGGACAAAGCATGATAAAGTGGCCTCAAAAGTGTGCATTCAGTGGATTAAACCTTATGAAGTGCCCTCTTAGATGTCCTCTTGTGGACATTCTTGTATGCCTTCTAGGGTGTCCTTTCAGTGGACAAAACTTTATTAAGTGCGCTCTTGTAATCTTCTAGTAAGGTGCCCTTAAGGGTGCTCTCTCAGTGGACAGAACTTGTAAAAGATCCTTTTAGGGGCTTTTTATAAAGGGCAAAGCATGATGACATTTTTAAGGCAAATTATCAGTTGACAAAACCCATCAGAACTCCTTTTTGCAAGCACTCTTAATTGGCAAAACACAATTTAGTGCACTCAAAGTTGTCCCTCCAGTAAACAAAACTTAAGATAAAGTGCCCTTTTGTTCTTTTAGTGGACAAAACTTTCAAAGTGCCCCCTCTGGTGGACATCATTTAACAGGTGCCCTCTTGGATACCCTCTTCATCGATAAAACTGTATTCACACCCTCTTTGTGAATAAAGCTTTAAAATCTGCCCTCTTAATTTCCCTTCCAATGAATGAACTTAAGTACTCTCTTAAAGAGGACAGAACCTAAATAAGTGCCCTCTAAGTTGCTGTCCAAGTGGACAAAAATGTATGTAGTGCCTTCTTAGATGCCCTTTCAAAGAATGAAACTTAAAAGCGTGCCTCATAAATTTTCCCTCGAGGGGACAAAAGTTTATGAAGTGTCCTCTAAGCTCCACCCCCAAGGGACAGTCAAAATTAGGTGCTCTCTCTCTCCTTTCAGTGGACAAAACGTGATTAAGTGCCTTCCTTGTTAACCTTCTAGTGGATAAAACATAATTAATGCTCTTGTGGATGCATTTTAGGTGGATAAAAATGTCATCAAGTGTTCACTTGGATGCCCTGTTAGTGGAAAAAAAATGTATTAAGTGCCCTCTCAGGTGCCCCCAACAGAGGATAAAATTTGATAACATGCTCTGCTGGTTTCCCCCTCCAGTGGACAAAACTCAATGTCCTCCTAGTGGACACAACTTTATGAAGTCCCCTCTAAGGTGCCCTTCCAGTATACAAAACAAAGCTGCTACTATGGGTGGTGGTGTTGCCTTTCAGCAAACTAACATGCTCATTTATGGCATAGAGTTTAGGTACTGGCTGAAGTATTTAAAGACACTGGCTGTTTGGTTACTGAAGGGTCCTATAGGCTGTGGGCAACCATGATAAAAGTAAGAAAGAAAGAAAGCTCACCTCAGATCAACCTTATTTAAGACAAAGGGGCAGGGTAATTAGGAATTAATGTCTGCTTGAGTTGAGATCAAATCTCCAACCTTCCAGTTGAAAGCCAGCCGTCTTTGCCACTGAACCTCCAAAATGCTGTACATGAAGCGAAGTGTTAATGCCAAAGAAATAAGTTTAAATTTTGAGATTTGATAAACAGCAGGCCTTTGGTTGTCTTCAATGGGCTTCCCAAAACAAGGACCTCCATTGTGCTTGTTAGTGTGTTAGTCTGTCTGTGCAGTGCTTTGTCACTGCTTGGTCAGACTTCTCACACTTCCTCGTCCTCGTGCGTATTTGTCATCATTTCTGTGTCACCACTGATGTCAAACACACTCACACACACACACACACACAATGTCTTTGAGCTGACGTCCTGAACCCTGTTCTTCAGTAACACTTCCTCTGAGTCTGATCCTACGCTTAGCTCTCTCTGAATGATGCTGTTGTTGTATTGCTCACTTTTTTTATTGTTTGTCTGAGTCACTCACATCCAAATGCTTGACTCCAAAACCCTCAGATTCTGACTGATTTTAATATTTAATTTTCTGTCTTTAATGCATTATAAAGATAGATCTAACTCACTAAAAATGACTTTAGAGGAAACCCTGTATCAGTCTTCAAGAACAGCAGTCAACAGAGTGAGACATAAAGGGAAGGAGCTACTGCTGAATTAACCAACAGCCAACTTCAGGCTGTTTTTTTTTCTTAGTTTGGGAAAACTACAGCCTGCACAACAGGCTAAGCCCCTGACCTTTGGTGATTCACTAAACCAGATTATTCCCTCAGCAGCAGCTGTAGAAGCAGATATAAATAACCAATATGAGCTCTTCTTCAATAAGTGATGACGCCCTAGTTCAGGGGTCTTCAGTTAAAATTCAGCTGTGTCTGACTATTGGAAATATCCCTAAGTAAAGGTCTTGGAGCTTCATGCAAAAGTCTGTCTTTTCTCAACCACAGACTCATTTTCTCTGGCCTCTTTTCTTATTTAACTACACAGCATGGTCTGTCTTCTTACCTCCAACTGATAATTTATGTGATTTTTCTCTCTCCACTCACATTGACTCATCTTACTGATTAGCTGTGGAGTGTCATGTGAGACGCTTTTGGGACAAAGTCATTGGTTGGTGACCCTACCCCAGGGATTTAGGCTGCGCTCCAGCGGCGGTTTAGACCTGTGAATCACGACTTCAAAATTACGAGTCACGACTTCTTTCATTCCACGCATTCTTCCGTTGCAATAAACTATATACATGTCAAGATGTACATAAAGGTAATTTCATACACTTAACATGTGATAATATACGTAGCACAAAATTGCAAAAATTATTTTTATTTTCCCCAATAGAATATTTCTTACCGGGGCCACCATTATGTTAAGCTGCATGACATCTAACGAGGACCTCGGAGTAGGTTGAGCACCATCGAGTTCACAGGCGTGAATTCACAGGTTTGACTATAGCCCCACCCACTTTTAGCCAGTAAATCACAGGTTACGGGTGGCTTGGAACGCACCTTTACTCCAACTTGTGCCTCTCATGCAATGAGGTTGAGACTAGAGATATCCCTTCTGTTGCAGTTTCTTTCAGTTTTTTTCAGAAGCAATTGGAGATTTAAGGACTTGTATTACCTCTTAGGACAAACACCACAAACAGGACTGTTTTTAACCAGCTGAACCACTGATGACAACGCTGCACTTCTTGGCACCATAACTGTTGTTAGGAGTACTGTAGACTACGTATGTTGCATCCCATTATTCACATTTTCTTTCTTGGATTCAAGGTGCTGGTTGGCTGTTAAAACATATAACGTAAGCCAGCTGCTGGTTACTTAACAAACTGAACTGCCAGCAACCCCATCAGCTTGACTCAAGCTGCAACCCCTCAGGTCATGTAGCTACAACTGTACCACACGGGGCTATAGGGATTGTGCCCAGTACCAAGCACGCCGAGCCGAGACCAAAATATGAGGTGGAGGCACTGCTCCCCTCTGAATGGTCAGAGTATCTGAACAAGTCGTGGGTATTTGACATGGAAATGTAACACCTCTCGTACAACCCTGTAATGCTGTATGACTTCCCAAACTCTCCTCTGCTTTAGATAGAATGTCTTTTGGACACTTACAACCATCTCTGGATCGAAATTTATCTCCTCACAATGTGGAAAAGCCACAAAGTGGTTGGCAGCTGTTTCCTCCTTATTTGTTGTAAGGATGGCACGTTAGTTTCTTGAAGAGTTACTGACAAAGTCTATACTGCAATGAAAAAAGAAGGGAATTGTATCCAAACTGTGCAGAGTTGAGCCAAGTTGAGCAGATAATATAAAAAGAAAAGCACTACAAGTTGGCCAACCACACGTCAATGGTCTTCAGTGTTGCCCTTTTTTGGTTCTTCTTTCAAAAGAACTTGATCAGCAGATCTTAAAACCCTAGCCTGCTTTGATCTTTGCCTGGGAGAGACCTTGCTAATGTAGTATAACTACCTTGTGTCTTATTGCTGTGCTCAGGCTTGCCCAGGTGTATGACCTGCGACATGAAACTGTCTTCAACAACTTCACCTTGGTAGTAGAGTTTGGCTGTTTCTCCCCCAGTTTTAGAATAGTGACTGTTTCATTTTATTTCATATGAAATGGTGATCAGCACCTGTTTGGTATCACTGGTTAATTATGCACCTGAATATAACAACATCCATGACTTTGTGCAAGTGCACCGAGATTTCTTCATTAATTTACTTTCCTTTTGGTTGATCATGTAAGCAGTGCACTGAATTACACCAAAACCACACACATGCTTTTACTACTTTTCTTGATGGACTTTGAGTGTAACACACAAACTGAACTTTATGATCACAGTGAGTCATGTTTACTGTACAACTCCAGCATCTGATCCCAGAAACCACGTCAGCCCTTCAGAGGAGTTTCTCCGCTACCTGCGGGGACCACACATGGCCCTGTGTCTTTATTTTTAGCTCCGTCTAAAAATAAACGGTTACTACATTGTTTCTCATCTCATTTGGAGGGGAAACAATTGATCTGTGTTTGTCAGGGGGGGCTTTCAATGAAATAACCAGAACACTTGGGCCCTTCGGGTGCCAAAAATATGACTCTATGCTGCCAGTGCAGAGCCTCACAGAGCTGCTGGCATGGGTGGAGACTTAGTCATTAAGGCAGGCACATGTCAGGCCAGATATACATCTCCATTTTATCTCAAAGTATTTTAGAATTGATAGGAGATGATACCCACACAAGATGCAGGGAAATAAGGATATTCACTGTTTCATGTAAATTTTTTTATGTAACTATGCTGCTGAAACAGTAGATTGACTCTTGAATTCTGTTATGGGTGTAAGTGGGGGACAATTAAAATTTGCTGTTTCTGAATCAACAAAAATCTTTAAATAATATATGTTCTTGTGGAAGATGGAAAATTCTGCTTCAGCTGATCTCTCAGAGAAACTGCAGTGATTGTAGATCTCACTGAGTTTTGCATCTTAACAGCTGTTAAGCCTCTGGGAATTTTTTTGGAATATTAATAGTATATCAAAGTTTAATTTATCATGAAGCATCCTTAAAAATTGAGAGAGAAAAACATCTGTAATGATTGGAAAATCTTGTTCTAAAATAGCTTATTTTGCAATTTAGATGATTTGTCAGGACTGTGGGCGTGGTTGCTATTGCTTTGACGTGAAGAGACCAATTAAGTGAATGTAAAGTACATTTGTTGCCCATGAGTGGGCAGGACTTGGTGTTTATTTTTGCATTGGCTGGGGGTCATTCCATAATTGTGGCATCACATGGGAACTACCAGTAACCTTTCAACAAAGATATAATCTTTGTGTCAGATATCAAAACTCCAAATGAAAAGAAAGTCTCCTTAAGTGCTCTGCACTTTAACCCTAAAAACATAGTATCATAGATTAAAATATTTGCTTTGACATTTGTGTCTGCTCTAAAGCATCTTGCTTTTTGATCCACATACTTGCCTGGTACCAGCACTAATGACCCACTACCCCAGCTCTCCCCCACAGCAGCAGCAAAGCCTCACGGGAGCTGCTTGTGATCACAAGGCAGAAAACATGACTCATTATTTTTGACACACTGCATTAATGAAATTATCTCATGGGGACTCTTATGATAACATTTCATCCCTCTTTAATTGACTTTAGGGGAACTGTTGCTAAGCGACCATCCAGAGTAAATATTTCATAAACTTTTATTGGTAATAAAATGTGATTATGCAATGGCTCAGCTCTAATCATGAGCTTTAATGTGTTTTTATCCAATGGGGGATCTTAATTAGATAAAGCTCTTTTCTCATTCTGTGTTGATTATAATCCACACAATGAAACAATCAGCTGCACTTGAAAGCTTGTTGATTTTCAAAAGTAAAACAGATCGGAGCACAACTATCACTTTGCATTTTTACACCTCTATGAGGTATACATTGCAAGAGAGTGACAGTGGTGGGTCATTGGCCTCTGATCTTATACTTCCCAAATTTAATTGGTTCATTAAGTTTGACAGAAATCCCTTCAAGGAACTCTTGTTCTTAAGCAAGGCCTGATCATGAGTCCCAAAGACATTTAACCTCCAAAATCTGTCCAGTTTGTCCTTGAGTCAAAAAGGACATTTTGTGGCAGTGCACTTACAAGCAGGCAATCAATATGATACCAGTTAAAGTTTGACATATGACCTCAATAAAACAATTAAGATCATCTTTTACCGTGTGAAGAAAGAAGGCTTGCTTTGATAAACTCCATCCTGTGTTTTCTAATACTTTCTCCCAGAAAAAGTGAACAGATTCCCATCAGCATTTTGTATTTAAAAAACTGAGTTCACAAGCAAAGAACTATAATTAGAGTTAGGATTTTGACCGCTGACATATGACCTCAAAAATGTAATGCATTAGATATAACATTGCATAGATAAACATTTACGTTTAATGAAATTCCTTGAAACATTCGTGTCATATTGGGTTCAGAAGCAAAAATAGAACAAGGGGCTCCATAACCTTGACATTTGAGCTGTGACCTTTAAAAATTCATTTGTATATTGTTGTGTTATTGTGAACATTCGTGCTGAGTGTGAAGAAAATCCATTGAAGTATTCTTGTGAAATTGCATTCACGTTGCTTTTACAAGCAATAGGTAAACATGAGGCTTGATGACTAATCAGTTCATTCTTAAGTCACAATGGACATCTCTACAAAATCCCTCCAAACATTCTTGAGATACTGTGTTCACAAGCAAAGGAATGACCACAAGACTCATTGTCTTGCCCTTTGACCCCCAGAATCAAAATATTTGATCCTCTGCATAGAGGCAGACAACCAGAAAAACATGCTGCCTCAACCATCATCCGTAGGTACAACAGTAATCACGTTTTTGGATAGTTTCAGAACTTTGCATCAACTTTCCAATCAAAGAAACCAATAACATGAACAGTTTTTATTTGCTTAAATGTTGATACTGTGCATGTTTTGTTTTTCTCCAGCTTTGAAAACAGAACCAGTTTCAGGAGTTTTGATCTTCTGACAGTAAAGAACCAGGCTTTTGTTGAAGACTAGAAAAACTTACTGAAACGAGACTCGTGACTGAATTAAATGTTTTTTTTTCCCCCAGGAGAATGGTGAGTGCAAGCTACTTTAAAACCTCAGACCACTTAGGTTCCCCACTGAGGATGGGAAACAGGAAAGAGACTCAAAGAACAAACAAGCAGTCAGTTCCCTGTACTCCAGTTTTTATATGAGAGAGCTTTTCTTGTCTCTGAAATGTCAACAGAAGAAAAAGGAGAAAAAAAATAGAATTCCAAGAAATCAGGAATTTAAATTAGATTATATAGAATTTAACATATTTTGTCTTGGATTTCTTTGTACAGTCAAAACGGAAGGCATCAACTAAAAGGGAGTGAGGAAAAAATGAGTCTGATAAGAAGTCAGAAAGAAAGAAACAGGAGTTAAGAGAAGTACATCAGACGCCATCAGATGAAAAGGTCCAGAATAAAGAGTTTGAATAAAAAGATAAAAGGTAGTCAAAGAGTCATCAAAAAATTAATTTAAAAAAGTTTCAAATTGGAAGGCATTAAACAAAAGGTGTTTAGGAAAAAAGAAATCACAAGGAAGGGGAGTCACACAGGATAACAACAGAAGAAAGAGAGTCAAAATGGAAGGCACCAGACAAAAAAACATTTAAAAACAAGGAGTCAAAAAGAAACAAAAAACAAAACAATACAAAAACAAACACAAAAAACACAGAGGAAGTCAGAAAGAAAAGTATCAGATCACAAGGGAGTCAGAAAAGGAAGGCATCAGATGACAAGTCATCAGAATAAAGTATATTAAAAGGACTCGAAAAGGCATCAATTAAGAGGTAGTCAAAAAGAGTCATCACATTAGGGCACTATGAAAATGGATCAGAAAGGAAGGCATTAGACAAAAAGGAAAAAAATAGCATTAGGAATAAAAAAAAAAAAAAAGAGTCCCAAACCAGAAATGATTCTTGCAAAGTTTTGGGAACCTGACCATTTTCATCCTTTTCTTTGTATACATGATGCACCCCTCCCTCCCACCACTTTTTATTCAATTTCTTCTTTACTCCTGTCCCTAGGGCCCTAAAAGGGGTTTCGTTGTGCCCAGGAGCTACAGAAAAGAAGAAATTCCTCAAAATCAACTTCAGCAACATGTTCAGTGTTTCAAAATTCAAACTCATTCCATCTTTGATAATAACAACTGTCAAATTCAGCATGTTGATGGTGTACTCCTTGTTGGTGAAGGAGTCCAAAAAAGGCATCAATTAAGAGGTAGTCAAAAAGAGTCATCACATTAGGCTAGTAAGAAAGAAATGGGTCAGCAAGGAAGGCATCAGACAAAAAGGAAGCCAGAAAGGAAGGCATTTGACCAAAGCCAGAAATGCATCTGGCAAAGTTTCAGGAGCAGAACCCCCCCCAAACCGACCCCCCACCCACCCCTTAAGGGCCCAACTCTTGCTAGTGAAGGAGTCCAAAAAGAGTCAAAAAAGAAGGCATCCACCCAGAGACATTTAGAACAAAAAAGGTATCAGAAGGTCAAGGTAAACTTTATCATCCCCGAGGGGCAATTTGTTCTGCAGCCAGCAGTATCACATAGACAACAAACCAACAATAAATACAATAAATAATCCATTAAAGGCTGTAAATACAGCACCAACATTACAGAGAGTTATTCAGCAGAACAATGGCTGCCATAACCAAAGAATTCCTCATCCTATTGGTTTTGCATTTAGGAACACTGTATCTGCGACCTGATGGAAGCAACCTGAACTCATTATGCAGGGGATGACTACGATCATCAAGGACTGACTGGGCCTTCTTCTTCCTCCGAAAGACAAGGAGTCAAAAATAGCAGCATATGTAAGGTAATCAGGAAAAAAGGGCCTGGCCTGATCTGTGTTTTAATTGTTATAACTAATTGTAATAATATATAAGTAACCTTAATAAAGAAGTCTAATTTGTTGGGCTGTTTCGACTTTGCCTGCTGAGTTGAAGAGTAACTTGTGGCTATGATCCTTCTTTGCATGTGACTTTTGAGTTACAGGTTTGATACCATATAATGTAATGCAATACAAAATGAGTCTCTGAAATACAAAATGATGCTGTACAGTGTGACATAAGATTTGGTTCAATAGGGTACCATACATCCATCCATCCATCCATCTTCTTCCGCTTATCCGTAGTCGGGTCGCGGGGGCAGCAGCCTGAGCAGGGAAGCCCAGACTTCCCTCTCCCCAGCTACTTCGTCCAGCTCCTCCCGGGGGATCCCGAGACGTTCCCAGGCCAGCTGAGAGACATAGTCCCTCCAGCGTGTCCTGGGTCTTCCCCGGGGCCGCCTACCAGTGGGACGTTCCCGGAACACCTCACCAGGGAGGCGTCCAGGAGGCAAAGGGCAGCCCTGGCGGAGTCCAACCCTACAGACAACTTCATATAGCTCCTCTTTGAGAATTCAGTCTTTCCACCTGACAGACTAATGGTAGTGCTAATGATGTGTAGGGTCCTGGCTTAAAAGCTCTCAATGTTGCAAACTGATACTTTGATGGAGAATTCTTAGGAAAAGAATGTATTAGGTTAAGTATAACTGAATTAATTGTTAAGGAATCAGTCCTCTGTGTGTGTTAAAGTTGGACCCAAAGCTGAAGCCGGAGGCAAACAAAGGTTTGACAAAGATTTAATGTTTTAATGTCCAGAAAAACAGGGAAAAAGGACAATCCAGTGCACTTGGGTGAGTATTTATAAAGTGGCAGAGAGAAGGCTCTTGGAGACACTGAAAGAGAGGAGCAGAAACAGAGGTAAGTATCCAGCAGCAAAAAATGAATGAAGGCACATTCAATAAACAGTCTTCTCAACAGGCACAAAACACCATATGGAGAACAAAAGGCATAGAGGCAAAACTAGTTTAGGTGGAGGAGGAGATACGGCCAACAAACCAATTCTATATCTATAGAATTTTTGGTAATTTTTGGAGAGAATCCACCGGCGAGGAAGATGTGAATCCAAGCAGCTCTTATACTCTCAGTGAATTAGGTGCAGGTGTGAAGGCAGCAGGTAACTACACCCACCGCAGGCAAAGGAGCAGGAAGGGAGGGGGAGAGAGGCTGAAGGCAGTGATGAATCCTTACATTTATTCTGGATTAGCTGTACACAGAGCGCTTGCATGAATAGTTTATTAAGCTGACAATGCTGCAAACGCTGAGTGAGTGTTATAGCTTAAGTACACAGCCAACAGATTCTAATTTGCAGCTATTAAACTGCACCCTGCATAAAGCAGCAGAGTTCACCGCTCTCTTTTATGACATCTTTTGTGAGCCCCATGTTTCCTCACAGCGAGCCGTTGCCATAGCGATGCAGTCATCTCCACATTATTACTGTATTGTTTAATTGCTGTCAGGGTGCGGGAGGACGTCTCGCTCATCGCTGCAGGGTGACATATGTCTGAGCTACAGCTGATTAGAGCAGCAGAAAAAAATGACAGAAAAAAACCAAAGGAAAATCACAATTAAATGCAAAGCAGTCATCTTGTCAGAGTGTAAAAACACACAAGTCAATCTGCACAGCTCTGTCTGTATATCCTGTCAACACCATGAAAGTATGGATCCATCCTGGGGTGATGATGTGGGGTATATTTTCTTGGCACACACTGAACCCCTAACTACCAGATGTGCAGGGTTCGTAAGAATCTTTGATTGATGGCAGGATTCTAGAATGTCAGAATTCCAGAGTGTTATTGAGAATTCTAGAATAGAATGTAGAATTCTAGGGTAATGGCAGGATTCCAGAATATCAGAATTCAAGAATGATACTAAAAATTCTAGAATGCAATTTATCATTCTTTGATCGATAGCAGGATACCAAAAAGTTAGAATTCCAGAATGTTATTGGCAATTCTAGAATGGAATTTGGAATTCTTTGATTGATAGCAGGATTCTAGAAAGTCAGAATTCCAGAATATTGTTGAGAATTCTAGAATGGAATTTAGAATTCTAGGTTTGATGGCAGGATTCCAGAATGTTAGAACTCCAGAATGTTATTGAGAATTCAAGAATGGAATGGCAGGATTCCAGAATGTGGGAATTCCAGAATGTTATTGGGAATTCTTGAATGGAATTTAGAATTCTAGGATTGATGGCAGGATTCTAAAATGTCAGAATTCTAGGATGTTACTGAGAGTCCCAGAATGGAATTTGAAATTCTATAATTGATGGCAGGGTTCCAGAATGTTAGAACTCCAGAATGTTATTGAGAATTCTAGAGTGGAATTTACAGTTCTTTGATTGATGGCAGGATTCTAGAATGTCAGAATTCCAGAACATTATTGATAATTCTAGAATAGATTAAGTACTGTTGTCAAACAATTCTTCATGATCACAGTATACCCATCATCAAATCTCTACTTCCAGTAGGATAATGCTCCATGTCACAAATCTGAAATCTTCTTAAACTGTTTTCTTGTACTCCAGTGTCCTCAACATTAACTGCATCTCAATCCAGCAGAGCTCCATTGAGATGTGGAGGAATAGGAGATTCTCATCATGGACATTCAGCTGACAAATCTGCAGCAACTCAGTGATGCTCTCATGACAATATGGAACAAAATCTCTGTGGAATGTTCGCAGCTCCGTGTTGAATCGATGTCATGAGGAAGTGAGTCAGCTCTGAGGAAAGAAGGGGATCCAACCTGGTACTAACATCTGTTTCTAATTAAGTGACCGGTGAATGTATAGTCTTTTAATGTGAGTTTTTCCCCGACATTTCCATTCTTTCAAAGATGCACTAATGAGTTTTGAGTAATATCCATCTGCGCTCTTTGGCACCAGGTTGGACAATGGCTGTGTTCCAACTCATAGACCTCAAGAATAACTAGCATGCCAGAAAAAGTGAATACAGGATGCCAGAAATAGAGAAGATCAGCTGATTTTGCAATTTGCTGCATAAAAAACAGCATGCTTTAATTGGCTGATCTGACCCACAGATGGTTGGTTGATCTTTCACACAGACTACATGATTTATTGTAATGTTATCAGATTTTTTAAATCACAGCTAGAAATAAAAACATTACTCTGACCTGAGTTACATTTCTTGCCATAACAAAATGAGGACAGGGGTCTTGCACAGAGGAACAAACAAACAAACAAACAAAAAACAACAATGCACGTAAGAAAGGCAGTGTTAACCAAAAATGCATCATGTTTTGTGTAACAGTTGCTCCCCAAGGTAGGATTAAGGACCCTGTGATAAGACAGATATAAACTCCTGAACATGAAGAAGAACCTGCAGACTGATAAAATGAAAAAAATTTTTTTATGGATATATTGTTTTAATATTAACTCGACTGTTGATCATTAACCTTTTTTTTATTTTAATCCGATTTTTAATTATTCTACCCTATGTATACTTTTTAAGAATCTAATGAGCAATGACATTTTTTATTCAGTTTTAAATTTGTAAAAAATATTGAAATAAGAAATAGTCAACACAGTGCTTCTAGTAGATGGTCATTGTTAAATTTTATTCTACCTTTATGTTTTGTTAAGGATGTTAAACTCCTTTTTTCCTGAACTCCACTGTCTGACTTAATTATTTAATGATTTAATTAAACAGAGCAAATAACTGACCACAATAAAAAGGTCATGGACTGCTGGTTACCTCCGCCAAGGAGGTTATGTTTTTGCCGGCGTTTATCCGTCTGTCTGTCTGTTTGTGTTCAAAATAACTTGATTTGGATGAAATTTTCAGGAATTGTTGAAATGGGATATGGAAGAACTGATTAAATTTTGAGGGTGATCTGGATCACCGTCTGGATCCAGGAATTTCTTAAAGGATTCTTTAACATTGCCAGATAGGACCATTTTCACCAAAGTGGACTGAAGCTGCTTGGCGTAGGTCTGCGCTCTCTGAGTGCTTTTCTAGTTGCCTATGATTTCATTAAGTTAAAAGTGATGATTAACACTTTTAGTTTGATTGTGAATCAGAAAAATGACTCTAATGTGATTCACTTATACAAGGTTTTTTATATTAAATTTAAGATAATTTCATTACCTCCACTAAGGAGTTTATGTTTTGCCTGCATTTGTCTTTGTTTGTTTGTTTGTCAACAAGATTACGCAAAAACTACTGGATGGATTCTACTGAAGTTTTCAGGAGAGGTTGTGAATGACCCTGTTTAAAAAAATATTAGATTTTGGTGGTGGAATATTTTCATGTATTTCTAAACAGTGTGAGATGGAGCAGTTTTTCACAGTTTCACTAATAACTCAGTAAATTCTCAACAGGTTTGGATGACATTTTCAGGAAATGTTGGTCGTGGCATAAGGTAGAAGTAATTAGATTTTGGTGGTGATCCAGACAACTGCCATTAGTAAACGATAATTTTTGCTCAATAATTGTTAAACAACTCATGATATCAACATGATTTCAAGTTCCAAGGTGGATTTTCGTGGTCAAGGAAACACATTATGATGGTAACTTTATCATGGAATTATTGCTTATAGGTGTAACAGCAATATGTCAGCTATCATGGCAAAGGTCTGTGCTGTCCGAGCGCTGTCTAGTTTTTAATGTATCATCAACTCTTTGTATTTGTCCAGCTCATCACAGACCTGAAGTGTTTTTTTAGTTTATTATCAGTTTAAAGGTCTGTTCTGTCTGTTTCATTGTTTGTTTTGATGTCAGTTTTTTTCTCCATGGTTAAACTCCTCTGTTGGTGTGAAGTGTCATAGATGTCATAGATGTCTGCTGTGTTGTAGCGTCCAATCAGTGAGTGATTTCCAGTGTGGGGGTGTGTCTGTCAGTAAACTGTCTTCCACTTAACTAGGTCTGTTGTGTCCTCGCTTATCGGTCCAAAGATGACAGCCTTTGGTCCATGGTTCACCATCCTCTGTCCTCTAAGCAGTTTTGGGATCATGGTCCTTAACATGGTGGTTGAGAAACTACATCTGGTTTGAGCGAAGACAAATACAGATGAAATAACTGACTTGACATGGATCTTGAATTGAGAGCAAATCCACTTAACACACACAAAAAAAAAGCAAGAAAAAAAGAAAAATCTTTATTATTGTTAACATAAAAGAATGCAATGTAATGTAAGTCTTTTTAGAGATGATCAAATATTAGTTCAACACAGAAGAGGCCTTTTTACCAAAAGTGATACCCCTCCTAACAGGAGACCTTAGGGGGTTTCCAGCCTTATATTTAGGAGTAAGAATACAAGTCTTTGAGCTCCTCTGGGACAAAAGATCAAGACCTTTCCCTCGTGCTTGTGCGTGTGCAAGTATGTGTGTGTGTGTGTGTGTGTATGTGTGTGTGTGTGTGGTACTTTGATGAACAGACTAATCTTTATGATAGAGGAAGTTGTGAAGGCAACAGTTTTAGTGTTCATCTAGGAGAGTCTGAAATGATTATCTGTGTTACGTTGTTTTGTGTGCACAGGAGACGACGAACTGTTGAGGGGTTTATTCAGCAATGGCTAACACTCTCAGCATACATGGCTCATACCTGCTGCATACGTACTCTCACTCATATGTATCTCCTCCTCCTATCTGTTTTACACAATCCACCAGAGACACCTGCTGGTGAGGAGGGGTAGCAACAGTAACAAAGTACAACAGTAACTTGCACATTAAATGCCTCTGTGTTTGTAAACACAACATCTCCTCTGTTACCCAAGGACATATCCTATACTCTGTCAAAATTAAACGTAGCACAGGTGGTAAAAAACTGTTTCCTTTCCACAACACGTTACCAGATAACTGGTATCTAAACGCTGAAAATACAACCTTCACTCTATGTGACAAATTATTGCACCATAGGAACAGTATTTATGTAACTGGAATATTAAAACGTAGCAAACACTTTATTTCAAAATAAGGCATACAGGCAGTAATTTCACTAAGTACTTCCTTTTGCAGAATAATGACAGTAATGTGGTAAAACAAAGTGACTAATCCTTCCATTTAAACTTAAAGTGCCTCCATAAATGTAAATAAACTTTCTTGTACAGAACACCTTCCTCTGAGAAGCTGGAACGGGGATTCACCAGTTGTAGCATGGGCTGTTGCACGGTAGTTGTGAAGCATGTCAGTGACAACAGGCTTCCAGGGCTGCTGAGTAACTTGTGCTGCTTGAAGGCTATCTTTCAGTACCCTGTTAAAGTGTTCAACACACCCATTTGCCTGAGGATGGTACACACTTGTTCTGATGTGCTTTATGCCTCTTTCTCTCAGGAAATCTGCAAATGCAGAAGATGTGAACTGTGGCCCATTATCCATTGTAATGACACAGGGGTTTCCTTCTCGGGCAAAGACAGAAGCCAGGAACGATGTGACGGTGGTTGTAGTTACAGTGTTAGTAAAGGCTACTTCTGGCCATTTACTGAAGTAGTCAATGAGGGTAATGGCAAACCTGCAGTCGTAGGCTCCACGGTCAAATGGACCCACAATGTCGACAGCCACATGCAGGAACGGACCTGCTGGAAACTGAACAGGTTGCATTAGGGCAGGAGAAGTGCTAGCTGTCTTATCACATGCCTGACAGGTTGTGCATGATGACAGGACTTTGTAGATGAGGTCATCCATTCGTGGCCACCAGTATAGCTCCCTGAGGCGCTGTTTAGTGCAAACCACACCCTGGTGTCCTTCGTGAGCAAGGCGTACAACACTCTCGCGAAGGGACCTTGGAACCACCAGGCGCGTTCCACAGAAGATCAGTGGTGCCTCTGCAGCAAGCTCATGTCGTACCAGGAAGTACGGCTGAGCCTCATCTGGAGGAGACTTCTTCACTCTAGGCCACCCTGCGTGAATGACCTGTCTGAGTTGTACAAGCTCAGGACAGTCCTCACATTCAGCTCTGAAATCCGCGAGCTGCACTGCAGTCAGGAGAGGAGAGATCTCAGCTATCTCTGTGACCAAGTCCTGTTCAGGCTCTGTGATTGTACTGGTGTCGCTGAGAGGAACATGTGAAAGGCAGTCTGCCATGACATTCTGGCTGCCTGGATTGTACTGCATGTCGTACTGAAAACACATCAGCCTAGCTGACCAGCGTGCGATTCTCATGCCAGCCCTGTTCATCCCTTTGGTGCTGACCAGGGTAGTGAGAGCTTGGTGATCAGTTCTGAGTGTGAATCTGCGTCCCCACACATAAGTCCTCCACCTTTCAACTGCCCATACACAGGCGAGAGCCTCTCTCTCGATGGTGGAGTACTTCCTTTCAGCGGCTGATAAGGTGTGGGAAGCAAAGGCAACAATGCGTTCCACACCGTCCGAGTGCAACTGGGTCAGGGCAGCACCCAATCCGTAGTCTGAGGCGTCTGTTGTGATGAACGTGGGCAGTGCAGGGTCATAGATGGCGAGTGCTGGACTTTTCAGCAGCATTGCCTTGAGCTTAGCGAAGCTGTTATCAGCTACATCAGTCCACTGAAGTTTAGCCTGTGTGCTTGTTTGAAGCAACTGTCGAAGTGGCTCCACCACTGTCGCGTAGCTTGGCAGGAACTTGCTGAACCAGGAGATCAAGCCCAGGAAGGAGCATAGTGCTGCCATGTCTTTTGGTGCAGGAGCTTCAGCGATGGCAGCTAGGTGGTCTGGGCTGGGGCAAAGGCCCTCCTTGGAGATGACCTGTCTCAGGAATGGGATGCTTGTCTTGCCAAATGAGCTTTTATCATGGTTGACCTGTAGGCCGGCATCCTGAAGGCGCTGAAGGACAGCTTGCAGGCGCTCATCATGCCTTTCCTTGGAGTCTCCATATACTATGATATCATCCAAGTAGTTCTGTACTCCAGGTAAATCTTTCAGCACTGTTTGCATCATTTTCTGAAAGGCAGATGGTGCTGATGCCAGGCCTAAAGGGACTAGGATGAACTGAAAGAGTCCTTCATGGGTTATAAAGGCAGTGAGGCTGCGGCTTTCAGGATGAAGAGGCAATTGGTGGTACGCTGAGCTCAAATCAATCTGGCTGTAGTGTGTTGCACCAGCCAGTTCGGTGAACAAGTCCTCCATATGAGGAAGAGGATGACAGTCCATGATCACACTCTTATTGGGTTCACGGACAACAACACAAAGCCTCAAACCTCCTCTGCGTTTCCGTGCCACCACTAGGGGACTCACCCATTCAGATGCATCCCCTCTTTCAATGATGCCTGCTTGGAGTAAGCGCTTGAGCTCTGCTGATACCTCCTTGCGTATGCTCAGTGGTAGGCGTCTCAGTTTCTGGCGTACAGGTTGCACTGTGCTGTTTACTTGCACTTTGTGAATGAAGCCTTTCACACAGCCAAGGTGGTAGACTGCAGCAGAATCAATGTTGTACACCATGGATTTTTGTGTGTCAGTAGGGGGTGTTCTTGCATCATCCTCCCCGTTGTAGCTTACTTTGCCACCAACTATGCTGATCTTGAGTGCTTTAATCAGGTCCAAGCTCAGTAGTGGTGATCCTGCTTAACTATGTAGAAGAGAGCTGGAACTTTGTTAGCTTGATTTGCCACAGTGGCAGTTGCTTGTAGGCAGCCAACGACATGCAAGGCATCTTTTGCATAAGTGACTAGTTTTACTTTGGGCTTTGTCAGTGGGCAGTTTGCAAAATGTTGCTTGTAGATGGTCTCTGGCAAGATAGATACAGAGGCTCCAGTGTCTACAATTAGCTCAAGGACCTGAGAGTTTCCTTGTGGTGCTTCAACATCCATCTGGCAGGTTATTTTATCAAAAGGTGCAGCCGCGGGCTTGACATCATCCACACATAGTATTGCTAACTCTGGCACTACAACTTCTCTCACCACACTCACTGCTGATTTGCATACCTTGGCAAAATGTCCCTTTTTGTCACAGTTGTTACATTTCACTTTTGCAGCTGGACAGTTCTTATCATTAGCCAAGTGCTTATTAGATCCGCATCTGAAACAATGGCGTTGTTGGTTGTTACCACTTGCCTGTTTGTGACGTCCCAGAGGTGTTGTAGATGCCTGTTCTTTAGCTGGCCGGGCTCCTCTTCTCCCCCGAGGACATGTGTTTTTAGCACCCACAGCCTGGTGCGGTCATGGCTGTGTGAGCCGAAGACAGCAGCGTGGCATTTTTCACCGCTGCCTCCACTTGGCAAGCGATTGTAAGGGCTTTGTCCAGTGTGAGATTTTCCTCCAGTAGTAACTTGTCTTTCACAGCGCTGAGATGAACGTTAGCAATTAGCTGATCTCGGATCAGTTCACTCTCCATTTGTCCAAAACCACATGGCACAGCTAAGGCTTTCAAAGCCGCAGTGTACTGGCTTGCGGTTTCATCAGCTCGTTGAAGGCGCTGCCTGAATGTGTGTCTGCATGCTAGCACATTGACTTTCGGGACGAAGTGTTTTTCAAGTGCCGTCATGGCCTCCTCAAACGTCGTACCTTGTTCCGGTAGAGTGTAGAATAGCCGTTAACCCTCCGGGCCCAAGCAGTGCAGCATAACTGTGCGTCGTCTTGCATCCGGCCATTACATGGCGAAGATTTTTCGCCATGTAATGAACGGTATTGGCGGGCTCACCAACGTGATGAAGAAAGGGCGGTGGGCTGGGCACTGAAGCGCTTATCCTCATCGCCAATTTGTTACATTGTTTTGTGAGCGCAGGAGACGATGAACTATTGAGGAGTTTATTCAGCAATGGCTAACACTCTCAGCATACATGGCTCGTACCTGCTGCATACGTACTCTCACTCATGTGTATCTCCTCCTCCTATCTGTTCTACACAATCCACCAGAGACACCTGCTGGTGAGGAGGGGTAGCGACAGTAACAAAGTACAACAGTAACTTGCACATTAAATGCCTCTGTGTTTGTAAACACAACAATCTGGATAATGATCTCTTTAAAAGTATTGTGTGTTTGAAGAAGATGGTCAGAACACAACTCTATACTTTCAGGCTGTCAGCGTTAACATGTTAGTCATGATGCCAATAAAGCAGCAATATGTTAACATCCAGTTTTGAAGGTTAATAAAGTGGTGTTGAGGGGATGTTCTGTTGAGGAACAACCAGAGGTTTAGAATCACACTGGTTCTGACAATGAAGAAAAAAAAAGTCTGACATCTACAGCTTGGCTGGTCTCTATACTGTTTTGGTACTACAGGTTTCATCTGGCACTACTCATTTTGTCCATTGCAGCATATTCTTACCTTGCAAACGTAGGCAGAGCCACCATGACTTGGCTGGACAAAACTACTGTGTCTTCCTCAAAAACAAAGGAGGAAATAGAGGTGATAGCAAAGCTGGCTCTCTGTGGCTTTTTGTCATAGCAAAGAAATAAGCTTTAATCCAGAGATTGGAGAGGTTAACTATTAAAGCAGAGAGGAAAGAAAGTCATACAGCATTACAGAGCTGATGAGAGGTGTTCATTTATGTGTCAGATACCCCAATCTTCTTGAGGCAAATCTCTGACCATTTAGTGGCCAGCAGTGTCTTGATGAAGCATTTCAGTTTTGGCTCAGTTTGCTTGGAACCTTTGTGAGTTTTATTCCCTCCGAAATATGGAAAATTGACCAAAAAGACAAAGAAGAGAACAAGAGACACAGTGTTATGGATCACAATTTCTTTATCTCAGAAACATGCAGCATGGAGAGGAGACCTGGAGAGGTGTCCTCTGAAGACAAGACACTTCACCAACCTTAAATACAGCACTCACAGAATCAAATGACACAAAAATATATATATATTTAGCATCTGTTCAAGAGAGTAAATACCTCATAACACAGGTAAACTTCACCCCCAGTTAAAAACCACCCCCACCACCTGTTTACAAAGGGGTCAAAAATGGTCTAAAACAGATGTCAGACCTTGGTGTTGTTTTACTCACTGAGTTTAAATAAAGCTTTCCAAAAAATTCCTCACAATTCCCCCGTTTTGACACAAAGTGTCAATATCATTTAATCTTTTGAAAGAAACCATCACATTTATGAAAACATAATAACTGATTCAAGTTAAACTGAAAAATGAAAACATAAAAACAAATTTGGGGTAAAAGAGTAATGACCAAATACCATCATTTTTTATGTACATTGTCTTCATCCAAGTCGCTTTCACTGTACCGTTTTCCAGGAGTCCGTTTTAAAACATTTGAGTTATTTTGAGATATTTTTACATACAGTGGTATCCTCTTCTTTGGGGTGTCCTGATTCTTTGTTGGTGACATGCCAATGCCACTTTTTCCTCTGTATCTTTCATCCACGATGACAGTGGACTTTTGATTTCAATTTCCAGTCTTTCCAAAACAGTAGTAATGATGTGGTAGCTGATTTTATTTGTCTGAATTCCCTTGGTTGGGGCCTTCAGGTTCATAGGTGTATCGTTGGTAAATGGTTGAAACTGGGATGCATGGATCCAGGTGTCCCTCTCAGCTACTCGGACAGCGGTTGGAGTTGTCAGCATCACCTGGTATGGGCTCACAGTGGCTGATGCCAGTCTTTCCTTGTCAATGTTAACTTACCTTGAGGAAAAGGAGTGTTAATCATTCTCTTTGGATGTCCAGTCAGTATTTCATAAGAAGAGAGCCCAGTTGCTCTATGTGTTAACATCAATGCAAGAAGTAAAATTTCAGCTCATGATCCTTTTGTTCCTGCCATAAGTTTTTTAGTTTTGTCTTTAAAGTCAGATTAGCTGTTTATACACCCCTTCCTCTTGCTGTATGATAAGCACAATGGGTTTTTGTGATATTTGCAGGCTTTCTTATAGATCCTGGATTATGGAATAAACAAAATGTGAATCATTTTGAAGATTCAAAAACAAGGCAACTGGACTGTGTTGAGTTCCCAACAACTCTAGACAGTCCAGTTGCCTTGTTTTTGAATCTTCAAGATGACCATGACCTGGATGAATGAGAATCTACACAGACGTAATGTGAATCATTATTTCTACTAAGTTTTCATGGAAGTCCCCAGCATGGAATTATTCCCTTTAGCAATGCCTTTGAAACTGAAACAGCTGTTGCATACTTACATGGAAAACTCTTAATTCAATTAGAAAACATATCAACATTTACAAGGCAATACTTGTATCCATTACATGGAGCTGTTTCAATGAGATCCATCATTAAATGTTCGAAAGGCCCCTCAGGTGTAGGATGGGCTGCCTGGGGCATCTGTTTTGGCAGAGGTACTGCCAATATTGTTTGTAGCACAGATTACACATTTCCTACAGAAATTTTCAGCAAAAACTTAAAAACAAACCCATAAAAATAATTTTTGAGCAATAGCTGTTTTTTATAGCTGTACTGTTCTCTTTGCGTGGCAACACAAATTAACAGCCAGCCAAACTCCGTTTAATAAATGCAGAGGAGTCAGGAGTCATCTTAGTCTTACCCTTTAATAAGATGCCGTTTATGATGCATTCATAAACCAGAGTGAAACTGTATAAAGACATAAAACACAAACAACGGAAACATTCCTTAATGACAAGGTAGCTTTAGCTCACTGCTTCATATTATATGAATTTCAACCTAACTTAACTTAAATATTGTATTTATTTTTCCTGTATATGACTTGAATCACAATGCACTTGCACCTTAAATGTAAATTTAAACGTAACCTGTTCCCATTTTACCATATATCAAACTCACACATTTTATAACAAAACTATCATCACATATGGCTAAAATACAAGACAACAGTTAAGGAAAAACTTACAGATGATGCTTTTGCTAGCGTAAACGAAAGGATGGCTGCAGATGGGAACACACGTCTGCTCCTAGTTGCACATGAGGCCAAGATGGCTGCTTCCATATGACAACTTCCTGTTAAACATGCAACTTGCTGCTCTAACAAAACAACCACTAGGAGGTGCTAAACACTGTTTTATAGTTCTCAACTGCCAAGGGCAGGACAATAGCAAAGTAACATATTTGAGATTGAACGTTTTTGTTGACAGAAAAAGGTGTTTACAAATATGGGGGAGGTTTTTCTGCAGCATTAGGATTTAGATTAGAAGCAGCATTTGAAACTTTTAAGTTTGTATGTGCACAGCATTTACATACTGATGCTGTCAAAAGTAAGGCAGACAAGAGATTAATGACAGGTGTTCTGTGAGTTACTGGTTTATTTGTTGCCACAGTTTTTTCACAAGGCATGAAAATTATGGCAAACACTAAAAGCATAATTGAGAATCAGTGTAGACAATGATGTTTTTCTTTTTCCTAGAATGAAGCTCATGTCACTGTAAATAGTTATGTTGCTTGTGCAGACTGGTTATTTGTAAGTCTGGCACTTTCAGTTAGTTCATTACATATGGCATATGAGACACAAAGTTCACAAGTTGTTTGATTACGAGGGGCTGAACTATCAACAAACACACAGCATGAGAGTTTGGAAGGGATGTGTCAATGAATGAATCACGTGGTTTTGACACCATATCAACTACATTTAGACAGGAATTTGGTTCTCCTCATCAATAGTAGGAAGTAAAATTGAAACTAGAATGTTTTTCCATAGCAAAAGTGTCACCATACTGTTGATTTAAGATTGATTAGTTGGGTCTGGAAGTCCTAAACAAGGAGAGGAAGACAGTGCTTGTTTTAATTCTGTTGTGTCAGCGTCAGTAGTCCAAGTCAGTAAGTCAGTCATGGCCAGATGTTTACCCCCATAACTGATGTTAATAGGGGTTAGGAGATCTCCACAAAATTCCTAATCTATGGATAGCAATAGGCTGCTAAAACAAACAAACTAAAATGTTTTTTAATTATTATTATTATTATTATTATTATTATTATTATTATCTTATTTGGTTTTGGTACCTTCAGAATTACTTGAATGCGGTCCGGACCTAAATGGCACCCCTCTGTTGTGATTATATGACCAAGATATTTTATTGATCGTGAAAATAAGTTTCAACTTGTTTTTAGAAACTCTATGACATTTTGTGCAAGAAAACACAGTAGTGATATTGTTTTAATTAACCATAAGGCCATTGAAAATTTGAATAAGTTTACTGCCATATGGTTGTTGCCAGTGTGACAGATTCTCAGATAAAACTGCATAAAACAAGGTAGGACTAGAAGTGAAACCCTGAGGCATTCTAGTCCAAGTGTATCTTTACTCATTGAACCTGAAAGCAAACCAGAATTGAGAGTCAGATCAACAGGAATACTAAAAAATGCATTTGCAGTTACAGAAAACTAACAAGAACTTGATGAGACCTGTGACGTCTGTGTTGTTACAGTAGGTATAGTTGGGGCTGGATGTTGTATTGTATTTATTCCCCACAGATCTTGAACTGGTTCCCACTGTCACTCAGTTTTTTAATCGGCAATATAGGGGTGTTGCATGGAAAAATTAGGACATTCCATGATAGCACCTCTTTCTATGAAAACTGAAAAACAGAATTGATGCCTTAAACAGCTTCAGAAATAAATGGGTATTGTTTCTTACATGGCCTAAAATTGGATTTTTGTCCTACAACGACAGGTGTTGCCCCTTTTATGTCCATAAAATAAAATTTACTTGTCATCAGTGTGGATTGCAGTATTTGAGCATGCATTGTTTGTACAGCAGCTATTTTGAGGTTTACTGGATATGAGTGGGTTTCCATTGAAACAGCATAATAGATACCGTTAGTTTGATATTTAGGGCTCTAATTTCCTGGGGCAACTCAGGGTGGCGCAGGGTGGCGCACCCCGCGCAGTGGTAATTTCATCCGGCGCACCGCCGTGCGCAGCCAATTTGGCAACTTGGTAGACCGGCTGCGCCGAGATGGGTGTGACGGCGCACCAGGGGGAGGTGTTCACAGATCCAGCTTGGCACAGTGACAATTTCGTGCCAAAAAAACGCGCGGAAGGTGCACTGAAAGCCCGCCAGCTCCAACCTGGTCTATTTTCAGCGCAGGAGAGGCGCACCCAGGGCAGTGGTAATTTGGCTGACAGGCGCACAGTGCGCACATGTCACCAAAACCTCACAGGCAGGTATCCAGAGTGTCAGGCACATTTCAATGCAATAAACAATCACAGCAACCACTTTTTCATGTAACCGTCTGAACCAGCATATACATTTGTATCTATATTAATTGTCCCGTCACATCTGATGTCAGATCAGAGACGTTTGTTATAACTAACAAGTTCATATCTCTCAAGCAACCACAAACAGCCACATCATCCGATACGGAGTATCCGGCTTCTCTCGTCTCATGAAATTAAATAGAAAAGAAAAAAGAGAGAGATGCTCGCTGAATAAATGCAAGTCACTCGGTGTCTTAAGGATTTACCTGTGATTGCCCATATTTCTCTCTTTTAATCTATATTCGTAACGTGATCTAAAAAGATGGAGTACATTATTGCAAGGAGGATGGGAGGAGATATATTTTCACCTAAGGCGCTGCTAATTGGCGATGACAGACCAGAAATGCGGGTGGATCACAAGCATGATGAATGGACTAGCCTGCTGCTGTGTTCAAATGTAATTATCACTTAATTTTGTACTCCTATTATGACACAGGAACAGATTACATCTGTCCCGCGAGGTGGTCGCGGTGACGCGCGTCGTGTCCTCTGATGCGCGGCCCGGTGGCCCCTGCGCTCTCCCAGTTGCTGTAAAAGTGACAGCGGCTCTGACCTTCTTCGCCACTGAGGTGAAATTATCACTGCGCCTCGCCCGCGGTGCATTTAAATGCGAGGAGAGGCGTTCATTTGATTGGTGAAGATCACACTCGGCTGTGTTAAACCCACTCACGCCTCCTCTCCTCCCTCTCTGCTACTTGCGTCGGTGGGAGGGCGGGGGCGTGGGTGCGCCTCCCTGCGCCAGACTGCGCCGTGCACGAAACTTGCAAGATGCCCTGGACACACCCTGTTGGCGCGGCACAGGGCAGGTGCGCCCCGCCTGCGCCTGGTCTACAAAATTAGAGCCCTTAAGTCTAAAACTTCTAAGACTATTTTTACTCAGGAGCCAATAGTTGCAATTATTGGCTCCTGGAATGTGGGGGACAGAACCATGCATTAAAAAACCTTAAACTGAGATTCAGATTAGTTCACTACTTGATCCTACAAGTATATTATTACTTAATACTTAATATATATTTGTCTTGTTTTTTAATCCATTCTTCCTCATAGGTTTAATCTCTAGTATCTTGTGAAAAATGTGACACACGTTGTAGACATTCAGGTGTCTCCAAAATTTGTGGTACCTTGGAGAATAATTCATGTACAACTTTAGTATTCTGAATGATCCAAGAGTACTGGAGAAAGGACCGGATATATATTAGCTTTTTTACGTATCTTCTTTGTACCTGAGGGGTCACATTGCATGTTAAGGCCTGCAGCACACATAAAGTTCTGTGTGTATCAGGTTAACAAGGCAGACAGAAGAATGCTTCTGTCACTGGTGCTGTAGGATTCTCTGCAGGCCTGGAGACAGCATATGGGGGGGGGGGGGGGGGGGGGGGGGGGGGGGGCAATATCTCTAACCCTATGTCTCTTTTTCACCTTGTTTTCATACATGCACAAACCCTCATTTTTACTTGACCACTAACACAGTGAATTACTCTTCTTCTCTTATTCCTTGCTTCTACTTTACAACATGCAAACTCACTTTTTTTCTGTCAGTAAACTCTGCACCTTTTTAAAACATCCATGCATAGTGTACTTGTCACAAGAAACACCCCCTTGGTTAACAGATGCCATAGTGGAACATTTTCAACCACGCTTGCACCCCATTTTTAAAATATTTTAACAGGTCCTGAAAAAGGGTCCAATATCTGATTTCTCTTACCATCATTGTTCTCCATGTTTTCTGCTGACTCAGTAACAGGTGTGCTTTCATTTTGAAAGATTACCATTCAATCACATATCACTGTCACTTTTCCTAGTTTAATCCAGTTAAACCCATTTTAATGGTAGTTCAGCTAGATGCTGCTCTATTAATCAACATCATTACTCTCAAGATTATATTCATATTATAATAGATATAAATATATTCATAATAATAAATAATAATTTTAATATTAGATTGATCGCTCTATCCATGGTTGTATTAATTATAAATCCATAGTACCTATCTTAACAAATATGTATATATATTTTTATATATAGGTATATCTATATCTATATCTATATCTATATATATATATATATATATATATATATATATATATATATATATATATATATATATATAAATATATATATATAAATAAATATTTATTATTTATTAACATTATAGCTGTTAATGTTGATATTAACATGATCTTTCTATCCATGGTTGATACATCTATAGTAACTATCTCTAGCTCCACATGGACATGAGATCCCTCCTGAGAATGAGGTGTCACATCTCAAGAGGTCTACCATTAATACATTTATACTTAACGGAGACAAATATGGTAGGGATGCACTTGTGGTCTGGGCACCCATGAGTTCATCACTACCATAAATTCTTACTTCCAGTAAGACTTTTATTGATTATACTTCTATAAAATTTTCACCACAACCACACAGACATGAGGACCCTCCTCTAATAAATTTGTTTGCAGCAGAAACAAATTTGACGACGACAGGTCTATGATTGGTCCATTGATCTGTCACTAGCTTTAGTTCTTACTTTAGTCCGCTTGTCTCCACTTACCTCCCTCCCTTTGCCCACACACCCAACACAGCATCGTGTGGATTTGCTGTTCATCATGAGACTGGGGTCCACATTCAAGATTTCCTGCTGCTTAACAGAAGGTTTTTTCTTGCCGCCATGATGGAGGGATTCATGATTGGCTATATGGATTCATGTTGGGTGTTGGATGTATATATTTGTATATATATGTATATGTGTATTTTTATATGTATATATGTATCTATGCATATATGTGTATCCATAATATGAAGAGCTTTGTGCTCTATTGTAAAGTGTCTTGAGATAACACTTGTTATGAATTGGCGCTATACAAATAAAGATTGATTGATTGATTGATTGATCTCTGAAATGAGATACCACATCCTGAAGATTCAAAAGCAAGGCAACAGTCCAGTTGCCTTGCTTTTGAATCTTCAGGATGACCATGACCTGGATGAATGAGAATCTACACAGACGAGATACCACATCACAAAGGCTTACCTCTAATAAATTTATATTCAACAAATATGGTGCTATATAAATATAGATTGTTTAATTGAGTGATCTTCCCATACACGTATGGTTGGATCATCATTTATTCTGGTGGGACCTTCTACCATGAGTGTGCCTCAGAACTTCTTAGTGTTAATTCCCTTTCTGTTTTTATTTTTTTTACAATTTCTTTGGGTCCCAAACCTCACAGGAATTATATGGAACAATAGCGCTTTTTTGTCCTTTTGTAAATTTTCTTCAATTGCTTTATTTAATACTATGCTTAGAATTACATGACTATAGGATGCACAACACTGCAGCTTCTGTAGGCTTCACATGCACTGCATAGCAACCTTAAGGATTTATGCAAAACGATTGACACCACAAAGGATTTATACAACCATACCTAGGATTTAACAACAACGCAGGAATGATCCATAACACTGTCCTCACTGGTTAAAACTGGTTAAAACAGATGGAGAGTCCACTGTCCAGAACCTGCACCCTTCATCAGGCGGGATCCTGTCTTCTGTTTGTCAGAGCGGAACTTTCCTTTGCCAGCAGTTAACCTTCAGAAGATTCAGGCGCTGATCAGTGGAACTTTCATCCCACCGCTGCCACCAAAAAATGTGAGTTTATTCCCTCCTAAATATGGAAAATTGACCAAAAAGACAAAGAAGAGAACAAGAGACACAGTGTTATGGATCACGATTCCTTTATCTCAGAAACATGCAGCATGGAGAGGAGACCTGTCCTCTGAAGACAAGACAGTTCATCAACCTTAAATTCTGCACTCACAGAATCACCACACAAAAATATATATATTCATATATTGTTCAAGAGAGTAAATACCTCATGAAACCATATACAGGTAAACTTCACCCCCAGTTAAAAACCACCCCCACCACTTGTTTACAAAGGGGTCAAAAGTTGTCTAAAAACAGATGTCAGACGTGTTGTTTTACTCACTGAGTTTAAATAAAGCTTTCAAAAAAATTCCTCACACCTTACTAGAGTTGAAACAAAAAACTGGTCAACAACAGTACTGAGGTGGGCTGTGGAGTTTAAATGATGCTCAGCTGGTACTTAGGGGCCAAATATGTACCAAGAAAATACCTGTCACACCATGACACCACCACCAGCCTGTACTGTTGACCCAAGGCAGGATGGATATAGGCTTTCATGATGTTTACACCATATTCTGATCCTTCTGAATGTAGCAGCAGAAATCCAGACTCATCAGACCAGGCAACACTTTTACTATCTTCTATTGTCAAATTTTGTTGAGCCTTTGTGAGTTGTAGCCTCAGTTTCTTGTCCTTAGGGGCACCTTTTGTGGTCTTCTTCTGCTATAGCCCATTCACTGCAAGATTTGACACAATGTGTGTTCAGAAATGGTCTTTTGCATGACTTGTTTGAAACAGATGGCTATCCAAAAACTGCTGCTTACTGGGTAGCTTCTCTTATTGGACCATTCTCTTAAAATCTTTTATGTGTTTGTGGGTGGAAATCCCTGTAGACCAACAGTTTCTGAAATACTCAGACCATCTCGTCTGGCACCAATAACCATGCCATGTTCAAAGTCACTTAAATTACCTCTCTTGTCCATTCTGATTGTCAGTGTGACCTTTTGCAGATCAGTGACCATGTCTATGTGCCCGAATGTATTGGATTGCTGCCATTTTATTGGTTGTTTAGCTTTATGTGCAAACAGGTTTGTTTCAGTACATACATAACATCTTCCTTCCCCACACATGGACCTGATGGTCTTTGTTATATCAAAAGTTGACTGCTCCCCTCTATTTGAATTCAGTCTCATGAAGAGGCCTCACTGTTTGGTAGTCAAATCTGGTGAAGAAAATTTCTGCTGAGCCGAGGACCTTTACAAAATGAAGCCCCTGATCCATCGTAGAAACATGTAGGATTTCCACATTTGCTTTCTTAATTCCACAAGAAAATCAAACACCTCCATGTCTCACAGAGCCTCTTAGTGCTCCTTTAATCTCAGACATCTCTTCACTCAACCAAAGCACCCTAAGGTCCCACTCTTTACAGTCCTGCTGATTTGAATTTCACTCAGCAGCCCTGGATCAGACAGCTGGAAAAAAACACCCAGCAGGGCTCTGAGTCCCAGTATTATATCTGCAGCACGAGAAATGAACGATCAAGAAACAGATTTACTGTTGTCCAGCTTAAGTGAAAACTTAAGTGAATTGATTTTTGATCAATTCCAACCCATTTTTCTATTGCATCAAAGAACTGAAACAGATTTACTCAAAGTATTCCTTTAGTTGTTGACTCTGGTAAATGTTCTGTCCTCCAACTTTAGATTTAATTGCAGCCTTTGACACAGTTGATCATCCAGTCCTGATTCACAGGCTAAAATAGAGGTGCTCCAAGAGCATAAACCTCTGCCAAGGTATTTCTGACATTATTTGCTGAGTTATCGACAAAGACGTAAAAAAATGCCCTGTTGCAAAGTTAACAAACCCTTAAAAAATCCTGGATCCACTTCTGGATTATGAACACCTCCAAAATCAAATCACTTCTTCTTTGTGCCATGACCAGCTTTTTACTGGGAACACTTGGTCAAAATGTCGGCAGCGGGTCAAGTATTGGTGCTTCTTTTAGTGCATGTAGAAAATGGCATTTCGTAGAAAAAGTCATAGCCAACCATAGCTTTTTTTGAAAAACTGCTATTTTTATGCTGTGATGAAAGAATTTACCAGATTTTCCCCATAAACACACATTTTTATGTTATAAACTCACTGGCAGGCCACATTAAGGGAGCAGGAGGGCCATATGTGGTGCCAAGGCTGCAAGTTATCCACCCCTAATGTAAACAGTCCAGTCAGCAGCACTTACAACAGCTATAGTTTAGTAATGTCAGCTGCAACATGGTACTGTTGCATGTAAACAACAATGACAAAGTAGCATAGTGTGACATCACCCTAAGGATAAGCTGGCGTCATAAACTAAATAAAGAATTGGACTAAGCCATGTGACTTCAGTCATTTGATTATCAAAGGAGCCTTTAGCACATTGTTGATGAATATCATTGGCTGCTGCCACTGTTCATGTCATCTCAACTATCTTTAGCTCAACCTGCTTACAGCCATAGAGCCCATGATAAGGCAGGACTTAAGGCCGTCTGACCAACAGCGACAGTAGCCATGCCAATCATGTTCCTAATTTCTGATTTCAGATATACTTGATAAAATAAAAATAGGAATGATTTCAAAAGTACCCCCCCCCCCCCCCCCCCCCCCCCCCCCCCCCCCCCCATACAGTGAGAGCGTTTGTATTATATATTTAAACCAAAGACGTTTGTTGAGCCAGACAGTAAAAATGGTCCATCCCCAAACACTAAACCGATTAAACCCTTTCAAACTGCAGACAGGAGCCGATTGTTACCAGGTTTAAATGAGTTTTTTGGCCAGTCTGAAAGGGGTATAACTGTAACCTCCAGAGTTCCTCCAGCCAGCTTCAAGTGGACACTCAAGGAACTACAGTTTTAGGCACTTCTGCACTGGCTTTCCTTTTCAACTGGAGGTTTCTGATGATCAGAGTGTGACATTTAAGGCCTTAAATGCTGTTTTCCCTGTCCACACACAGACACCCTAAGTGCACATAAATGCTGAATTTTCAAAAATTCCAGTCCATTTGTGGACATACCCTCCTGATCTTAGCTGACAGGTATGACACTCATTGTGGTTTTCTGCTGCTGTAGCCCATCTGCTTTAGCTTTAAGATTCAACATGTACATTCAGAAACTGTTCTCTGCATACCTTTGAAAGAACAGTTATTAGAGTTACTGTTGCCATTCTGTTATCTCTGGTCATTCTCCTCTGACCTCTAGCACCAACAAGGCATTCTGGCTAAGAGAACTGCTGCTCACTCAACATTTTCTCCCATTTTGACCATTCTCTGTAAACCATTCAGATGGTTGTGATTGGAAATCCCAGAAAATCAGCATTTTCCGACAGACCAGCCATGCTCAAAGTCACTTAAATCTCCTTTCTTTTCCAGACTGATTCTCAGTTTGAACATCAGCAGGTCATCTTGACCATATCTACATGCATAAATGTATTGAGTGGCTGCATGTGACTAGTTGATTATTTGCATTCATTAGCAGGTAAACATGTTTCAGCTTATTGACCAAGTGAACCAATAAGATAAAAATATAATTTAAAAGAAGTGGGCTTGATCTTGGCAGCTTTTTCTCTGTGTAAACCTTTATAGACAGGACTACAGCAGGACTGAAAGCGGGCATCAAAAATTCATGATACAACTATACAAACCTGTTACATTTCCTATTATTGTCCTCTTTTTGCATTGTCTGGAGTCTTTCTTTGCCATGTCGTGCGTCCTCGGAAAACCTAAAAGTTGATTAGTATTCCCAGTGAAGCTACATACAGACAGACAAACAGACTGACAGAGAGTCACGACGCTCTGTCTGCGGCTACAGAGACAGAATGAGAGAGAGGGAGGGAGGAGTCAGACTGTCAAGGTGAACCGATGAGCCTCATTTTATTACCCCTGACGTCCAAACACGACGCTCAGGGAGCAGAGAACAGAGAGAAGCGGAGGGATCCTGATCTCTTACTGGAGAGGTTAACTGACTGTACACACTGTGAGAGGACATGCTTTAGTGATCCAAACCCCCCTGCATCCTGTAGTTTTGGATATAAACTTGGACGGCACGGAGCGAGCTGCGTGCGTCGTGTTATTGGATTCGCAGTAAGGAGGTGAGTTTGCTCCTCGATCTTCTGATTTTTATACCTGTGGGGCTGTTTCATTGTATCACTTTGTCACTTGGTTGTCCCTGATTATGATTTTTTTTTGTGTGTAGAAAGGATAGCTTTACCGGGGAAGCATTAATTAAAACTCATGTTGTCAGTGTTTTATCTCTAATCCAAAAATAACGAAGCCCCCCTACTGTTAGAAAAAACATAAATTAAAGTAGCTACAGCAGTGAGTTTGAGCTTTTTGCGTAGCTTTTCTGTCTGATATGGAACATTTAACATGAAAAAGGACTGACTGCAAATCAGAGACAGTCATGTATTTTTCTTTCTCACTCAGATGACACTCAAGTACAGTGAACACCACACAGAATGCATAAACAGCTTTATGTGTTTCCTTCTACACAATAGAGAGGGAATGAAAACACTTTTTTCACTAAAAATTATTGAAAGATTTTGCTTAAGAAACATCTTTCGTGTTTGAACTTTGATCCATTTCATGCCAACAAGTCCTACATCTAATATAGCAATGTACAGTACTTTGAATTCTAGCTTCCAAATTTGGAGTATTTTTAATTTTACTTTCAATATTCCTAAAAAATACTCTAAAAAATTGACATTATCCTAATCACAATTGCACTAATACCCGAAGAAAGAAATGTTTGGAGTGCTTTTGCTCTTCTGTTTTTGTAATTTGATCAATTAAAGGCATCCGAATTTTTTGTGTGGAGCCAATTTGACACATACAACCTTGAAATTTCCTGGAAAATAAATGGCACCATTTTTACACATGCAACCCTGATCCGCCCTGGGAAACTCTCTGACAAGGTTGTTTACACTTGCTCCTCTCAGCAAGGAGTAAACCCTGCTGAAAGGGGGAGAAGTGGTGGGAGGGGGTGAGGGGAGTCGCCAGTAGGTGGGACATGATGTCAAAAATATGCAACGGAAGTCAGTGTTCACAATACGATAGCAGTCAAAACAGCAGAGCCTTACACTATAAACACAATTTGTATTCTCACTTAAGTGATACATGGTAAAAAGTTTATCAGTAGCATGGCACTCAAAAAATCAGCAACTTATGGTTTCACATGGACATAAGGCTATGTTCTTATATGGCATTGTGTTGGACCAAGATTCATAATGACATACTTTCTACCTACTTTCTATAACATATTAAAATTCTAGTTATTTGGCCGCATGTGGATATATATATATATATATATATATATATATATATATATAGAATATGTATGTACACACACACACATTTATAAGCAATTATGGTGCCTCAAATGAGAAGGTTTGAAAAAGGCTCCATAGAGCAAGCTTTTCAGGATGGCATCATGTGTAAACTTGTAGTTTAATGTAGTTTCTCACCTGTATGCTGCATTTTTGCTTTGATTGAAATGTGATGACCGTTTTCTGGAATGCTGCAACGAAAAAACAGAATCCTCACATGAGCAGCAGCAGGGGAAGATCAGACTGAAAATAAAAAGCAACAAAACAACCTAATTTGGACACGATTGCATATTTTTGGAATTCCTATCAAGAAAATGTTTAAGGTCTTTAGACAACAGCCAAAACAAACCACAGTACAGTACAAATAGCATAGTATAAAATTATGCAAACAACACATTCAGAGTTCAATAGAATTCACAAAATAAACATTTGAGAGCAAACATCTTTAACTAAAGCATGTATAAAACTAGAATTGTCTCATGGTGGTTTTATGCCTCTGCAAGGTATGCAGTACCAAAGAATGGTAAATGGTAAATGGACTTGAGCTTATATAGCGCTTTTCTAGTCTTTGACTACTCAAAGCTGCTTTACACTGCAGGTCACACCTACCCATTCACACCCATTCGCTCTCACATTCACTGATGGTTCAGAGTTTCTATGTTAGTTATCCATCAGTATCAGCTAACACTTTCATGTCCTTTCATGCCCATTTACACGCCACTGACACAGCAGTGGGAGCAACTTGGGGTTAAGCGTCTTGCTCAACACATTGCCATGTGTCGCCCGGAGCTGGGCTTGAACCTGCAACCTCCCGATCACTGACCAAGCGCACTTTCCAGCTGCGCCACCGACACCAAAAGAATAAGATTACAGAGGGGGTGAGAGAAAAGGGCAGGGGTAGTTTTGTTGTATGGTAATACATTGGAATCTTTAAGGAAAGGGTTGAACCCAAAAGCTTATAAGTTTGGGCTCTGACATTAAACCTTTTTTTTTTTTTTTTTTCTTAACTAGCTGAAAAAGTAAGAAAATAAGTGTTTAGTAGATTATTTCTTTGTTACAACAATGCTTCTTGGCAACAAATCATACTTTAGGAAATCCAATTAATTTTCATTTGAAATGGTGCCACAGTAAGGAGCATGTTTGGTGGGATGAGCAGCAGAGATGAGTATGAGGGTTGTGTCCATGAAGAATTTGCCAAATCCTCTCTGCCAATGCCAAACATCTTGCTCTTGTATTGTCTCTTGTTAGGTGTTGTTAGATTGGATGATTGAAGTCTGAGAGAATGAGACATATTGGCATTTTAACAAGCTATTCATTTATCAAAAAGGAGCCTCAGCAGCATGTAGAAGAACCATACACAACCACAACAACATGGAATCTCCTAATGCTGGTCACCAGCCTGGTCACAAGCCGGCCATCAATGCTAACATTAGCCACACTCTGACTGATATTGTCATCGAATGCTAACTTAACTCACACACTGTTGAAGTAATAAGCCAAATCAAACTACAGGTCTTTGCTTTGTGGTCCGCTTGCTTTGTCTGGTCCTTGTTTGACTGGATGGCATTCACACACACACCAAACTCTGGTCTGCTTGGGGGGGTCTCTGTATGCTTACAGAGACCCCCTGTTTTCAGGCAGACCAGAGATTGGTTCTTTAGTCTGCACCAGAGTTCATGTGAGCTTTCACACCATGCAAGGTCAACTGAACTGAATGCACTCACAAACAGAGGATAGCCATGACCATAGACCTGTGATGTCCAAAGTTTATTTATCCTTACATCAACATGGTCATTTGCTCAACATTTAAGAAAATCCCTCAAGCATTATTCTGCAATAATGCACATAGACAGACAGATGGTCCTTTTATTGCCAAAAATGTTAAAACGCCTCTTTGCAAATAATCTTCTTCTTCTTTTGCCCGCAGCTGAACTGAAAATTGTGGATATTTCTTATTGTTGTTGTCTGATTACAGACTCAAACTTGATCAAGAGGGCTCATTAGCCCTGTAGGGACTGATTTACAAAGCCCACTGTTATCTCACTTCTTTAGATTAACAATAATGTGATGCCCAAAGATAATTTACATTTACACTTTAATTTATTTTTGCCACGTTTTAGAAAACAAAACACACACATTGGGACAAGCAATTTTTTTTTACAATAGAGAGAAATCAGTTTTTTTCAGATTCTGATCCATATGATAGGATATAAAAGACAAGGGGGTCTATAAATAGGTTGAACATGCACACTGGAGTACTGTATGCTGCACTGTTCTGTCATACATGTGTGGGAGAGGAGGTCTGGGTATTGCTGAACTGGCAGGAAGCGTGGGGAGTAAACAAAAGCTCTGCTCCATATCAGTGCTCGCAGACTGAAATATCAGCAGCTGGCCGACCTCGTGAAGGCCCTCAGCTGATGAATCACCTCTGTCGTCAATTTCACATCAGATAATAGACGGAGTGTGTTGAGTGACTCCCAGAGGTGATGAGGAGGAGGGTGATGAGGAAGCACTAAGGCCGCGTACGTTTTTGAAAATGCTACTGTAACAGAAAACAAAAGCACAATTCAGAAAGCAAAAACAGGAGTCTTCTTCTTACTTTTATTTGAGGAGAAATATCAGCTTGTTTTGATCACACTTCAGTCAGAGCATAGAAATGTTTCTCTGCAGCTCTGTATATGTCATTTTTTCAGTTGACTTCAGTTTTGACAGCAGGAGAGTGAGTCAGAGCTGTATTTCTGAATGTTTTACAACCAGAATTGACAAAAAGAACAACATTTTTCTAGTTTTCCATCTTTGATGTCTTAACTGAATGAAGTAATCGAGCCATGAAAAAAGATTCTCTGTAAGGGGGCTCCTAGATGATATTTTTGAATGCAGATCTTTTTTTAGATGGCGGCAAAGTCTGCTTAGTTCATCTGCAACTATGCAGATTATGAATAGGATGGATAATCTCAGTCTTTATTTGTCTTTAGAGAGGATCTTTAAAATCTTAAACCAGAAACTGTACTTCACAAATTAGCGAGGCATTAGTATTGGCACTGAAACTAAAACTATTACTAGACATGGTAAAAACAACAATTTCTTTGCTGATCAGAAATAAGTTTAAATTCAGACAAATTTAAAAATGCTCAGAAAACTGTCAGATGGAGGACAGTTAATGTGGTCTGACCAAAACAAGGCCCCAGCATCTCTGAAAATGATAGCTTTCACACTCATGAAACAACTCCCTAGTGAGTGTAAAATACTTCTCTCTGCTTAACATTATGTAGAAGTTTTCTGTCATGTGTAACAGCCAGTTTGTTTTTCATTCAAGAAATAAGATACCATAAACAATCTTATACATACTGGGCCTTTAATTACAAAATTGCAGGGAATTCCAGGCCAGGTTTTCCAATAGAAGCTGTCCGGTAGATCTTAGTCTCTCTGTCTGAGTAGTTATTTTGTTTTAGTTCAAAAGTATCATAATAATTAAACTTACTCAATACTCAATGAGAGTGTAAAGAATTAATATCATTGTCTTGTTTCATGTAAAATAGGATCATATTTAACTGAACACATTCAGAGTTTGAATATTCATCCTTAAAAAAAAAAAAATCAATAAAGTTGGGATGATGTGTAAAGCATAATTAAAAACGTGTTCAGGTGTTTGGAAATCATTTTCCACCTCATTTATTTAATTGAATAAACTACAAAGAAAAAATATTTAACGTTACAACTGATAACTTTCACTGTTTTTCTTTGCAAATTTTCACTCATTTTGAATTTGATGCCAGCAACACATTCCAAAAATGCTGGGACGGGGGCATATTTACCACTGTGCTACCTTACCTTTCCTTTTAAAATCATCCCAGTGTTTGGGAATTTAGGGAACAAATTGTATTTTAAAATTTCTGGGCCTGCATATGGATTTGGATCACCACCAAAATCTAATCACTTTATCCTTGTGCCTTGACTACTATTCCCTGAAAATGTACTGAAAATTCATTGAGAACTTATTAGGTAGTTAGCAACTATGTGGGAAACTGCCCTATCACATCTTGTTAACAAATCCTTTAAAAATGCCATTGATCCTCATCCTAATTTAGATCACTACCAAAATGTAATAACTTCTTCCTTGTGCCACAACTAACATTCTGAATGTCTTCAAAATCCACTCATAACTTTGTGAGTTGTCCAGTTCAAAACAAACTAACAGACACCAAAAACATAACTTCCTTGCCAGAGGTAGTAAATTCTTTGAGGGGACTTCTAATTCACCAAATTTGGACAGTGGACAGAAAATACTGGAAGGTTAAAAATTTCCTAATCCATGTGCGAAACTAAATGGCCTTGGCCATGGTAGCATGCCAAATTGAATGTGTCACTGTTGGGTTAAACTTAATATGTTGGATGAAACACCCTGCTGCACATTTGGACAGTTTTGACATTTCTATAAATATAAATGCTAGACCTAATAAAAAAAATGTTGGACTAATGTCCTAAAACCAGGAAAATTTTCACTTTTTTAACTCAAGTGTGTTTATAGTGTGTTTTCACAGAAGAGGTTGAACTTTGACAAGCTCTTCTCAAGGAATTATTTGATAATCTTGAAAAGAAGTGTTTGGAGAAAATCTTCACACTCAATGTGCATGGCTCTGGTGACTTGTCAAATTTGAAGTCTCACCATGCAGCAGGAAGCTGCTGTGATGTAAAGCTACCACATTCACAATTAGAGTGGAACTTACCATGTGTGATAAAAGTTACCCTGTGCACATGTTCACATGCCAGCATTGTAATTTTGTTAAAATAGCAAAAAGTGGAAACATGCAGCTAGTGGCAACTGTTTAGTGTAGCTTGCAGCTGTTTATTAAGCTGAAAACCATTTTCCAGGGCTTTACAATGAATTCTTTTAAGTTTTATTCTTTGGGACTTATTCTTAACCATCTTTTAAAATATTTTTTTTCAGCTGTATGGAAGGCAAAAAATGAACAACCCAATTTTGAACTTTGTACAGGTTTATGTATGGAAATGTATTTATTTCTCACTCTCTCCCTCGATTGACTGTGTACTCTGAGCTCATATCTGATCCTCACTCCCCAGTTCTTTGCAGTGATCTGATCTGAACAGCTGAGATTGACCAGCACGGAGCCTCTGACTTTTTTCACTGCCCTGACTTCTCACCATGTCCAAAATATTGTCTTTATTTGTCCTCTGATAATCTGTTACAATGTTTTTTTTTTATATTTGTGTGTCTTTGAAGAGCGACATAAGGCTGAGGAGCCCTGTCGGGATCTAAAAGAGAAGAATTCATGGCCCCAGCGGTGAACACAGACCCCAGACTGTGCCCCCCTGCAGACCTGAAGGGACAAATTTGACTCCATGTGGTGAACTTCACACATTACCTCGGAGCTTCTGACTAAACATTGCCTAATTTCAGAGAACACAAGGGCCATTTGTTTCTTCAGCTTCAACTTTGTCCTTAATGTTTTTTTTTAAACCAACTCTTGGATTGAGGCACTATTCTTAAAAAATGAGGAGTTATTGACCTTGTAAAATAATGTCTTTAAAAAGATGTCATGAAAATACATGAAAGCTGAAAGCATGGAGCCTCAAGAAGGATTGAACTGACTGTGTCGTGCTGTCGGAGGAGTTTATTTTGCGTATGAAAGTGTCCGTCAAGGGATTCAGATTATGGCCACGAATATGGAGAGCTGATTTCAAAAACATCAGGACTGGATCAAGATCTTTCACCAGGAGGATATATTTTTTGCTTGAAAAACTACTTTCAGACCAAATTATCATTTTCATCACTCAATATCTTTTAAAAGAAGTCTTTTTTTCAAAGTTTTATGCCATCTATATATCAAAAAAGTATAGGATCTCCTTTTTCATGTGGGCTTTTTTGGCTGTGCTTCTTAAGCTTAGCAATTTTTTCATCTTCAGACACGAAAAGCCCCACAAAAGAGCTGGTGATTTAGAGACACTTTATCCTTTTTTTACTTGGGCAGAATAGTCAGTGCTATGACTAAGGCAATGCTTTCACTGTTTCTAAGACCATCAAACTTGGTTACTTTCTAAAATTCGTAGTCTTTCATCCACTTTTTCTCTGATATTTGATGTTGTTGCCTACTTAGGAGGTGATTACACATCAGTCTTTTCTTCTTCTCTTCTTTTTTTGAAGATGCTGCTTTCAGCGATGCCAAGCCATGTATTTGCACAACCAGGACTAAAATGCAGAATGCGTAAAGTGCTCTGAGACTAGATTTAACTAATTTTTCTACAAAAACCTGTGAAAATTAAAGGCATGTTGGACTTGGTGAAGAAAGAGTGTTTTCGATTTTGGTCGGCATATGTACCATGCCAAGATCTAAAACAAAGCCAACAGTCAATTTGCAATTGAAGTTCGAAAGAATGTATTTTGCGGAATTTACCTGGGTCAGACTTTGACAACCATCTCTCAGAGGTGTTCTTAAACACTTAAAACTTAACCACAGTATTAAGAAGACAATAAGGTAACAAACTATTAAAATTTCATCTAAAGCTCAAAGGATATGGCCATGGTGGCTTGTCACATTCGATGTCTCATCTGTTACTGTGAAACTGCTGTGAAACTCTTTGAGCACCAGGGTCCAAAGTAAGTCAGACTTACTTTTGATGGATGCTACCCAAAATGTCTACTGTACAGAATGTTTGATTGGTAATTTAACTGGAGTTTCTCAACATGTGAAAACTGAAGCCATTTTAATATGACATTTTTGAGGACAACCTGAAATAAGGACAGAAATGTAATTATTTTGGACTGCAGAATTTTAAATCTGACTTTTTTGGAATGATTTTGAGGATTTTACACTTTACAATTTTTTTTTTTCAATGAGATAAAATGAACAGTGCTGGACACTTTTATTGCCTGACTTTATGCTTATGAACTCCACCTTGGATATTACCCAAACCCAGAGTGACGTTGACGTTTTGATAGGACTTATTTTATCACCAATGTGATTTATTTGGCATTGGAGCCTCCAATTAAAATCTTGCCAAGTTTCATTGGATAAAAGGACTTCATTATTCTGTCCTGCCCATCTGAAACCACATCATTCCTTCCTCGGGGGGACCTCTCTGCCCACCCTGACACTGCCATGGTGATGTCACAGGGCACCTACACTTTCCTGGCCTGTTTCGCCGGCTTCTGGTTGGTCTGGGCCGTGGTCGTCATGCTCTGCTGTTTCTGCAGCTTCCTGCAGCGCCGGCTGAAGCGGCGTCAGGAGGAGCGTCTGAGGGAGCAGTGCCTGCGGAGCGTGGAGATGGAGCCACTCAGCTGTCGCCCTGCAGGATACCCGTCTGTTCCTCCACCTCCCCCACCTCCTCCCCCGCCTCCTCCTCCTACACAGCTGCCCAGAGAGCCTCCACAGTTCATTCCTCCTCAGTCTCTGTCTCCTCCAGTTCCTCTGCATGTTCCTCACCCCATGCCGCAAGCAAACTGGATCACCATGCCAGGTAAACAACAAACCATGCTTTCTGTTTTGAATGTCTTGTTCTTAATTTCTACCTAATCCTTAGCAGCTTCAAGAGGACACCAGTAAAATCTGTAAAAACAAGAGTTTTTGGGAGATTTTAGTCAATAAAAGTCACTCTTTAGACAGGGTGAAGAACACTGTCTGAAGCATGTTACAAACTGAAGTAGGGCATGTCCTATTAAATATTAATACAAATATTAATAATACTCAGTTTGAGTGCAGAGAGAAGCATAGAAAGGCTGGATTTGGTCTCCAGATTATACAGGATGTGTTTTTGTGTAACGATACACACGATAGCGCAGCACTTAGTGCACGTTCCTTACAGCAAAATGGTTGCCGATTCAATCCCCAGGCCAGTTTGCATGTTCTCCCTCTGCATAAGTGGGTTCTCTCTGCACAGACCTAAAAACATGCTCATTAGGTTGATTGGTGACTCCAAATTGCCCTTAGGCCTGAGTGTGAGAGTGAATGGTTGTCCGTCTCTCTATGTGACCCTGCAGTTGGCTGGGGACTGGTTCAGGGTGTTCTCCGCCTCTCGCCCAATGTCAGCTGGGATAGGCTCCAGCCCCGGGACCCCGAAAGGGAAAGCTCTAAGACTGTTGAGTGTTGATTACTTAGTATCTTCTGCACCTCTCTCCAGGTACTCCATTCATTTCTACATTTTGCCCATGAAAGGTCTCCTCTGGCCCTAAAAGACAGAACTGTGCCGGTCAACAACTGACAAATCCAAAAATATTGTAATAATAATTGTCCATAAATACCTACCAATATATAATCTAATTCAATTAAACATTGTGATATGCATAATTTTATTTGCCCCTAAAACAACAATAAAGGAGAACTAAATGAATGTACATGTTCTTATTAGCAAGTCACACACAGAGAGAAATCAGAGTAATAGGAGAGGATGATATCCTGCTCTGTGTCAGATATTTTTATTAGACCCTCAATTCTCATTCTCTTGCTCCTCCTCTACGTCCCTCCTGCTGGGCAGCGTTCCCCCCCGAGGCGTAATGGTGGCAGCTGCTGCCAAGGCGTGGGTAGTATGTCTCTCTATGTGGCCCTGTGATCGACTGGCAACCGGTTCAGGGTGTACCCCGTCTCTCGCCCAGTGACAGCTGGGATAGGCTCCAGCTCCCCCGTGACCCCGAAAGGGATAAAGTGGTATATAAAATTAATGAATGAATGATTATGTTTGTTGGCTGTCCTCAGGTTCTCACACATGTTAATAAGTTCGCAATAATCTCACAGTTTGCACTCCTTCTAGTAAATGTGGGATTTTCTCAATAATGATTGTATGTTCAAACTCGTGATTGAGTGTGTTATTTGAGGGAAGTATTCCTTTTTCACGGTCTGATATTTAGAGCAGGGTGTGAGGCAGTGGAGCTCTGTCACTCCCTGGGGGATGTCACAGTGAGAGCAGAGTCTTTCCTCCTCAGGGAGCCAGCTCTTTTTGTGACAACCCGTCTCTATAGATAATCTTTGGTCACTGAGTTTGAACCTCTTTTGCACTTTTCTGTACTGTACTTACTGTAACTAACAGAGTGTATACTTCACTATACCTTCCTGCTTTTACTGTGAAGGGATACCATATGTTATCCTTTAATAGGGGCCCGCAGCTCCTTGTGTCACCCCTTAACAGACCAAAAAGCAAGCACACATATTGAGGTACTGCACTATGCCATACTATCTGTACCACAAGCAGAAAGCCATTGAGGCCATATCCTGCTTTATCCAAAAACAAGACTATATTAATAGTTCTAAAATCCCAAATTACCTGGAGAGGGAAAAACAAAAACTAAAGCAACAGAGTCTATGGTCTAGAAGTAGGAGTGAACAAGACAGAATCAAAACCTTCAGAAGTCTGCTGTGAGACAGAAAACAGGGATAAGGATTACCACATAGTAAAAGAAAAGCTCGAGGGAGTGAAAAAGTGTCGTCTGCTGTCAGAGAAGATTCACGAGCTCAGACAGAGCGCTCAGATAAGAACAAAAGACTGTTGGAGTCTTGGTCAGTCTGCAGACTGATGGAGAGCTTCAGTTTCTAAGCAGCAGCAGACAAAACAAGCTGAGCTGAGCAGAGAACAGAGAAGAAGGAGACAGGAGGTGTTTGTGATGGATATCAGTGAGGCGAGAGGGGGACCAGGAATTTTGTTAGACTTGTAAATATTTACCATCAAATTAATGGCTAGATAACATAATAACTAGAAGAGCTCAAGTCCAGATGATGTGTAAACATGTACAAACCCAGATTCCAATGAAGTTGGAATGTTGTGTAAAAAATTATTAAAAACAGAATACAATGACTTGCAAATCCTGTTCAACATATATTTATAATTGAATACACTGCAAAAACAAGATGTTTAATGTTCAAACTGATAAACATTACTGTTTTTTGTTTTGTGTTGTGTTGCATCGTCCTCCCTTTCAACAACACCCAAGAATCGTTCGGGTACTGAGGGCACTAATTATGGCTTCCACTTTGTGCTGGTAGATGTAGACACAAACTGTGTAAATTGGCGATGGTTTTCAAAGTGTTAGGCAGTGCAGTGCTGCCTAAGTGATCAAAGGTCACAAACATTCAATCAGTCCACTCAGCCTCCAATGCCTTTAACTTGAGGGGAAGTCTATCCTGGTACAGTCATCCATTAATATATAATTTGTCAAAGATGATGACTGCTTTTTTTACCTTGAGAGATGAACTGTTTGCGGATGGGTAGTAGGTTTTTGTGCCTGTCCAGTATTTCTCATGGGTGTTGATAATTAATTCCAAAGTTTGTTCCTTTTAACTATTTTCCCTGCTTCTGAATAAGTTTCTTGTGTTTGTAGTGCCCGAATTTGGCGATGATCGGGCAGGGTTGATTGTGATTTTTCCCCCCAAGTCGGTGGACGCGGTGAACTGTGATGGTATTGGCTGTGTCAGGATGGATTTTGAGCTGAGTGACGATGAATTCCTGTATTGATTTACCCAGAGTGTCAGTGTCTGTTTCAGGGAATGCCAGTGAAGATCAGATTGTCTCTCATGCTGGGTGTTTGCAGCTCAAGGATGGATTCTTTCATTATTTTATTTTTGGTCGGGATCATGGTAAGCTGTGTCATGAAGTTGTGTACTGAAGTTTGCAGAGATTTATTTTCTTTGGTGAGTGTTTCTATTTGGTGCTGATTGAATTCCAGGCTATCATGGAGGGATTTAAAGTCGTTACGTAGAACCTCAATCAGCGATATTCTGGCTTTGAGTCCTGTGAGTTTGGAGTCAATGGACATTAAGATGTCACTCACCTCTGTACAACAAGATGTCTTTTGTGGGGTGGGCTGAGATGAGCTGGAGCTGTTGAGTGAATCTGGTCATGATCTTTTGGAGTTCAGCGAGGAGGTGGATTCCCTTTCATCTTAGCATGTCTGTTCATCGAGCAGATGCGGTCGAAGCAGTCATCAGTGTATCCTTCTAGGTCTTCCAGGTTGATTGGTGATATAGATATCTCTTCTTCAACCAAAAAGTTGCAGAAAAAAAGTTAAATAGAGTCATTTATGTTGTGGAAGAGTCACGTTCTTAGTTAACAACAGGGCGCGACCATATTGAATCACGCACGGGATCTCGCCTCACGCAATAGGACTGCAAATCACAGTATCAACTAGAAAGAGCTCAGAAAGCGCAGACCTCCGCTAAGCTAAATTTAGTAGGGATGTAATGATCCATCAATCTGGATCAATATATCGATTGGTTAAGCAATGATCCAGTCAAATTGATGGAAACTCAAAACATCGATTAACATCGTTATCTTCAATATACACCTTTATTTTGAAATTCCGACCGGATATCTGTTTCACAGTTTCTGCCCAATCGTGCCTTATTCTGAAGTTTCCAGGGCTCTCAAGTCAGTGTATTAGACACACATTTGAACCTTTTCGCTCTCTCACACACCACACCGGGTATTTCTCCCGCTTTGAATTCATTATGTAGCGCCCACCGAGTTACACCGCTATATGTGCTTTGGAACGTGTAGCAAGACGCTCTGAGCATCATAGAGCTCAAAGGGAGCTTGACATATCAGCCAATCAGTAAATAGCACTGCTGTATCCGGGTAAGATACGGTCGATCTGACCACAGAGGATGCATACTGCACACACACGACGGGAGAGCCTAATGGCACGAGTACAGTAAGTTATCTCATCATTTGGTTTTGTAGTGCACTGATTAATGAAATTACTTATTGTAAGAAAGGAAAACAATGAGAGATTCTTATTCTTCCTACCATTAAACAGTGAAGCAAAGTCTGATCACATTAACATACAAACTGTAGTCACCAGGCATCACAGTAAAACAAAATCATCAATGTTGAGTTAGTTAAGTTAATAGTTCTTCTTTGAACATGAGAAATGTTTGGCTTTAACTAAAATCAATATTGCACATTTTTAGTTTGATAGAGCATGGTCAAATGTTGGAGGTTAATAATAATAGAAATAAATAATAATTCAATAATTTGTATTATTGTTTTGCATCATTACTTGATATAATATACTAACATCACAAAGTAACAATAAGACCCATAAGGTAACTGTGGGGGCAAAAATGCACCTGACTACTAAATAACACAATTTTTAGTTTTAAAAAACAATTAGATCATACAGATGGTTATAATCCTCTGTAAACAATCATACCCAAAGGTCAGCACATCATTTCACATTTCAGTTATAAAATTGTCAAAACATCAAAATTGCTTTGTATTTCTTTCTTGCTTAGTTGAAATGTAGCTGACTGTTTTCAATGAGTTCATAATATTGTCTTAAGTGAATCAAAGGCCCTGGAATCGAATCGAATCAAATCGAAATGTGGCAGACTTTGTAATATCGGCAAATATTGTATCATTGTCCAAAGAATCGATATCGTATCATATCATCATGAAACTGGTGATTTAACTGTCAAAAACATGAAAACAAAGTTACTAGTGTTAATGTGTGGTAGTTGCATTTATGGACCTTTATTTGTATCTCACAGTAGCTTATTTCCCAAGAACCCTATTTTTAAATATTTAAAAATAATTTAAAGGTCCTGCAAAATCAATTTTTTTTTTTGAATTTAATGTTAGAACGGGCCTGGGGATAACGGGCCTGGGGACACCTTTCAATAATCCTTCAGTTCATGGAGGATTGAACTGAAACCCTCAAAATACATGCTCTATGCCTCCTTAAAGAAAAAACCCTCAAAATGCTCTGGTTTTAGTTCCTTGAGTTATTACAAATAATAGCTATACAGCCTCCAACTACATGTGTGTTTTCTGCCCATCACAGGCAGGCACCATGAATGTTTTGAAAGGCCTATAACCACTCCCCCACAGATCTCATTGTCATAGCATCCTGTAGCCTTCCTGCCTCGAGAAAAAGAGCTGCATCTTATCCTATACAGAAACTCAGTTTTGTTTTGTTTTTTTTCAAATTCACCTTGAAATAATCCTTGCTTAACAGACACAATTGAACACCAGAACATGGGACCTTTAAGTCAGCTGATCAAAAATACTTTGAGTATCCATATCAGTCTTTGTTGTGTTTTCCTATATTTGTTGCCAAGCATTATTTGTGGAGTAACAAGCAAAAATGTTGAGATTGGCCCCGTCCCACAATGGTAAAGAATGCTTTAAAAGAAACTGGGCTCCAAATCCTGATCCAGAACACTCCCAAAATGTAATCCTTTGGCCCATGGCCCATTTCTGACCTATCCTGAGAATTTCATCAAATTTTGTTCATTATCTTCTGAGGGATACTGTGAACAATCAAACAAACAAACAAATAAACAAACAAACACTGGCAAAAACATTACCTCCTTGGCGAGGGTGATAATAGAAAACTAGAGTGACCACCTAACAGTTTTATGCCTCTGCAAGTGAAAGTGCAGTTGTGGGTCAAAAAAAAGCGGCTGTGTTTGTTTTTAGTAGTCTGATTTTTTGGAAATTTTGACGGCAAGTGTAGAGTATGGCGCCCAATGACCTTGACCTGTGACCTCTAGAGGGGGAACATATGACCCAAACACAAAGATATTATCTTGTAGTGTGCCCCTCTTCAGTTGGGTCATTAAAAGCTACCACCATGAGGATAGTCTCATTCTGTGGATAAAAAACACACGATTTGAGATGCGTCAGTGGCGCTGTCTGATAGTGCGCTCTATCAATAATTTGAAGGTTTGCAGGTTTGAGCCCAGCTCCAGCTGTTACATGCAATGTGTCCTTGGGCAGGCCACAACTCTAAGTCCATTTATCATTTTACTAGCTAACTGTCATTATAATAACCAAATAAGTCTGACTTTTTCAACTATTAGACATTGTTTTATTACTTTGAAAATCAATCCAAGCTTTCCTTTTCAGCCACAGTAACACACCTCATAGCAGTGAATATCAATAGCTATTTGTTGAACTGTTGCCATGGAGCTGGATGTATTTATAGACTTACATACGTGTCTTTGCGTGTGTATTTGTGTATATTTTTTTGTGCACTCGGCCCTTCTCCATCCCTCCTCCAGTAAACCACACAGAATCCTACAGGATCAGAGTCTCAGGGTTTTTTAGCTCCACATAGCCATAAACAATCCAAGGATCTGGCAGAGACGCTTTAAATAAACATCAACTGCACAAAAACATAACAACACATGTTCACTCACACATGCAATTTCACAGAGAAGATCTTAGAGGTTTGAGCCATGTGAGGAAACAGTTTGTCATCAAGTGATTTCAGCACAACCAAGGCAAATAATGTGTGATCCTGTGGTCACTAGGAGTTTCTTACAAACAAGCAGAATTAAAGAGACCGTCATGTGAGCTTGGATGTTAAAGCAAAAAAAAAAAAAAAACCTTTATGGGCTATATCACGATGCAGCTGACTTTCCTATTTTCCATCTGATACAGTCATTTTTATGCCCAGCTTCATAGCAAATGAACATGCGCTCCCGTTTTCATCCAGAGGTGTTTGTCTGAAAATGAAGAAGGACACACATCCATGAGATCAGAACACACTCACTGAGCTGGTTTAACACACAGGATGCACAACAACACACCTTCTCCAGTTAGATGTCAAAGCATTTGTTGATAAAATGAAATAAGTCTTTAAAAGGGTGACAGCGTGTATCTGTTTGTCCCAAAGTGTTTTTGTCTGTACCCTCATATTTGCAGAAAGCCTTAAAGCAGCACTATGTAGGTTCCGGCTTTCTGCTCTCTAGGGGCCTCTGTGGTCGTTGAGTGTAACTGCGCTGTCGTTAAACAGAGTGCCCTCACACCAACGTGCATTTGTTGACATACAGAGGGAGGAGAAGGAATCAGCAGGACGTCCTGAGAGACAAATAAACCATGTGGACTGATAAGGTACAGTATTATCATTTTTCAGGATCAGGAGAGTCATGGAGGTCTGAGGAGAAGAATCAAAGATGTGTGAGCTCTGGAGGAGCAGCAGTGTTTTGATCAGAGAGAGATCCAGCTGACCAGAGGAGACCCTCTAATGTATTTCTGTAATGATTGCAACACTCACAGATTTAATATTTGTGTAACTCATTTTCATTTATATTATTAAAGGTATTTCCACATATTTCAAGGTTAAAGTGTCTGTAATTGTGAAGAATAAAACTACAAACCATCTCAATTCAGTAAAAAAAACTTTATTTGTCCACAAAAGGCAATTCAAATCTCCTGAGCAAGTTGGTGCAGGACATTGAATATCAAAAGTTATTAGAAAATAGGATAAATACACTAAAAGCAAATAGAAAACTTGGCACCGGAGTATTCAGTGATATGTTTTTAATGTAAGCACAGATAAATGTTTTTATTACTTCAAATATTCTGGATCTTTACTCACATGATTGAAAAGCAATATTTTCCTGTGTATGTCTAAGTGTTTGCTATTGTGCAAAATAAAACTACTTGCCATTGTACAATGATTTAGTGCCAAATACAGAAAAGTCTAGGAGATAATAAAACTGAATGTAAGGCTAAAATAAGACACTAGGGGCTCTAATTTCCTGGCGCAACTCAGGGTGGCGCAGGGTGGTGCAGCCTGGTGCACCCCACGCAGTGGTAATTTTCGTCCGGCACACCGCCGTGCGCAGCCAATTTGGCAATTTGGTAGACCGGCTGCGCCGAGATGGGTGTGACGGCGCACCAGGGGGAGGTGTCCACAGATTCAGCTTGGCGCAGTGACAATTTCGTGCCAAAAAAATGCGCGGAAGGTGCGCTGAAAGCCCGCCAGCTCCAACCTGGTCTTTTCTCGGCGCAGGAGAGGCGCAGCCCAGGCAGTGGTAATTTGGCTGACAGGCGCACAGTGCGCACACGTCACCAAAACCTCACAGGCAGGTATCCACAGTGTCAGCCACATTTCAATGCAATACAATCACAACAACCACTATTTAATGTAACCGTCTAAAGCAGCACATACATTTGTATCTATATTAATTGTCCCGTCACATCTGATGTCAGATCAGAGACGTTTGTTATAACTAATGAGTTCACATCTCTCAGTCAACCACAAACAGCCACATCATCCGATACGGAGTATCCGCCTTCTCTCATCTCATGAAATTCAAAAGAAAAGAAAAAAAGAGAGAGACACTCGCTGAATAAATGTAAGTCACTCGGTGTCTTAAAGATTTACCTGCGATTGCCCATATTTCTCTGTTTTAATCTTTATTCGTAACATGATCTAAAAAGATGGAGTACATTATTGCAAGGAGGATGAGGAGGAGATATAATTTCACCTAAGGCGCTGCTATTTGGCGATGACAGACCAGGAATGCAGGTGGATCACAAGCAGGATGAATGGATTAGCCTGCTGCTGTGTTTAAATGTAATTATCACTTAATTTTGTACTCCTATTATGACACAGGAACAGATTACATCTGTCCCGTGAGGTGGTCCACACGGTGACGCGCATCTTGTCCTCCGTTGCGCGGCCCGGTGGCCCCTGTGCTCTCCCAGCTGCTGTAAAAGTGACAGCAGCTCTGACCTTCTTCTCCACTGAGGTCACTGCGCCTCGCCCGCGGCACATTTAAAGGCGAGGAGAGGCGTTCATTTGATTGGTGAAGAACACACTTGGCTGTGTTAAACCCACTCAAGTCTCATCTCCTCCCTCTCTGCTACGTGCGCCGATAGGAGGGACGGAGGCGTGGGTGTGCCTGCCTGCGCCAGACTGCGCCGTGCACGAAACTTGCAAAATGCCCTGGACACACCCTGTTGGCGCGGCGCAGGCGCAGCGCAGGGCAGGTGCGCCTCGCCTGCGCCTGGTCTACGAAATTAGAGCCCTAGAGGTAAAGATCAAATTGGCAAATATAAAAATGCTAAATGCTTGAAAGGCAATAGAGAAAAACTAGGACATTGAATAACAAGTTACAGAAGCACGTAGAAATGTTTTCATTCAGAGCAAATATGCAGGATATCGGAAATGATCGAAGAATATTCTAATGTGTCAATACTTCAGTGTTCACTAATGTTCAAAATAAAACTGCCAAAAATCTCCCTCCAATTTACTGTAATATACAGTGAAAGAGCCTGAGTGGAAGTGAGAGAACTGGCAGCAGGATTCTGGGATCAATGAAGGCCCGGTCCACTTTGGCTACGTTCACACTGCAGCCCTTAATGCTCAATTCCGATTTATTGCTCAAATCCGATTTTTTTTGTTTGGCTGTTCAGATTACGCCTTTAAATGTGGCCTGTCTGCAGACTACGATGTGAACAGCTCACGCTTCAGAAGTGACACGCATACTCAGTTGAATATTAATGACATCAAGCACAGAACGGTGTGATGAGGGCAACAAACACAGACCAAACATGTGCTTCACAATGCTAGAGAAGTCTGTTCTCATAACGTAGAACCTGGTGTTACAGCAGCTCACCTTGAGTGAGCTCTTATTAAAGTAATTATGGGTATAATTTATTTCTTATGAACCTAAAGGCGGCCGCTCTTTCCCGTCGACCCCTGCCGATGAGAGATTGTTGCTGGAGAGAAAAACAGCTCAGAGCCATAGCGCACTGAACAGGTGAACAAAGAGGCAAAAACTTAGTTTTATAATCTGTTCTGATGTTTCTTAGTTTGTCTGAGAGCAGATCAGACAGGAGTAGACTGTTCACTGACTGACGCTGTCTCGTAGAAACACACAGTAGCGCGCAAATGCGCACGGATGAGATGGTCAGCAGTGGATCATCAGTGTCTTTCCGTGTCCTCTAAACTGTTATTTTAGCCTGATAAATTCATTAAAACTGTTGGTGCAGAGTTAATAAACTAAGTTTATCAGATATCATAATACAAACAGTGTAAAGATGTAGGATTCATTCATGTTTATTGTTTATTGTGTGATTAATGGAGACATCAGTCGATTGCACCAGCGCTCTCACTTTCTCTCGTCACTCCCCCCTTTATGCATTTTTTAATCATGCTTGTAGGGGGAAAATCAACTAAAACTCTTTATCTTAGGAAAAAATGGTATAAACTTTGTAATTTTCATGTCTATATATTAACCTCTCCTTATGTTTTGGCCATGAAGTGACTTTGAAAAAATCTGACTCGAGGTAAATTGCCGACCCCTGCTCTAGAATGACGTCAAAGTCGCATTGAATGCGACCTGGCTGTTCAGACCGCGGTCGCATTCAAGAAAATCAGATACGTATCTGATTCAGTACCACATTTGAAAGTGGCCTGAATCTGATTCCAAAATGTCAGATTCAATGTGACTTGTGCTGTTCACACTGTCAAAAACAAATCAGATACAGGTCACATTTGAGCCAAAAAATCAGATTCAGGTCGCTTTTGACTGCAGTGTGAACTTAGCCTTTGAATTCTCAGTATAAGACTACGGCTTCCTGAAGGTCTTAGATGCAACCGTATTCTTTTGTCTCTTTAAAAGCCTACAAATTCCGGCTCTAGGATATATTTGATTGTTGTCCCGTTGATACCTTGAAAGAGAAAAGCAATTTATTTTACAGTTGTTCATTTCACATCTATTTAGTTTGTTGTTGTGACAATCTGTCTCATTGAAGGGCAGCTAATGAAGCAAATACTAAAATACTGTGAAAAGCATAGAAACGATGGCCATGTTTTACCCAAGAAAAAGTAGCTCTGAATGATTCCTTCAGTAAAATGAGTAAGTTCTGCAAATAAAATGAAGTCAAATACCAAGTATTTCGAGTTCACTTTCTAGTGTATAAAGATTAGATTGATTGTAATGAGTAAACCTGTTTGTTATATCATCACAGAAGAATAAAATCAATAATAAATTCCCCCAAAAAAGAGAACTGAGGGGCACTTTGTCTCTATGAATATGACATATATAGCAGGGATATCACTAATAATATACTTTGTACACAATGTGATTTATAGTTTTACATAAGCACACTGCATTGAATACAGATTATAATCTTCACACAAAAATGGCAAGAGTACTAACACTGTTTTTTAACTATTCGGATAGAACAAGACAAAGGCTAATTAATGACAGGAATTAGAGAAACTATGATCAGAAACTTTCAGCCCTGCAGACACTTCAGAAAACATACTTGCTGTTGTCTGACTCCTGTAGTGGTGTTGGTGTCTCCTGTCAGGTTTTGATGCTGATCACCTGAGCTGATATCTGAAATAAAAACTGAGGTCAGTGCTGCAACGAACTGTACAGAATATATAATCGTCATCTCATACACCGGGACAGTAAGTTTTATGTGTTATCATCTCCAATATTACAGAGTAATGGGACATGGCTAACTTCAGACCATCTGATTGTTGGTCGACACCCTCTGAAGTGTTCTGCATCACCGCTATACTAATCAAAATAATCAGATACTAAATCTAATCGATTCTAACTCAAAACATTAGCATGTGAGGCTAACACACATGCTTACAGTACAGTGTATTTCTTATGTTCGGCTGTGTCAGCGTTGATGCCATATCGTTGTTGAGAGGCTGAATTGATTTTTGATGAACAGTAAAGCGACAGAATAAAACCCCCGCAGCCCAAATGAAGTAACAAACGTTTAAAGACTTCTTTACTCACCCTCTGACAGCAGCAGAACAGCTCAGAGTCTGACTTCAGCTTGTTGATTTCCGAAGTTCAAACCAACACTAAAGTCAGTCCAATCTTCTCTCTGGTCCGGCTTCTTGCTCGGTTTTTCCTCGTCTTTCTTTTCCGATCCTCATCCGTCACAGCCCTCTTTCGTATCATGGCCTCAGCTTTCATAAAACGGAGAACACGCATATGTGATCTACTCAGTGGCGATTCTAGAGTGTGCTGGAGCCCCAGGCAAAAATTTCCAAGGGGCCCCTCTGAGAAACATTAAACATATTAATAAATAATCTGAATACACATAGCACATACAGGGATTAAAGCAAAAAATAATCTTTTGACTGAATTTTCTTTTTTGCGGGGGGGGGGGGGAGTCATTCAGGAAAAGGCTCAGGGAAATGATATTGAACATTTCATAATACTGTTAACTAACAAAATCACTAAATCAAGTCATTTATTGTTTTTGAAGTGAGGATATTGAGCCGAAAGAAATTCTACATTTCGATCTTGTTTCAGATGTGGCTGCTGAGTGCAGTAGACTGCTCTCACCGTGTGCTGCACTGTTCAATAGCAGGCATGAAAACAGGTCAGGATTGAAAAAGGTGAAGAGGCAATAATCCCTCTAGGGGGGTTCAGGGGCAAGCTCCCCAGGAAGAAAATTTTGAATATTTCATGCATCAATCTGATGCATTTTGAGACAAAAATCAGGCAGAATTACAGGAAAGTATGAATATAAAATAAAGTACCTATTAAATTCTGGGGGTGACTCTGTCCTTTAGCTGGAAATGCATGAAAGCTTTTATCATTAGTGAATTTGGGAATTGGAAGGAAAAATTAATATTTTCACTTTTAACATAAAACATACACTGAAGGTATGGCTCTTATAGCTCTATCCTGACATTTACCATCTCAGCTACACTAGTAGACTGCATTGGGAGCTTGATCCTTTACAGATTTCTCTTATATCATGGAGAATACGTGGTGCAGGAACCTCAGGATGAATTCATCATTTAGAAAAAGTGAAAAGAAGAGCTGGACTGCTCAGGAATGTTGTGTTTTAATTAACCAAAAGGCCGACTCATCATTTTTTAAATCGTTGTCTTCACTTTAACCGTGCACACGAGCAAACGAGGTACTGTTTGAATTATAAAAACACACAAAGTGATTCAGGATCCCTGTCCCGTGCGCTGAGCGTCTATACGCTCACTGGCACACAGAGGAGCCCTTCGCGGTCATGTTTCCTCACTCTCGCGCTAGTAGAGTGAATGTTTTTATTGAATTCAAGGCTTCCCTCAGGGGCGCACATGTTCGCAGTTCACTGATAATCTCTGGTATACCTCCATGTCCCGTCCATACCCATCATCTATTGACTAAGGCGGACCTCAGCTCCAGGGTGGTGGAGCTCAGCTTCGAGGTGGCGGAGATGAGCTCCGGACAAAGGCTCTGGTATACCTCCATGTCCCGTCCATTTCCCCCCTGTCATTTTCCAAATGACAAAAATCCGTCGTGGAGTTCGCGGAGAACTTTAATCCATGCACATATTGCGATACAGCAATACAGGTAATCCAGAATACAATCAGCCAAAAATAGCTACAGCTCTGGTGTGTTTTTACCACAGGGATGACAGTGGGGCCCCTTTAGGGAGGTATCTGTCAAAAATGTCATTGCAATTTGACCACCGGGTGGGGTTAATGGGGTAGATCACTGCAGATGCTATATTGTAAGACATTACTGTGGATTAAAATTTGTGGGCCCTTGGGGACCCCCTAGTGGTCTGGGGCCCCAAGCAGCTGCCTGCCTTGCCTGTTGACAAGCTCCGCCTCTGGATCTACTATTCGTATCCGCTATTTGTTTTCCTAAGGCTGAACTCACGTTCATGCCGTAAAGCAGTTCATACTTCTTGCGAGATGTCCGTTGATCGACTGCGGCTCACGGTTAACAGTTACATAGTGCCAGGGGAGATCTCCCAGCTGCACACAGAGAGAGGAGGAGAGACTATTTACTTTATTGACAGACTCCCCACTATTAGACGGGCTTGAAAACAAATATGGTAAGGTGTAAAAGTTACGTAGTGTCGCTTTAAGAAAATGAAAAATGACACACCCGATGGACTGTTTCACATATCCATCAGTTTTACTTGTTGTCCATCAGGGCAACATCCTACAGAAAGTAAATGAAAAGGGCAGAACCTGAAAGAATTAGAAGTGATCTTAAACCTCTGCAAAGATATTTCTGACATTAGTCAAGCCTTCAGCAAAAATGTGGCCACCAGCTGATCAAAGGTCCACATAGAGTCAGACAACCATTCACACAATCACCTACACCTAAGGGCAATTCGGAATCACAAAACAACCTACTTAGCCTGTTTTTGGTCTGTGGGAGGAAGCTTGAGTGCCCAGAGAAGACCCATGGATACATTGGGAGGACATACAGCCTCTACACAGAAAGGCCCTGACCAACACGAGATTCGGACCACCTACCATCCTGTTGGAAGGCACGTGCACTTCTTGCTGGGCCATTGTACCTGCGAGGTTAACAAACCTTTAAAAACTGTCTGGGTCCACATTCGGATTCAGATCACCACCAAAATATTATCACCTCTTCCTTGTGCCTTGACCAGCATTCCCTGATAATTTCATCAAAATCTGTTACTAATCTTTTTGAGTTATCTTGCTAACAGACAGACAAATGCCAGCAACAACCCCCCTTGAAGGATACATTTTAGTGATACTTTCAAATGGACAGTACTGCAGTACAGATTTTGATCATGGAAAGCAAAGACTCTCAAACAGGTGTGGAAAACTGCCAGGGGTCGCAAGACAACAAGACGGATTTCGCAAGATGCTTTCTGTATAACAACAAAAAGTTATGCATGCCTCAAATGTCAGATTTGACCCATTATTTTAAAAATGTGTGCAAAAAGTGAGTTAGATATATAACAGAACCAGAGTTATTAGGAGAGAGTTTTGCTGAAATAAGAGTTATATTTCAGAAAGATACTTAAAATATGAGTTTGCACCGGGGACTAGTAATGTAGGGGTTTGCGGCTCTTTAAAGAAGAACAGTTTGGGTACTGGTTCTGCTATTTGGGGGATGTGGGCTGAAAAGTTTTGGAACCTCTGATGTAGTATTTTATCACATTAAAAATGTATTTTTTGTAAATATAAAGTCACACTGATATCTTAGGATAAGACTCATATTTCATTTCCAAGTACATAAACTCATTAGAGGAACATGATTATGAACTATGAGCAATTACTGGACATATTGGGACTGAATGTTCTTAAATTGAGTCTCATTTTGTGTATCTCTACAGTCACTCTGCCTCTTTTCTGTTTCCAGACATCTATTTGTGCTGAAAGCCAAGTAGCCAAGGCTAAGAAAGAGAGACATGCACAAAACAAAACATTCTGCAGAAGGAGACATACACCTACTTTTAAGCACAGTGAAAGACTTGGCATTATTCTGCTGCATACAAATCTGGGGCATTTTAGTAGACAAAGCTCCCCTTTGCCAAAATCAGGACAGATCCACTCCAACTCTGTCTCTTATAACGCCTGCTTCTGCCCACATTATTCATAGTCTGACTTCACCTTAGTTTAAGTGGATATATCACTCTTGAATCATCATTTTATATCATAACTGACTTGTGTTCTCACACCATAAACACGATAACGCTGGTATAAATGTCTGACACATGCACTGAGGCAATCCAAACAGGTCTAAAAAATGGCATTTCACTTCTTTTAATGTCTGGGCAGAACAAAACCAAAGAGACGAAGGTTAAGATGTTATTCAGTAGAAGTGCTTTTGCTTATTGCACACAGAATTGTTAAAATGCTTCTGTTAACAATGTTAAGTTTTCAGCAGAAAGACAGAAAACAAGTGCCTGAAATAGCAGAGAGTGATAACTGATAATCATGCTAGTGTGAGAGAGAAAGAGACCAAATGTGCTGTGACGTTTTTGTTTTTCTTGCTCCCACAGCTGAACATACTGCCACGTGTATCACAGTAGGACAGTGTGGACTGTGATCTGTATGTGAACTGGGATTGTTTTGCAAAGTCATCAAGATTATGATAAATGTGTTAACCATGCGAAAATATTGACTCCTCAAACTTAAAATCACATTAGCAAATGTATTTTAAAAGCATGTAACATAAAAGCAAGCATAGATGTCTTTGAATGTCTTTGACAGAATAAAAACACAAAAAAAACAATCAGTTAGAAGCAGTTGCATAGTAAATCCAAAGAGGATTTTAATAATTTAAATAGAATTACTTCCTGACAATTGAATGCCTCCTTCAGATCTAACTAGGGAAGGAACATAAGGGACCATAGTCCTTTAACTTTACCCTCAAAAATTGAAATGTTCTTTTTTGATTAAAATTGGACATTTGCACAGAGGTAGAGGAAAATTCATCAAAGTGTTGATGAGATATAATGTCCACAAGGAAGTGATCATAACACCCAAAGACCTTGACCTATGACCTCCAAAATCCAGTGCATTAATCCAAAATTTAAGAAGAATTATTTAAAGCAGGGGTGTCAAACTCAGTCACATAAGGGGCCAAAATTAAATATACAGTTAAAGATGTAGGCCAAACAGGGTCAACATTTACTAAACAGTCTTAATGGACTATGTTTTAATCTGAAATATGAGTTTGAATTATTTCCGGATAAAGCTTTAAAAGTCACTGTGAAAGCACTATCCAATGCATTCATCTGCTTATCACTGATCAGAGTGATAATATAGCAATAGGAGGAGAGGTTGGTGCACAGATCATGCATGACAGCTGCTGCAGTGCATTGTGGAATTTTTAGTATGCGTGGTGGGAGTTTAAACAGAGGTCAATTAATGCTGCAATAGGTAGAAAGCCAGAAAACGGTTGATTTTTGAGTCTCATCTGAGTTAGGTTTCGTTCGTCTCCGCCCTGAGCCCCTCCTACCAGACAAACACGTGCACACAGCATACAGCGCACACAGAGTCGCTATCGAGCTGCTGCTGCTGGAATTCACCGGTCCACTTCGCACAATTTTGATTAATGTCCGAGTCAAGCTTCAACCGTGCTCTTTACTAACGGTTAGCAGACAGCTAAACTGTTAGCAGCATTCAACTTACAGGTAAGCTGGCTCTGTCTGAGTCTGTCCCTCCGCTCCAGGGAAGCGGGCCCCTCCCGCTTCACCGTGACTCTCTCTCCCCCCTCTTCTCTCTCACCGGTATCAAGTCTGCCCCTCTGCTCTGGGGCAGCGGGCCCCTCCCGCCCAGTTCTGGGCCCCCCTCTACCCTGGGTCCGGAACAACAGACCTGTTTGTCCCCCCCCCCATCGGCGGGGGTGTAGGCAGTTGTAGCCAATGCTGGATTAGCTATTTTACCTGGTGCACCATCAGCCATTGCCGCTTGCTCTCTCCTTCTGTCTTCGGCATGGGAATGTGCATATGCAGTAGAACAGCCAATAGGAATGCAGTGGTCTGAGCTGACCTTTGATTGGTTGATGCACATCGTCCCACTACTGATTCTTTAGAGGTTGAACACAGAGCCATGGTGAGATGCAGAACCTATTGCTTGTCTCAGACCACTTGACTTACATTATGCTTGGAGGATATTATAAGATTTTTATTCAGTTATACTAAAACAATGTTGCCTACTGCAGCTTTAAACTGAAATGTAAATTATCCCTTGCAGGCCTCAAATGAGCATCTTAATTGGATTGAGAGTAGAAGTGGATCAGGGTTTTTTTTGAACAGTGATTGTGAATGCATCCAAGCAGTCAAAAATAGAATATATGAAGCTGAGTCCATGCAAAATATGATCGCTAATGATGCAACATGCTCTTGATATTACTTCGCACCCATAGATTTTAACATCCACCAATGTACTTAAATTTAAAATGTTTTATCTTGGTACCTCCATCAATAATAAATGTTTTCAAATCCACCGCTTTTGTGCTTGTGATGGTTTAAGGTTTTTTGGGAAACCACTTTTGTGCCATGAAGCAATAAGACTGACTTTGAAACTATTATTTAAAGTTGGAAAATGACAAATTGTTGCTAAAACTTACAAGCCTCCAGGAAAGGCAAAAACACTGAATCTTTGGTTAATGTTGTCTCCTTTTTTTTTCTAGACACAGACGTATTTGGAAAGCCACCTTGCTATGAGGAGGCCGTCCTAATGGAAGATCCTCCCCCTCCGTATAGCGAGGTCTTGGCAGACCCACGCGGGGGCACCTATATAAAGCCAGCCCCGCTCCGAGCAACACCTGTGCCTCCTCCTCCCAGAGAACACCTGGATCCTGCTCCAATATTCACATCTGAGACCAGGAAGCCTCCTGTGATGGCAGTATTCCCAGAGCGAGGTTACTCCTCCTTGATTCGACTGCCTTCATCACAGCGCTGGGACTCTTTGGGCCATCTCCTTTCGAACATGGACTTAAACCATAACAACCTTACCCCGCCGCGGGCTCAGTCAATTCAAGCTGCTGCAGCGATGGCCACCATGCCCCGCCGAGAGCCCAGGACTCAGCATGGGCTACGAGGTGGAATACAAAGATTACCTGGAAGCATACAGGGGTTTGAAAGGAGCATACAGGGACTTCGAGGAGGGATACAGGGTTTTCATGGAGGGTTTCAGGGGCTTCAGGGGGTCCATGGACTCAGAGGAATGGAGTCAAGCTTTGGCCTTCCTACAGCCTACCCTCTACTGGGGCGAAGCACTGCTGTCTAGACTTCTAAACCAAAAAATGGTTCCATTTTAAGAGCTTCTCACAGAGAATCAGTAAACATGGTCGGTCTATAAGCCTCCTATGCAGCACCAACACTGTTGATGTTCGATTCCCTAAAGAGCTAACAATGATTACTGACCTGCAGAAGCCTCAGGAGTTAGACTCCGCAGGCAGCTCTGTGGGCAGCAACAGCCTCTTACTCTGCTTGGATCTTCTCTTTCAACTGTGGGTGGAGGTTGAAGAGCAATTTTGACACAGCTTCCATCCAATGTTGTTGAGTCACAGAGGTATCGAAGCTAATCGAGTCAGGATGTTTTTGAGCCACAGAGGTGGAAGAAGGACGAGCAACGGGCAGCCATTTCTCTACTCTCACCTGTACTTTTTGGCCTTTTTATCATCTCCACCTCCTCTTTTCATGAAGCCTCTTTGTCTATCCTCTCCATCCCACCCCTTCTCTTCTCTCTCTGTGACTGAGCAACCTATCGTACCAGTCTGTCGTTGCCATGGCTCCCGGGAACTGTCAGTCGACCTCTCCTCCTTCAGCAGCTCTGATTGTTGAGGATGGTGTTCACAGTTTGTCTCCTCTTAAGGACCGTGAGTATAAGCTCTTATAAAAGAACACATAGTGACCTCCAGTGTCATCCTGACTGTCACATAATCTCACTGGAGGGCATTCATTCAAACAAAGGAGGAGCACATGGAGCGACCAAGAGAACCAAATGTGCATGGTCTGGATTCTTGAACATGCTGCTTTGTTGTTTCAGCTTTGACTTTATTTAGAAACTGATGTTGACTGGCCATAGGTCACAGAAGGGTCATTTATGTACAAAACCATATTTTTCATGTTCAAATAAGGAATATTTCTTTAAGCTTTGTGAAGTCCATCTTTTCTTTTGAAAAAAATGCCTTCCATCTTCCATCTTCCTACTTTAAAGGGCCAGCATTTTCTAACGACTGCAAACAGGCATGCATACCATGCCATGAGATAATTATTCCTGCTTGAAGGGCACCTACAAAAAAAAAATTAAAAATTAAAAATTAAAATTAAAGCCATTTCTTCAAAATGAGTCTTGAAGATTCAATGCAAAGACTATCCCCATTAATACCAAACAATATGATTACAACTTTCATTGTAAGGGGCCTTCTCTTTTGTGTTTTTAGTTTATGCTTGAATGCTTTCTGGTTTAGTTTCAATTGAGTTTTGGATTGATTTGTGTTGGATGAAGAAATCTTCACAGGTTGTTTCTGGTTATGATGGGCCCAAGGCTGATATTGATGTAGATGTTTTCAGTCTGTTTAATATCTAACAAGTCTTTTTCAAGTCAGGTTCAAATCAATCAATCAACCAATTGATCAATTGATGGATCAATCAAATGAATGAATGAATAAATTGTAAATGGACTTGAGCTTATATAGCGCTTTTCTAGTCATTGACTACTCAAAGCTGCTTTACACCGCAGGTCAGGCTTACCCATTCACACACATTCACTCACTGATGGTTCTGAGTTTCTATGTTAGTTATCCATCAGTAACAACTAACACATAGCTGGGCTCTAACCTGCAACCTCCCGATCACTGACCAAGCGCACTATCCAGCTGCTCCACCGACGCTCAATATATAGAATAGATAAATAAATAAATATATCAATCAATCATTCAAATCAAAGGCTAAATGACTTCAAAATAATTGAATTTCTGTTTAGTTTTAACCTGACAGACCAAATGGACTGTTCAATATATGTTGCAATAGTCCATCTGGACAAAACGGCACAAAGAAAGTGTGGGCATGGGCAGAACCTCTTAAAAGCATATCCAGATCAGTCCATCAATCACATTCATTATGGGCAGGCAGGTGCTACTCTCACGATGTAAAGGACAGAACATAAGCCTGTCTTAAACAGACTCTCGGTAAAACATGTTGGAACTGGAGCAAAAAGATCCTTTCTGTAGAGAAGTTTATAGTGATTTTATTTGTTTTTCATTTTAAAAAAAGAAATGTGGTCCAGACCCAATAAAACTGTTGTGGAACTGTTAGCATCAGTGCAAATTTCTGTATAAACAGTTGCTTCCTGTTGTGGTCTTGCTCATAGCTCCCACCCCCTCCTGCTCTAAAGAAGCTGAATGGGTGGCTCCACTTTGGGCCACTCACAATCATTGCAGATTCAAGCTTGGCAAGATGAATCTGCCTGATTACAGACAGTAGATCAGGATGGTCCATCTGAACTGCAAGATTAGTTAAATTTATGGCTAAAGAAATTGTGATCACCAGAGATGACCTGATCACATTTTTTGCTCTTGATACTGATATAAATCAAGTCTTGGCTTTTGAAATAGAAGCTGGTTTAGTAGTTGGTCAGTTTACTGAGCTTTGTAGTGCACAAGGACCTCTTACAGGCGGCAGTGGAATCTGATAAAAACACCACAAAATCATCCTTGGTCAGACATCCCATATACATGCTTCTGCTGGCCCGGGTTCGAATCCAGCCTATGGCCAGTTTGCAGAGTGTCTTCCCCTACTCTCTTGCCCCCTTTCACAAACCTATCCACTGTCTCTCTCTCCTCAATAAGGGCACATAAATGCCCACCCCCACCCCCCACCCCCCAAAAAAAGAAAAAAAAATAAGGTCACAAAGGGTAGATATACATATTATCTTGGCTTTGAATATCAAAGAATATATAAAAATAAGAGAAAAAATATATTTCAACAGTTAATAAGGAAATAAAATGTTTAGAAAGAATCACAAGAAACTTTGCTACAAGTGTCCTGATTCACTGAATAACCGACTTAGGAAAGCTTCGGAATAAAAGCATACTGTACAAGCAAGAGGGGGCCTCTCAAAGGAACAGGCAAGCTGAGCTTCAAGTTCTTTCACCTCAGTTCTGAAGTGTAACCATAACCAACCATAATTTATTTTTTCTCTTATCTTGTCTATGATATATTGTACAAATGTGGACATACATTTCTGCTGAAGCAAGGTAAGTATGGCTCTCTTTAGATCAGGGTTGGGCAGCTGAAGGTCTTGCAAATCATGAATCACCTATAGGAGCTGGTGTTAAATGATTTTTACACCCACATGAATGTGTTTCTCACACAAGATTGATTAAAAAAATCTTAGTGTGCAATCAGTCAAACAGACAGCAAGAAACAACTCAAACTCAACATTTTGCTCATTATGAAATCTTTCATGCTTATTTAAAAAAAAAGAAGACTCAATCTGATTTCAAGTTCTTCATATGGTATAGAAAACTATGGCATGTCTCTGACTGACTGGTTGATTGATTGATAGAGTCAAGTTTTATTGTCCCCTGAATATAAAAGACCATGAACCACTTGACCACTGTCCTTAATAATGGTTTTGTCTTCATTTCATAATTGTTTGACTTATGAATGTCTTTGCATTTGTGTTAACAAAAACATTAAATGGATACATTTTCTGGAAGCAGGCAACAATCACCTGGTTGTAATTTTGACCATGAAGGGCTCTAATTTCGTAGACCAGGCGCAGGCGGGGCGCACCTGCCCTGCGCCAACGGGGTGTGTCCAGGGCATTTTGCAAGTTTTGTTCACGGTGCAGTCTGGCGCAGGGAGGCGCACCCACGCCTCCGTCTCTCCCACCGGCTCAAATGGCAGAGAGGGAGGAGAGTAGGCGTGAGAGGGTTTAACACAACCGAGTGTAATCTTCACCAATCAAATGAACGCCTCTCCTCTCCTTTAAATGCACCACGGGCGAGGCGCAGTGACAATTTCACCTCGGTGGAGAAGAAGGTCAGAGCCGCTGTCACTTTTGCAGCAACTGGGAGAGCGCAGGGGCCACTGGGCTGTGCATCGGAGGACACGATGCGTGTCACCGTGTGGACCACCTAGCAGGACAGATATAATCTGTTCCTGTGTCATAATATGAGTACAAAATTAAGTTATAATTACATTTAAACACAGCAGCAGGCTAATCCATTCATCATGCTTGTGATCCACCTGCATTCCTGGTCTGTCATCGCCAAAAAGCAACGCCTTAGGTGAAAATATATCTCCTCCTCATCCTCCTTGCAATAATGTACTCCATCTTTTTAGATCACGTTAAGAATAAAGATTAAAACAGAGAAATATGGGCAATCACAGGTAAATCCTTAAAACACCGAGTGACTTACATTTATTCAGCGAGCGTCTCTCTCTTTTTTTCTTTTCTTTTGAATTTCATGAGATGAAAGAAGCCGGATACTCTGTATCGGATGATGTGGCTGTTTGTGGTTGGCTTGAGAGATGTGAACTTGTTAGTTATGACAAACATCTCTGATCTGACATCAGATGTGACGGGACAATTAATAGATACAAATGTATCTGCTGGTTCAGACGGTTACATTAAATAGTGGTTGTTGTGATTGTTTATTGCATTGAAATGTGCCTGACACTCTGGATACCTGCCTGTGAGGTTTTGGTGACGTGTGCGCACTGTGAGCCTGTTAGCCAAATTACCACTGCCCTGGGTGCACCTCTCCTGCACCGAGAATAGACCAGGTTGGAGCTGGCGAGCTTTCAGTGCACCTTCCGCGTGTTTTTTTGGCACGAAATTGTCACTGCGCCAAGCTGAATCTGTGGACACCTCCCCCTGGTGCGCCGTCACACCCATCTCGGCGCAGCCAGTCTACCAAACTGCCAAATTGGCTGCGCATGGCGGTGCGCCGGACGAAATTACCACTGCGCGGGGTGCACCAGGCTGCGCCACCCTGTGCCACCCTGAGTTGCGCCAGGAAATTAGAGCCCGAAAACACAACACTGCCTATTCATGACCAATCATTCTCCTTGTTTAGGATTTTGCCGTGTTAATAACATTGATTTATCAAAGTAAACCCATCAGGGAGAATTTTTTTTCAACACTCAGAGTCTGTTGGTTAATTAATCTTTTTGTTTTAAGTTTTTTGTTTTCTTTTACTCCAAGTCTCTTCAATTCCTTGAGTGTTGAAACTTGATTTCTGCTCTTCAGTCATTATTTCCCTTCATCCTGACCTGTTTCTGTCACCTTGACACCTCACAGGTTCATAATCAAAAGTCTGTTGATGTCTGTAATGGCAAATGGTAAATGGACTTGAGCTTATATAGCACTTTTCTAGTCTTTGACTCAAAGCTGCTTTACACCACAGGTCACATTTACCCATTCACACCCATTCGCTCTCACATTCACTCACTGATGGTTCAGAGTTTCTATGTTAGTTAAGGACACATTGCCATGTGTTGCCCGGAGCTGGGCCTGAACCTGCAACCTCCAGATCAGTGACCAAGCGCACTATCCAGATAGGTATTTTATTTAGTTATGTCATTGGTAGTTGGCCATTTTAATGCATAATTACAATCAAGCATATAAAAATCATTCCAGAGCTCTCTGTAGAGTTTAATTTTGTCAGAAATATTTAATCTAGAAAGGTAAAACAATTCTCACTCAGATTTCAGACACCAATAAAACAATGTCTTATTTACTATATGGTGCATTATAAAGTAAATAGAAAATGATATCAGATGCAGCCATTGTGAACAACACTCAAGGACACATCTGAGCCTTAACTCTCAGGTTTTTCTGCCTTGTACAGTTTGTTCCCACACATCAGATGCTTTATCTTTACAATGGAGGACTGACAAAGGCTCAGTTCTAATGTTTTGTCAGAATACTGTTTTTTTCCCAATATATTTTCAAGAACAGTTTGATGAAAAAGGAGATCAGTGAACCTCTGTATTAAAGAAAAAAGATGAATGTGAGTTTCTGAAATGGCAGTGTTAATAAATTGGGCTCAAAGGGGGTCTTGGATGCATCACTCTGTTCCCAAAGATTGTCTCTCTCCCCTTCCTTGTGGTTCAATGTCTTAAGGAGCTCTCTTATCTTCCCTTGACCTTTGTACTGTATGTTTGGCTTTTTTGATGGGGGAAGGGCACTCTAAGTCGGAAACAAAACACAGAGTAGTTTTCCCATCAGATTCTGGTCAACAACAGCAACAACAAATTATGTATAGTGTATACTCCTCAGAAAAGGTTTAGAAATGCTATTTTGGTCAGTTATTACTAATTTTTAATAACTGCAATTAGTGTTACATTTTGTATCTTTGGAAAGCATGATTAGTCAGTCACCTTTGTAGTGAGATACAACTTGTAAGGGTCCTGCATGCTTGGAATGAGCAAAGGAGTTTAACGTGTAGGACGTTCTCCAAAAAATTGTGCCAAAATCCCCTGCAACTGGGAGCTGGTGTCCTGGTACGCAGAGTGGCAGCATTAGTTGATGTCAGCTTTGATGCTTTTTTTCAAACCTAGGACTTTGTGGTGTTTGACTGCATAAGTCAAACACCACAAATTCGGCATCCCAGGAAGACAACACTCCAAGAAGACCGGTTCCTCACCCTTACTTCACTGAGGACCCATAGGCCTTCTTCCAGCAAAGGAGGAGATTTTGGCACATTAATTTTTGGGCACTATCTACAGCTATGACGTTAATTCGACAAATGTATGATACTAGCACATTTTACTTTTTTGTAAAGGTGACTAATCGGGCTTTTCAATAATCTAAAATACAAGTTGGTATTATTAAATGGGAGAAATAATTAACCACAATAATGTTTCCAAACTTTTTTTTGAGTAGCATATATTGGGGAAGCTTTTTTATCAGGTTGACTGGGGACACGAGAGTCTGTTACCCAACAACTACTCTCACTCTCTGCAACAAATGAGCCAGAGAAGATGGAGGAGGGGAACAAGGCTGCAAGCTCTGATGGCCCTGTCGCTACATTGTTACTTATCAGGGGCACGGTGTGTCAAATGGCTGCTTCCCAAAATTGCACTGTTCAAATTTGGGCTATTCAGTTGTGTTCTGCTGCTTTGACCATCATGGTCATTCACCTGCCGAAATTTCCTCCTTCATGATTGCTGATGACCTGTCCCTTGCCCCTCTTATACCCATGCTCCTGCAGCTATTTGGCAATCCATGTAAACAGCTGTACTGTCAGCAACATATGCATGTTAATCTTCTCATCTGCTCGAAGATCAAGGAGCTCCTTCAACTCAGTGTCTCGCCAGTTGGACATCATTCAAAGTCGGTGCAGCACAGCCAAAGTAAACAAGATGTAGTTCACTCTCCTCGTCTCATATATCCTGAGAGTCAATCATATTAGTAACACAACATCAAACACCTCTGATTGCTCTGATAATGCCTCTGGAGATGGAGCAAAATGGGGGTCAACTCCATCTCTGCAACCAAAGTGTAAGGGAAACATCCCAAGGGTGGAAATATTCTGGCTTGAAAAGGCAGAGAGAATGTGGCCACTGCTTACAACCCATAATAAGACCGTCTGACGTTCATGAGGACCATATCTGGGCCAGACATTTGATGATGGAAGGTGGAATTTGTGAAAATCTGATAAAATTCATGGCATCTTATTCATGCTTTGACACTTTAGGTGTTTAAAGCTATAAATCACTTCAGTTACTTGATTTCTACCCCACTATATGTGAATTAGTATTATTTCGTCCTTCCAATGGACCATGAATAATCATCAAACACAAAGTAATGTTTGACTCCACGGTCTCATTCAGACAGCAGAGAGTACAGCAATTCATTTAAATGTCATCATCTCAGCCCCTCTCATCTCTGCCTGACACAAATGGATGTTATAATGGTTTTAAATTATTGTAATCATTTCCACCACTGACTTTCATCTAGGTACAGAGCTGCAATAATAATGTCACAGCCAATTAGCATCAGAAAAATGGAGGGGGGAAGGGTTAGAATGTGCATTCAGTAAAATCTAATGACAGCTGAAATGTAAAGGTTTGATTTAGCTCTGATCTTCAACATTACCTTGCTTTAACGTTCTTTTGTGGAAGTATGATGGTAAATGAAGAATATACTGAAAAATAGACAAAAACCCAAATGATTCAGGGTCATAAAGGCAGGAGTAGTAAAAAAATTTTTTTTTGTCAAATAACTGGTTAGAAAAGCTTCTAAAAGGTTAATTTTTGATATAAAAAGGGTGTAAATGTTCTCCTAATAAAACAGTTAAATACTATGACTGACCTTCTTCAATTATGTTCCTCTATGCATTCATACAGCAAGGCTTTTTCAGTGTCAAGCAGAGGCAGAGTGTTGGCATTGGGAGGCTTCTTTAAGACTGCATTGCTGCTCCTTTCTCTGATTGGCTGGTCAGTCTTAGCAGCTAACCCTAACCCTAACCTTTTGGACCTTCCCCAGGGCAATGAGGTTGAGGCTACCTGGTTGATCCTGCCAGTAGCATATGCTTGTCTCAAAGATTAAGCCATGCAAGTCTAAGTACACACGGCCGGTACAGTGAAACTGCAAATGGCTCATTGGCATCACGATGGAGAGGTACACCATGGGCACCCACACACTTCAAAAGACATGTTAAACACATTCACGCCTAATTTCCATTTATTTAATTTACAGAGGCAAAGCATCCATGATACCCGTGTACCTGTAAAATTCCACCCCTCTGTAATATTTTGGTTTGGAATATTCTCCAAGTACATTGGAAAATTGAACTTTTGGGTGCAAGACAGTACCACCAGGTTATTTCATGTCTTTGGTATTTTCACTGTTATTTTGATAGTTGTTAGTTATCACCTTATCATAATGTTTTACATAATTTACATATTGCTTTGTAATGAATGAAAGTTATTTCCAGCTTTGAGTCAAATAAACTTAAAGTGCCATATCTGTGACAATATCTGTTAGTTTGAGGGTTGTGTTCTATCAGAGAACAATCAGAGGATCACAGAAGAGGTGAGACTGCATTGGAGAAGAAAATCATCAAGAGGCTGTGCTACCCTGAAGACGAGATTAGGATGTGTCTTTCCGAGTAGACACAACATAATTCAGGGGCAAAATTTCGAATTTTATAACACACATGGCACTAAACTATAAAATGAGTTTACCAGGAGGATATAAATTCTTTGTTCAGTAGATCATTATCCTTTTGCAGACTTAAGTTCTGAAAAATCTATATAGTTATTTTAATTCTTGCATATTTTTACAAAAACAAAAACATTTTAGAAGGAATTGGGGCTTTTAATGGGTGGCTAATTTTGTTTTTACCCCACTAGAAATACTTTTTCAGTTTAACTGACAAAATTGATACATTATTTTGTTGAAAATAAAGGGACCTATAAAAATATATATTTAAAAATCATGGCAAAGCAGGAACCATGCACACTAATGAAGGGCTCTAATTTCCTGGCGCAACTCAGGGTGGCACAGGGTGGTGCACCCCGCACAGTGGTAACTTTGTCTGGCGCACCGCAGTGCGCAGCCAATAAGAGATGGGTGTGACGGCGCACCAGGGGGAGGTGTCGAAAGATTCAGCTTGGCGCAGTGACAATTTCGTGCCAAAAAAAACTGTGCGGAAGGTGCGCTGAAAGCCCGCCAGCTCCAACCTGGTCTATTCTCGGCACAGACGAGGCGCACCCCGGGCAGTGGTAATTTGGCTGACAGGCGCCTAGTGCGCACACGTCACCAAAACCTCACAGGCAGGTATCCAGAGTGTCAGGCACATTTCAATGCAAAAAACAATCACAGCAACCACTATTTAATGTAACCGTTTGAACATTTGTATCTATATTAATTCTCCCATCGTTACATTACTTTATTCGTTACGTGATCTACAAAGATGGAGTACATTATTGCAAGGAGGATGAGGAGATATCGGGGAGGGAATATTTCACCAAAGGTTCTGCTGTTTAGCAATAACAGACCAGGAATGCAGGTGGATCACAAGCATGGTGAATGGATTAGCCTGCTGCTGTGTTTAAATGTAATTATCACTTCAATTTGTATTCATATTAATGAGACAGGGTCCCGCAAAGTGATCCACACGGTGACGCGCACCGTGGCCTCCGATACGCGGCCTGGGGGCCCCTGTGCTCTCCCAGTTGCTGTTAAAGTGACAGCGGCTCTGACCATCTTTGCCACCGAGGTGAAATTGTCACTGCGCCTCACCCACGGCGCATTTAAAGGAGAGGAGAGGCGTTCATTTGATTGGTGAAGATTGCACTCGGCAGCGTTAAACCCACTCACGCCTTCTCTCTTCATCCTCTCTGCTACTTGCACCACTGGGAGAGACGGAGGCATTTGTGTGCCTCCCTGCGCCAGTCTGTGCCGTGCACAAAACTCGCAAAATGCCCTGGACACACCCCGTTGGCGCGGCGCAGGGGCGGCGCAGGGCAGGTGCGCCCCGCCTGTGCCTGGTCTACGAAATTAGAGCCCCTGATGTCAGATCAGAGACGTTTGTCATAACTAACGAGTTCACATCTCTCAAGCCATCTACAAACAGCCACATCATCCGATACGGAGTATCCGGCTTCTCTCACCTTGCCTTGTACCTTTCCAGTTCCAGTTTGTGCACAGTATAAAATCAGTGAAAACAGACCAAGAAAATGCATCATCCTGCCTCCAAATGTAGTAGTTTTGTTGTTGCAACTAAACCTGTGATATGTTTTTGCTAAAAACTATAAATGTCATCCATACACTGACAGCTTCCATTTCAGTTGAGAGAATCGGTCAGCTGGTGTGAGCCGTCTGCCCTCTTGTGGTGCATGCTTGTATCTGATTTTTTTTTTTCTGTTCGTTTTAGTTTTGTTCACAAATTGAAGAGACGGTTAATACGAAAGGTAACCAAAGAGCCCAGAACAACTTACACAGAGATTAGAGTTGAACTCCAAGGTCAAGGTACATCAGTATCAGATCACACCATCCGTTGCCGTTTGAGCCAAAGTGGACTTAATGGAGGACACCACTGTTGAAAGCAAATCATAAAAAAGCGAGATTGGAATTTGCCAAAATGCATATTGACAAGTCAGATGAGACAAAACTGGAGCTTTTTGACACAGACACAAAAATGAAGCATACAAAGAAAAGAGCACTGTACCTACTGTGAAACATGGAGGAGGCTCAGTTATGTTCTGGGGCTGCTTTGCTGCATCTGGCACAGGGTGTCTTGAATCTGTGCAGGGTACAATGAAATCTCAAGACTATCAAGGCATTCTGGAGCCAAATGTGCTGCCCAGTGTCAGAAAGCTTGGTCTCAGTCACAGGTCATGGGTCCTCCAACAGGATAATGACCCAAAACACACAGCTAAAAACACCCAAGAATGGCTCAGAACAAAACATTGGACTATTCTGAAGTGTCCTTCTATGAGCCCTGATCTAAATCCTATTGAATATTTGTGGAAGGAGCTGAAACATGCAGTCTGGAGAAGACACCCTTCAAACCTGAGACAGCTGGAGCAGTTTGCTCATGAGGAGTGGGCCAAAATGCCTGTGGACAGGTGCAGAAGTGTCACTGAGAGTTACAGAAATCGTCTGACTGAAGTGATTACCTAAAAAGGTTGTGCAACAAAACAACGATTCTGTTGAACCACAATTCAAAAGCAATGTCTGATTTTCATTAGTTGATTTTCACTAACTTTTTATTTATTATTACTTTTGTCAGTTTCAAGTTATTTCAGTGACCAAGTGGGTTTTTATTTTATTTTAATGGAAGGGTATGAACAATTTTTTCCATGTCTGTAAATAAATCAACACCTGAACCTACTCATAACTGGTGCAATAGGCTACTGAGACAGGAGGAATGGTGGGTCACTTTGTACCCCCCATTCAACTTAACAACATTTATAGTGGAGGCAAAATGTCACAGAGGCTTAAACTTTGACCTCTATTAATGCATAAGGCTTAAAATCACCAGTTTACATGGTCACTCATTAAACCAAAACACAAACAGCAGAAGAGAATGTTTTGAACAAAGAGACGACGATGGTGATGCTGTGATCTGACCACCAGTAGTCAGTTGCTTACTTTGATGATGACACTCATTATTGATGTTTATTTTGTTTGTTAATTCTCAGAATTACTGCAATTGTTGCCATGTTTGAAGTTAACATTTCAAACAACAGCCTCCTTCATAGTCATTACATCATTACCTCCACCAAGGAGGTTATGTTTTTACCGATGTTTGTTTGTTTGTTTGTTTATCTGTTTGTTAGCAAGATTAAGCAAAAACTATTGGATGGATTTTGCTGAAACTGTCTGGAGATGTTGGTAATGGCCCAACTTAAAAATGGTTAGATTTTAGCGGTAATTCAGATAACTGCCATTAGCGAACATTTGTTTTTGCTCAATAAATGTCTAACTAATGACGATATCAAAATGATTCTGAATGCCAAGTGTGGGTTTTCAGGGTCATGAATCATATTATGATGCTAATTTTATCATGGAACTAATGCTTAAAGATGTAACAGCAATATGTGAGCTACCTTGGCAGAGGTTTGCCCTCTATGGGTGCTTTCTAGTTCTCTCTAGAAAACATCTGGAACCAGAATTAAGAACCCAAACAAATAAACAGAATTAAAACCAGAATCAATCAAATCTTAACACTTCCTCGGTTAATATTCAACCAAAAACTCACACCCAGTAATTTGTTGTTTTTTCTGTCATGAACAGACTCAATCTTAAGAAGGTGTTTTTATGGTTTCAGAAATACTTTATTAATCCCCAAGGGGAAATTCAGTTGTTGGAGTTTATTTACTCTCTAGACTCCGAGACTAAGGAGCCACTTCATGCTGAGTCATGCTCAATATATAAAAACATCACAAACCATACAGAAGCTGCCAATCACACTGATCATTTGGTTGTTTTGATGATTGCAGCAACGCCCTGACATGGCTAATTCACTGGTGATTGTACACATTCACACCTTCAGAAGAGTATTTGTCGCCCTTGAGAAACAATTTGCGCACTGAGGATGAGTGTGTGTGAGTCTGAAGATGAATGTTTGAGCATGGAGACAAACACCTGATGGTGATGATTCAACCTGCAGGGTTATATAAAAAGAGAGAGAGGAGCTGCTCCATGCTGTTTCCACCACTGCAAATGGAAGTTATGAAAGGTCTGCAGAGAGATAAGGAGAGAGAAGTAGAGTCCTCAGTCCTTTTCAGTGAACACAGTGCGTGTGAACTTTAGTGCTTCACTGGGTATATTTGTTATAGATACTGTAAGATATATTTATGCCATGTTTTCTGAAAATATTTGAAGACCTTTCCTAGGCATTAAATTCAGTGAAGAGCATTATCTCATGATCATCATATACTCAGTGGCCCTCATTAATCAATCTGGCATAGAAACTTGAACAGTTTTAGTATAGAAATGATCTCACACTAGCACCCAAGTGTGATACATGAAACGTGCAAAATTGGCCAATCCCAGCGTACAAACAACTTCAGCTGTGTGCCAAGTCAGTGGGTGTGTCTCATTACATAAATTTGTCCATCATCACTTCCTCTCTCCTCAAACAACCTGGAAGTAATTATCCCTCCACCATGATGAAGGATCTTCCAGGTCATTAAATGCTCCTGCAGGAGACAAGGATGGAGGAGAAAGGAGGCTTCCAGAGGAGATTAGAGTGAGGAAACACCACTGAATCCTCTGTGGAAGTCTTTCAACCTAAGATGCAATTTTGATTGGTTTGAAGGTGCAGCATCTGATGAAATGCCAAAGTCAATCAGATTATTACACAGTTTGCGTTTCTTTTTTTTCTGACTGTGTTGATCTGATACATTAAACTTTATATAGGATGATTTGTTTCTCAACGAACCCCAAGTTCATGCGATGCCGTATTATTGTGGCATGATTTTTTTTTTTTTTTTTTTTTTTCTTATATGGACACACAGTAACATTGATGCTGTGATATTTAAATATACACAGGTCCCAAATGCACTGCTGTAAGTGTTTATAGCACAGTGCTAATTTTCAACACCAGTCCATGGGAGGCTTTTAAAGATTAAAATTGTACAAAGAGAAATTTATAAAGAATAACAGAGATACCCATGACACAGTTCATTAGAAAAAATATCAGAATTAAAACATCCAGAACAGATGAAGATAAAAGTTCAATAAAAAGGTGAATGAAAAAGTTCCTTCAGGTAAACATGTATACAGGCAAATGTTTTATATGTGGGAACAATATTGTTGCTCTTTCAGCCATGACTTAATACCTTTGTTGAAGCCTTTGAAGTTAGTTTGCATTTTCAGCTCAGTAGGTAGACTATTCCAGAGTTTAGCTCCTGTGACAGAGAAGGCTGATTGTCCAAAGGACATTTTACGCATCGGAATTCGACAATTACCATTAACAGAAGCTCGTGTGTTCGCTCGACTGGAATTCTGATTCCTGCTAGCAAATTCACCAAGCATAGATGGAACAAGACTATGTAAGCATTTGTAAAACATTTTAAGATTACAGTAGCTAATGAAATTTTCAAAGCTAAGCATGTTATGTTTCTCTAAAACGAGACAGCGATGCCATCGGACAGGTTTTTTGTCCATTATTTTTATTGTCTGGTTGTATATGGATATGATTGGTTAATGTTTCTTTGTTTTTTATATTCAAAAAATATCAGAGAATTGTTCAATTCATCACCCAAAGTTGAATAACACTCGAAATTAGCTTAATTGAATTTGTGAAAATGAAAATGTTTTCTTCAGTATAACTTGTTGGACCATGTAAAATAATCCATAGGTTTTTAAATTATGTCAAGCTGCAGGTGTTTGTGCAGTGGGTTTTGACAGCCAACCAGCAGATCAGCTCATCAAAACACCTGACACAGCCCAGACTGACAAAGTGAAGCATTTCTCATTTGGTATTTTTTCCTCTTGTGTCTCTGTGGGTCTTCCTCACATCTTTTTCAGTTCCGTTCCTTTGCAAGAGCCAGGATGTGAGGAAATGACACGAGTGAAAAAAGTAGGATGGACAAAAATATCTATATGAGAAACACCCAATCGTTTTTTTCTGTTCGGTTCTTGCTCATACCAGAAGTCGAACACCAAGGACCAATGAGCCAGGATCGTAGACTGTAAAAGAATAAAGTGGTGCAGGAATGAGTCCAAAAACACAGATGTAAGTTAGCCTTTAGCACTTCCTAGTTTCAAGCCCTAAAGTACATAGGCTATAAAATACCGGTTTCAGATAAATACGGTACCTGAAATAAGGTTTGTGGTGAACATGCTAGATTTTAATGTTTCATCTGAAACAACAAAATGCATCTGATGTTGCCTACATTTAAATCATTGCTGTGTTTAAAAGGATGGTTGCTAACTAACTGCTAACAAGGACTACAAAAAATGGCTGGGGATGCATCTCTGTTCATTATTTAACAAACAAAAATTCATACACATAGCCACAGTCATGAGGACCAAAGTTATCGGGTCATTTGATTCTAAAACAAGAGGTCAAAACAAGATGCAATTCATGAGAAATATTGTGACTGTTTAAGTCAAACCGCCTCGTTGTAGGTTCATAGTACCTTAATAATGGCTTTTTACTCCATTAAGCTCATGAAACTGTGAAAAGTTGGTTCGTCTGTTGTGGTTGTCACAAGGAACAAAACAAAAAGATATTAGTCTGTTTAAGAAGGGTCAAATCATTGGCAAGCATCAAGCAGGGAAAACAACTAAGGAGATTGCAGAAACTATTAAAATTGGGTTAAGAACTATCCAACACATTATTAAAAACTGAAAGGATAGTGGACGATGGTCTACAAGGAAGAAATGTGGTTAGAAAAAATTCCTAAATGATCACTTAAACGTTTAGCCAAAGAAAAACAACAGGAGAATTCAGGGGTATGTTTAATAGTGAAAGTAAGAGCATTTCCACACACACAATGTGAAGGGAACTCAAGGGACTGAGACTAAACAGCTGTGTAGCCTTAAGAAAACCACTAATCAGTAAGGCTAACCAGAAAAAAGGCTTCAGTTTGGTAGGGAGCATAAAGATTGGACTCTGGAGGAATGGAAGAAGGTCATGTGGTCTGATGAGTCCAGATTTACCCTGTTCCAGAGTGATGGGAGCATCAGGGTAAGAAGAGAGGCAGGTGAAGTGATGCACCCATCATGCCTAGTGCCTACTGTACAAGCCTGTGGGGGCAGTGCTATGATCTGGGGCTGCTGCAGTTGGTCAGGTCTAGGTTCAGCAACATTATGGCCCAAAGAATGAGGTCAGCTGACTACCTGTATGTACTGAATGACCAGGTTATTCCATCAGTGAATTTTTTCTTCCCTAATGGCACGGGCATATTCCAAGATAGCAATGCCAGGATTCATTGGGCTCAAATTGTGAAAGAGTGGTTCAGGGAGCACGAGAAATCATTTTCACACATGGATTGGCCTCCACAGAGTCCAGACCTTAACCCCACTGAGAATCTTTGGGATGTGCTGGAGAAGGCTTTTGTCACAGTTTGAATGCAGAGTACTCGGAAAAAACAAGGTGAAAGACCCAAATGCAGATTAACAAAAACAGGCTTTATTCCAAAACTAAAAAGGGATCAAAGTCCAAAAAATAAATCCTTAACCAAAAGTCCATGTACAAAAACAGTCCTTAACAAAAGCTCAAAAATACGAAACAAAGTCCCAACAAAAAATACCTTTCAAAACTCGGGAAAACACGGGAGAACACAGAAGAACACTGGAGACAGAGAAACACTGAAGACATGGAACCAAGGCAGAAGAAATGGGAACGAAGCGGGTAACTTGACAAGGACTGAGAGAAGAAACACAAGGGACACAAGACAAGAGGTCAAAACCGGAAACAAGGAGTAGAACAGAACACAAGGAAAAGGCATACAAAATAAAACACAACTGGAAAAATCATGACAGCTTTACGCAGTGGTCAGACTCTCCCATCATGAACACAAGATCTTGGTGAAAAACTAATGCAACACTGGATGGAAATAAATCTTGTGACATTGCAGAAGCTTATCGAAACAATGGCACAGCGAATGTGTGCTGTAATCAAAGCTAAAGGCGGTCCAATAAAATATTAGTGTGTGACCTTTTTTTTTTGGTGGCAATGTATTTTTTGGCCTGGCAGTTTATGTCACTGAATTATTGAGATCATCACATTTTTTTAATAGGTTCTTCACTGAATAAATATTTCAAGAGTAATGTGGTGATCAGTTCAGTTTTAGTAGGCATTACTAGACCGAAATAAATGAATACAGACTAAAAAGTTACAGTAACACGTGTTTGAGAGGACACGTTTCAAGTATAAACAAGGTGTGCCTTAAAATTTTAGCAAAAAGAGCTGGAAACAGCTGATCTACGTAGTAAAGGAAGTAAGATTTTGACTAACTACAGTGCACTACAACAAAACCACCCAAATCCTTCTTGACTCACTGCTGTACTTTAATCTTTAATTTTCCACTACAGCTGAGAGGTGATGGTTTGATTCATCATGGGAAAATGTAAGATTAAAAAACAGAACCAGCCTTAGGGTCATGAATTTAACTCAAATAAAACAAACAGCATAAAAACACATGCCTCAGGAAAATGTCAGTGTTAATTACCCAGATTGCTGTTTAATAATTACTCCTAATGTCCCAGAGTCTCAGGGATTAAAAAGTCATAGTTATAGTATCTTGTCCTTGTAGCTGATACGACCCATTTTCACTCTGAGGCATCTTAAAATTGATGACATTATTTTGCAGTTTCCATGGCAACAACCACTGAGTTTCTCACCCAGCATGTCCTCTCTCTCCTCCTGCTGGCTCACTAGGTAACATTTTTGTACCAAACAGAAAAAAGGACAACACAGCACTGAGATTTTCTCTAACATGGAGCCTGGGATGTTATCACTGAGAGTATCGGCTGCTGTGGAAACCTGCTCAGCCTGTTAAGATGCACTGAGGAGAGAAAAGCAGCCCGACTGTGAGATATTCAGATTCAACACAACAGCAGGCCTGACTTCTACAGGAAATTATCGACTTTACCAAGTTCTTTTGTCTTAAGGGGATAGTCCAGAGTTTTGAACTGGGATTGAATGAGGTACATGTCATTAGCATTAGCCATGGTGACAGAGATCAGCTCTGCTCCTGTACAAAACAACTGGCATGGAAGCAAAGGTTATATGCTGCAGTTCTGTGTTTCTGTGTTCTGTGTTGGTCTGTGGGTATTAAGAGTTTTTGGAGAAAATAGGCCACAGCAACAGTGTTGATTGATTGAGTGCTGTATTCAACATCTTTACAACAACAAACTTTCCTCTAGCTAGCAAACAAACTGTAGAATTTGGTGAAAAACCTTCAACCCCTCCACAGCTCCTCAGTTTAGAGTCTAAGTGAGTAATCAGAGCTTATTTAACTGATTAATGAGCAATTAAATGAGGGCGCACACTGAGTGGTCAAACTGATTGATTGGATGACCTCTGGAGTGTTCCAGTCAGAATGATTATGAGTAATCCATGTTCCTCTTCTCTAAACCGACATGACACTCCATCATCTAAAAAATCACCTCCAGAGAAGGACAAAAGCAGGTTTGAAATAAATATTCCAATCAGTCAGTGCTAGAGGGCAAGGGATACTTTGAAATAATCATGACAGTTTTCTGAATTATTGCTGCACAAGGTTAGTCAATGTTTATCTCATAAAAGTACCATCAGAGGGGAACATTTTTATCGCTCTCTAAAGGTCCTTGGAGCAGGAAATTAAACAGATTGTTTTTTAATCAGGTGCTAAAACTGTAAATGTTTGAGCAAAAAAAATCTATAACCCTTTGAGTGTCCTTGAATGATAGTGTTGTCTTTCATTCAAGGACAAGCTCTGCATTTCAATAAAGTACATGGAAGAGAGGGAAATTAAAGTGACTGTATAAGAAGGGGAGAAAAGTTAGAAAAATTGAACAGGGGCCATAGAAAATTAAATCACAAGTCATGCTTTAACATTAAATTGTTAACTAAGTAACATTCATGCTTCTGCTTTAGGTTGTAATATTTATGCTGAGTTATAGGCTCTATTTATGTAAGTATGTGAAGCACAGGCTGTCATGCTCTGCAGCACTCCTCTAAAGTCATATCACATTGTGAATTGACACAAATATCAGGATTAAAGAGAAAGTAAAATTTATAATAAGGTGTAATAACTAATATTTGAGCTTCACTGTAGTGAATTTGTGTAAATGCATTGTGAAAACGTCTTCAGAGTCATATGGGAAGACTTTAATTTCACCATGACTCTCCAGGCTTATATCAGGTTGCCTTGGCCCAAAGCTGAAAAATGTTCTTTTATTGCAATGTTTGTTTTCACACTGGATGCTTTTTCCTTGTGCAAAAGCTGTAAAGCATGTGCGCTTTAATTTCAGTGAGAATTTTATCATGTCAGATTTTTCAGACTTCTGGCATTAGTCCCTTGGTAAAATGTTAGAGAATAGTATGCATGCCACCCTTATCTCAGCCAAAACAGACTAGAAAATGTAAAACAGAAGAGCTGTGCGTACCTTGTTTGAGATCTTCTTTTTGTTTTCTTGCAGGTGGCATCTATTGAATAAGGTGCATTACTGCCACCTTATGGGCTAAAGCTTGGATCAGACAAACTATTTCTCCCATATACATTAAAATAATCAGGTTTCTTTTACTCACACTAAAAGAAAATGTGTGCTTTCTCTCCCCAGCCCAATAACTCTGCTGATTCCTAGTTTCAGGTCATGAAAACAAAATGGTAACTCGATTTTCACCACTGAACACACACATAGGAAATGTGTAACATCTATGTAATGACATGAAAAATGTAAATTTACATCATTAGATTTGCCATATCTTTATTTAAATGTAACACAATCAATGCTAATGATGGTATTTCTAGGGCCGTTACCATGGCTGTGGCTGTCCACTACTTCAGCCCCACTCGTGCTTTGCATTGTGGGTAACACTACGTGAGGCAGACTGGTCCTAAGCATATTAAACCATAAACTATGTGAGCTCATCCCAATCTATGCTCCCAGGCACACCTATACCACCAGGAATAAAATTCTGATCACTGGAAAAAAACGAAGGCTAAAATGTACAAGCTTTAGCTTGTGTGCAGAGGACCACATATTTGGAACGAGCTTGATGAAGGACTAAAAATGTCACATTCCATCTCCACCTTCAAGAAAAAACTAAAAACTCAACTTCTAGCAAAGTATGTTTAATGTGCTGATTAATAATTATATGAATACCTGTATCTTATTACATCTATTAATTTCTCTTGGTTAACATTGCTACTGTACTTCGTATCAAATCCAATGTAACCAGAATATTGAGATTGATTATTGTTTATTGTGTGTCTATTATCTATTTGTATGCTGTCCATATTATAAGGGTATCTAGCCAATATCCTTTATTCATGGAAAACCAGGCCCCCTATTAAAAGTTTAAATAGCTTCCTTGGGGTGACCCTTTTCACACATCCGATTGTGAAATAAAATGATTGATTGATATTGTTATTTTTTCCTGACACCTTGGTACTGCAGATTTCACAAATGTTTGCGTATTGCATACTGCATATTATATATTTGCAAAGTATATTGCAAATTGTCCTTTGTCTCAGTCAAAATAGAAACATTTCAATTACTACCATCTGTGCCTTTCAAAGTAAAAGCTTAGTTTGCCACTTCTATGGAGAAACTCTCTGATTTCATACAGGCCACTATTATTCAAAAGCTTTTCCAGGTCAGTCATGAGTCAAGCCACCTGTGGAAAGATTTTTTGTGATTCTTTATAAACTTTCTGTTTCCTGTGTACTTTAATATGATTGTAAAGAAAACAAATAAAACTTAGCTTGAGCAATAGCAAACAAAATACAGCCAGGAAAATGTTTTTTTTAATAATAGGAGATAATTCCAAATCAAGGAGTCATAGGCTTAAAATGTCCTAATCCATAGTCTAGTGGACATTTTACAGTAATATCTTGGAGAAATGAACCCCCAGTGATCATTATTATCAGAGGAAAAACTGTTGCAGACCATAATATAGATTATGTACTTTAAACATAACAAAGAATAGAACCTCTGCACTCTAAGATTTCTTTTATTAAAACCACAGTGAAACGTCACAAAGAGGACTGCGTTATCACTTTCAGGTTGTGGAGGGAAGTCCAAATAAAATAAATACAGTGGTGTCATCTAGTGGTGGAGGTTGGTAGTACAAAATAAGTTCAGTACCATAGCGCAGGTCAGAAAAGGGAAAAATGTTAAGTATGTGAGAAAGAAAAGTGCAGCTTCGTTAATGATATGTGCTGACTGGAGTACAACTTACAGGTCTTTGAGAAGGTTTGAGTGTTTCTACATAAACATGCACCCCCAACTAAAAAACACTGATAAACTTTAAAAAATGGGTTCATACCATGCTTTGCAATTAAATAAACCAGCTTCAACTTAAAGCTACTTGGGCCCAAGAGCGTTTTTAATAAGATGAATGGATCGGAGATGTCAAATCCCCTTTAAATAGATGAATGGCTAGATAAATTAATTGGTAGATGGATGGTAGGATGGATGAATTTGTGGATGGATGATGGATTCCTATAGTTTAGTGGACAGATAAATCAGTTGAAACATGGTGTAAAATTCCCCACAACAACCAGACTGATGAGTGGATAGAAAGATAGATAGATTGGTGACTTTATGGAGTAACGGATGGATAGACAAACAGATGGATGAGTAATGGACAGTGGAATAGATAAAAGAATTGAGTGAGATTTCCCAAAATGGATGGGGGCGAGGATTGATGGACGAGTAGATTGATAGACGATTGGATAGGATCTTATAGTGGCGGATGGTGGGATGGATTAATAAATTAGGGGAAAGGAGGTATAGATTTCCCACCATTTGATGGACAGGGATGGATGGATAGATGGATAGACAATGGAGTGAAAGATGGATAGACAAACGGATTGATTGATTGTGTGAAATTTCCCAAAACTGATGGATGGATAGTTGTATGAATGGTAAGATTGGTGGATTGGAAGGAAGATTGATGGATGGATGGATGGATGGATGGATGAACTCATGGATCAATGGATGAACTGATGGATCAGTGGAAAGTGTCGTACAGTGGAATGATGGATAGATTAATATATGGGTAATGAAAAAACTCGTACAACATATGGATGGACATACTGAAAAACGGTTGGATGGATTGATGAATCCATAGATGGATGAAGTAAAAATTCTCACCAAGGATGGATGGATGGATGGATGGATGGATGGATAGACAGATAAATAAATGGATAGTTGGTGTAAAATTTCCACCAACAGAAAATTCCCATAATAAATGGGTGGATGCAAATCTTCCTCACCAGACTGAAACCATGACAACTGATGCTTACAGAATTAACTTGGTCCTTTTAGTGAGATTTAGAGGAAAAAATGGACACCCTTAGGAGTGTCCCTCTTTCATTTTGGGATTGACAATTTAATTTAAACTGAGAAATGTTGGATGTGGAAAGTCTTACTCATGACCCAGAATGAAATACAGGTTTATCTACATTCTAAACAAATGAGTGCACTAATCTGCAGGTGTAATGGAGAAATCTCTCTTGGTGAGCGCAAACACACACACATACACATACACACACACCTACACACACTCGCACACATTTGTTCTTATTGCCTAGGAGTTTTTTTATTTTTCTACAGGAATGTACAGCAAAAAAAAAACTAACACTGTAGTTGCTAATATTCAAAAAGGTCCTGAAGATCAATTCTAGCAGACTTTTTGACACATAATAAAAACACGCACACCTCCGGTCTCAGCCTGCACCACTGCTCAGTCCAGTTTCCATGGCAACTAAACATAACATCAATGAAACAAAGTAAAATACACATGGTTAATTTAACATTGGCACAGAAGAAGCTGAAGGACAGCAACACAGGTCTAAACTAGAGCATCTAATTCAAAATAAAAAGAAAGTTAATCACTTCAAATGTTTTGTTTTGAGCTGCTCAGAGAACCAGATGTCTAATAGTTTTATTTGATGTGATTCGGTGAACAGCACACAAAATATAAAAAGCTGATAGACACAAGCTGTGAGGTAACATAATTGAATATGTGAGCAACCGGTTTCACTCAACTAAACATCAACCAGTACTCGTGTTCATAGTCACATGGGCTTTAAACTTCAAATTATTTTTAAAACTAGTTTCCTCTGCTGTTTACACTGTTGAGGATGTTTGATGACAGGACTGGTGCTTGAAAACAGATGGGTAAGGTTGGCTACACACTGGACCAGTCCCTCCCAAAGGGAGGGCAGTGCTCCCTGTTAGGCCCCAGAGATACTGCAGGTAGGCCACAAGAGGTCGTTCCATCCATCCATGATATATGCTGCTGTTACTCTCCTGGCGTGGCAGGAGCCAAGCTATCATTTGGTGAGAAGGGGGGTACACCCTGCTCTTTATTTTATTAAATATTTCATATTGTGTTTAATTAGAAAAATATATATCTGGTGCACTGATTAACTTTCTACATGTTGTCGTACTAATAAGGGACAGGTACGAATTGTAAAAGTACTCCAGTACTCACATTTCCTTATTAACAAGTACTTAGTACGAACCAGCTGATGTTTCACTTTGTTGTCTGTGGTTGCTCATCAGTTCGTTAAATCCCAGTTATTAGGGAACAAGAGAGGGGAAATGTAATGGGGCATTAGCTACCCCTTGACACAGTGAAAACATTCACAGTCCCACATCACTGTCAAATCTTTGATTGTGCAAAAGCAGAAAACTTATTTTCAGAAAAAAATAAAAGACTCTTGGATACCAAAGTGTTTATGAGAGATCAACTTAAATCACAGAGCTTCAAACTGCACAGCAGAAGCTAACCCAAGCCTACGTTATGATACTACATATAGACACTTAAGTGACACTTAGCAAAACAGCTCTCAGTTGTGCTGCGTCTTCCACATACATCTCTTCCACCCTCATCTGGTTGTGGTGATGGTGGCCTCAAATCTTTCGTCATATTTTTGTTGAAGAATTGTTAATAGTTCACTCTAGATTCTCCTCGTTAAAATACCACGTGTAATATTTATATATATTGATTAATATGAATGTTGATGTTGTTGCTGCAGTTTGTGTAATATTGTGAATAATGCTAAATGTGTTCGGAGACGTGGTATCTTTGTGAACAACATTATTATTTAGTTACTTCTTTCCTATTGTTATATTTTTCTAAACATTCAGTTAGATGATGAAGGAAAACTTCTGAAGCACACAATCAACTCAGTAAAGTTTAATATGGTGCAAACTGATTGACATTTCAGCACCAAAAACATCCATCTGTTTGCACCACATTGAAATGACTGAATTGACTGTGTGCGCCAGAGGCTTTCATTCATGCTTCCATCAATCTTTCCTTCTCTAAAACATACCATTTTGCAATGTTTGTCAGCTGGTTCTCTATCTTTTCTCAGTCAGCTGAGTCTACAATGGTTGGCTAATGCTTAATGAGATGAAATCTTGATACCTAAAGCAACATGTGTGCATTGCCTGAATAATGAAATGTTACCTAAATATGGATGCCATGAACAAGTGCTTGAGCACTCAAATACTTGTATCAATCCATTGACACCTGTAATGGAGTAGATTTTATGTCACAGTCAACCTCAGGCCTTAAGAGTGAACATTTCTTAAGTCTAGCAGTAGTCCTACCATTATTTCATATTAATGTACTCTTAAAATAGATACTAATGCATTTTCTTACTTTTAACATTAGTTGTTTTCTCTTCAGGGTTAATATCAGGTTGAGAATTTCTATATAGGAAAATGGTCTCTTTATAGGAAAATGGTCCTAGAAGTTCTAGAAAGGTAGAACTTTCACACTTTTGTTTTACAGAAAACAAAATTCTGTGATGATCCGGTTCCCTATGCAGGCTCAAACAAGAACCAAAAACTTACATGTGCAAGCTTAAGTTGGCCCATGCTTGCTGACAGGCATTTCTCATCCACCTTGAGTAACTAAGAATCAAATTCTGTCAGCCTCTGAGAGACACAGTAACAAAAAAACAAACAAACATACAAAAAAACCCATAAAATTTCTTTTTCATAAATTAATAAACTTTCTCATTTCTTAAACTGAGCTTTTTCCACTGACCTATCCTGCTGTAACAGTTTGTTTTTCAGTGTTTGGAGAAACTTCAGATCACAAAAAGCCATACAAAGAATTTATTGTTCATTTTCTGTGGTGCACAAGCTGAAAGTGGGTTCTCATCTGAGCCAAACTCCTAAAAAACTGTGTATACCTGGAAAAATATCTGCAGCATTTCCATTTAGATTGGATGCAAAAATGTTCTGTCTTTATTTGCTTGTGTAAATATATATATAAGAGGGTAAAATGTTGAATGAACCAGAGTGGGATAGCTGACTGTGAAGCTTCAGCTCACCCACAAGGAGGCAGAAGAAGAAGTAAAAGTCCACTGAGAAAACAAACGCAACCGGGTTAACAAGCCATTTAATCTTGAATTCAGTCTTGAAATCATACAAAAAGGAGTGAAAAAGGTCAAAATGCAGCCATGGTTTATCTTGTTTCATTTGATTTCCTCACAGAATAAATAAAATATTCATCCCTTTCCCTGTAGAGTGAGGGCTAAATACAAGATTAACTGACTTGTGGAGGTGAATATGTCTCAGGGTTTTCTTGCTGGAAGGCAGAAAGAAGGAAGTAGGTTTAAAAGAGGTCAGAAAAGAATCGAGTGTGGATATACATGGCAGCTGGATTAGTTTGATAGGGTGTTATTGTTAAAGCACTAAAGACTAGGTGTGTGTGCTGGGTCGACTGCCGGCCTCACACTCCACTTCTAATATGCAGCTGTGCGCTACGTTAATTCATGATCAATCATTTACACAAAGAAAAGTCCACACTCCCAGCTAGTACATCTGCATAGCAAAAAAAAAAAAAGACAAATAAATAAAATAACAAACACACAGAAAAAAACAATAACTGAGCCTTTAAACCATCATTAACAACAACTCAAACCCATCTTTTTATCATTGGCTACAGTTTTCCTCTAAAAGATAATACAGGAGTAGTTTTGATGCAAGATTTGTTATTATTAGGACTTTTTTTGTTTGTTTGTGTTTTTTAAATTTTTTTTTAGAAAAGAATCTGTTTCTTCTTGAAGCGCACTTCCTACTTCATCTTGGTCCTGTGGTTGGTGATTCTTCTTGGCCAGTTAGTCGTCTTCATCGTCAACCACAGGGTCTGTGTCCCAGCACGTAATGTCAATCTCTGGATACACAAACAAAAACACAGAAACATGGTTAATGGACTTGGACTTTTTTTTTTTTGCAAGAATAATTATATTACAAGTAGTCAGAATGAGTTGCACATGGGTCACCAACTCTGTGTAACTTAAAGAATTTTAGGCTAAAACAAAGCCACAAAAACAGTGTAGGGTGATTGCATGCTGTATTTAATTTCTTGACAATAATTCACGTTTCCACTACCAAGCCGCTTTGTTTTGGCACTACTTTGGTACATTATGCAGCCTATGTCTCCTTCTGTCCTTCCCAAGAGGAACAGTTGAAACAAATTCGATAAATGGGTGATTTTTTTGCCACCAATATGACCAACATTTGCATTCGATACTTTTGAATACTTGTATACACTGGATTACACACAGGAGAAACTTCTGTGGATCTCTGTCACTACCGCTGATGTCCCAGCTAATGCCATGTACTTCATACAACCCCACCTCAAAAAGCAGGAAACCATCCCTTTGGATTTTATTTTGCAAGATGTTCCCGTGGTATCAGATGTGATAAGGGAAAGTTAAGGTTTTTTTGACAAGGGATTGTATGAAGTTCATGTTAGGTGTAAGTGCAGTAGCCACAGTCATGGTGACCATTTCTGCTTTTGTAAAGAGAGAGCAGCATGAAAACTAGGATATTCATGGCTGCTGTAGGGGCCTAGAGCTTAGAGAAATTTTGTATTTTTTAAGCAACACAGTCTCAGTGGAGGTAGCTGAGCAGAGGGCGTCCTAATCAGATGCCTGAATCAGCTCAACTGGCATCAATTGGGCCCCTTTTCTTGTGGAGCTGAGGAGTCTCCGACTCAGCTACTCGTGGAGCCAAACTTCCTGGACACTTAGTGTAGATTTTCAAAATAAAAGCCAACCAGAAAGGCAAAGTCAATATCAATATAGCAGCTAGAGAGGTGAGCCTCAGTTTTTATGATGTATGGAAACAGGGAAAGACATCTAACCTGGAGGCTTGTTATAAAAGACAGCTGCAGGCTTAGCTGTGGAGTCCTCTGATTGGCCAAATTCTTCTTCCTGTGACTGGCTAAAATAGCCCTCACTGGCCTGTATGAGAAGAGTGAGAGAAAATGCTTAACTAAATTCATTAAAGATATTTAATTTCTTGAATTCAGAGCTGCAGGGACCCTTCTGACCTGTGTCCCTTCCTTCAGCAGCGTCTCTCCATTGGTCATAAGCAACTGTCCGTCATCCAGGTCTTGCCCATCTCCAGATGCATGCTGCAGTGCATGCTGGTAGCTGAGGGTCATCTGGTCAGAGGCCATCACATCCACCAGACTGGTGGGGTCATCTTCAGCACTGGTGCAGAAGGTCCCATCCACCATCTCATCGAAACTGAGGAGGGGTTGTGGCCTTCCGCTGGCAGTGGCAGTGCTGGAGGGGACTTCATCATGAATGACATCACCCATCAGGTCCACCAGATTGGTGGACTGAGAGGTGCTTGTTTTAGAGCCAGAGCTGCTGTCCCACAGGTTGACCAGGCTGTCTGTCCCGGACTCCCACACAGAGAAGTTGCCGGGGTCTCGGGCCTGTGGGGCAACGCTCTGAACTGGTTTTGAGGGTGTGGACTCTTGGACTGGTGGTTTCTGCTTCTGCTGCTTTGGTGCTGAATCTGGGGGATTACATGATTACAAAACATTAAGATATTAACAAGTAAGATGGAGTCATATAGGAACAGAGGAAGTCTGGGGTATTGTGAAAAATCACAAATTGCTCTTATTAAGAGAGCAAGGGTTCATGCTCAAAAACATTTTCCTTGCAAGAGGGTAATTTTGTTTGGGTCTTATGGTACTTTTCTATATTGTGCTACTAGCTTGACTTGGCTTGACTGTACTCGGTTTTGGTGTCCCTTTATGAACTATCCCTTTAAGGTGGGCCGGAGGAATGAGATGTTTTAGGCAGGTACTGGCACTGTAAACGCTGACTATATTGTCTCACGCATGGAAGTACTCTTTCACACAGAGGATTAACATTCTTTGGTCCATTAACTTAAAGTAATGTATGCAGCAGTTCTGTGGCCTACATATTCATGGGGTGAGTCATATTTTTTTGGCAACAGTACTTGCAAATCTGGATCGACCATCCTAACCATGGTTCATAGAAACATCATGTACAATTGTCTCATTAAGGGAATTATACATTTTGGTATAATAACAGCAAATATTTTAAGTAAAATACAGGACCAAATATTATCCTTCCATCCATCTACTATCTAATCTGCTTTTCCCTTTCGGGGAGCCTATCCCAGCTGATTCTGGGTGAGAGGCGAGGTACACCCTGAACCGGTAGCCAGTTGATAGTAGGGCCACATAGAGAGACAGACAACCAATCACACTTACACCTAGGGCAATTTGGAGTCACCAATCAACAAAATAAGCATGTTTTTGGCTTGTGGGAGGAAGCCTGGAGGGAACCCACGCATGCATGGGAGAACATGCAAACTCAACACAGAAAGGCCATGACCAACCCGGGGATTGAACCGGTGTCCTCCTTGCTGTGAGGCATGTGCACTACCTGCAGCACCACTGCGCTGCCCCAAAATATCATTACATGTCGAAAAGGGCTAAATTTGGCTAGTGTAATAAAGAGCCAATTAGGAGTGAAAATAATGGATCTAATCTCTGAGCTGAGCAAAAATATCTGGAGCTCTAACAAGAGCAAAAATTCCAATCACTAAATCCCTCACAAAAAATACTAAAAATGAGTCAAGTCTAAGCAAAACAAAGCCCCTGCCCCATCATAGAAAAGCTATTTTTACAAACACTGCCAAATACTGGACTGGAAAAGTAGTTCTGAATGTGTTTCCATCATTTCTAACATGTGATTTTTTTCCTTTTTTCACTCTTACCCCACTCGTCTCTGCAGTCCTCTTCATCCCGGCGAAAGTCTTCTTTGATTGGCGTGGTGACTATTTTAGGTATGGGTGACACGGTGGCCATGTTTTGATCTGTGCTTGCTTCATCGTCGTCGTCCCCTAATTTGACAGAATGGCGCGACAGTATTAAAACAAGGAAAGACAAATTCTTCATTCCAAATCCACCTTGAACACTAACATAAATGAGATATAATGAAGTAACACAGATGTTTTCATTTCTTGTTTGTGTTTAAATCAAAATTGTTTCAAAAGGAGTGTTTAAAGAAAAGTTTTTTTTCTTTATGATCACATCTAGTGTTACCTCAAAGCATCAATGACCTCATGTTCACCATCACACAAGCACACAGCTCAAAAATACACCTTGTAATGCTGAATGACAATGTCCATGCTACTGTAGATGATGAAAGTATATAGTGGTATAAGATGTCCTGTTCGCAGCAGAAATCAATCTTTCCTTTGTAACTTCACCGACAGCCACAACAGCACCTAAGTGGTCGTTCCTGTCTGTAGATGGGCTGACTGGGCCACCACTTTTCTCCACACTGAAATATTTCAACCATTTGGTGCCAATTTTGGTACAGTCATTCTTTTTTCCAAGGAGATTAAATCCAAGTACTTTGGTGATTTTATGACATCTTCTAGCACAGCCATGAGTTAACATTTGGTTTTATAAGGGAAAAATATAGACAAATTCAGGATAGATTTATTTGGAAATTGTGAAGTCTTTATGAACCTCTGACTTTCATTCCTCAGGCATTATGATTAAATGTTTAAAATGTCTCATTTCTACTTTATCTGCAAGACTGATAACATTTCTGTTAGCTGTAAGTCATTTCTTAATGTGCACTGATTACAAATTGTTAGCTTGGTAAATTACTACCTGCTGAATAGAGCAACCAACATGGTGTTTTTTTGTCCATGGCAAATTTAAAAAAATGGGCCCAAAAGTGACCTTAGCACTCGAGCCGAACAAGTTCTGGTTACAAGGGCATTCAAGCTTTTTTTTACACAAGACTGGCTTCAGCTGGATATCGAAACTTTCTGTTACATTGTTTACCAATACACCATTCTTCTAAAAAACAGAGAATTTCAGACTATTAGTATTATGGTTCATATCAGTGTCCATTAAAGTGTTGGTGGATTACAAAAACAACGGAGGCCTCCTGTGCTCTCTGTTCCGCTCATTATCAGTCAACATTTTCTTGAATATTACTTACATTGTAGTTAAAGGTCACTGGAGCAACAACCCTACCATATATTATATCAAACATTTAATAACAGACTGAGGAAAATATTAGGCAAAGCCTGAGTGTCAACTATTTGGTTAATGAAAGGGCTTATAAGTCCAATATGTGATGGCCACCCTGTCAGAATTAACTTCAGATAACCCACTGACGTACAAAAAAGCTGAAGTCTAGATAGGTCTTAAGCCTTCTGACAAGCAGCTACAACATGCTGGCTTACAGAAGTATCAGCCATACCACTAATTATACATAACTTAAGTCTTTAGTAAAATAAAAATGAACAATTGCTGTAAAAAAAAAAAAAACCTCTCTTGTACATTGTAAGGAAATGGAAGTATAAACTGTTCCAACAAAAAACTGTTTTTCAGTCAGGTTGTACACTTGCTCATTTACAGTAAAAATGTCAACATTTCAGATGTATCATTTTATACATAGTTAAAATTTCATCTTAGCATGGAGTATGGATATAATTTCCGGTGCTTCTGCAGCCAGCCTCACCTGAAGTTGTTGCTTGTTTCTCTTTTAGCTGAGCCAGATTCCAGCACACAATGATTTGACAAACAATCACACGTTGTGCATAGTATAACTCATCAAAACACAGGATCAAAATGAGCCATTGAATCGTTTCTTTACCCCAATAAAGAAACATTCATGAGGACTCACTCTCTTTTGATCAGCTGTTTAACAATGGCATTTAGGAAAAGTCAGGTGAAAGTCACCAGTTGACATGGTAACTAATCACAACACCATCTGAACATGGGGGAAAATGATGCCGTCAATTCAGTGCCAAAATCTGCGCGCATATAAACCGTAATCAGCATGCATAAAGACCACTCTCTATGTGCTCATGGTCTCTGTGTACACGCTCCCCGCCACTCTCTATGCCTTCAATGCATTTGCCTTTGCTGAGTTTTGGCACTCTGGGGGCAGGCATTGAATGGAAAAGTCAGCAAAGGTGGTCTTTATGCACTGATTATGGTTTTTATGCATGCAGATTTTGGCACTGAATTGACACTATAGAAAATGCTATAAAAATGGCGTACATACGGTGCTGATGGTGTGTGTTTCATCCATCCATCATCAGTTTGAGCTGATCTGGTGTTTCTGTTGATTACTGATGGGTATTTTGTTAGCTCTGACCTCTGAATTAAATCCTTAAACATCAGGAAGTTGAGTGCCCTTGCTTGCCTTGACTCTCCTCAAGTTAAACACATTATGAAGACTCAAAAATATTTACAACTACATCCAGAGCACAGATGGAAGAGTGCATGAGCATAAGGTATACCAGTGAGTTTATCTCTGGTTGGACTATTTTGTTCATCACAGGTGTGAGAGAGACAAAGAGCCTGAGTCTGTGCAGTCAAGCTACACAGACAGATATATGAGGATTTTGACGTCCTTTCAAAATTAAAGATCCTTTAGTCTAAGTCAATCAAAAATAGGTAGTTAAATGTATCATTTATTACTCTATTTCCACTATCAAATGGTTTACAACCCAGTGCTAGTCTGTGGCTTGGTGGTTGGGAACCTCTGCTTTAAAGCACAAACTGGACATATCATTCACAGAAGAAGTCGGAGTATGACATGACATTAGCTTTGGTGTGGCAAACACAGAGACATAGTCAAAATAATCCAGCATGTCATAATGCAACCTTTCAACATATTTGAACATTCATCAATATGTTATGATATGCAAGATGGGCAAGTAAAAATGCTAATAAGGAATGACGGGATTTAGAGAGAAAAAAATAATGGAATGTAGCAGTTCTTTGCCCACTCAGCATCATACTTACTATTTATTACAACACCACAAACATGCAATATATACACAGTAGATCACAGAGATGATCTAGACAGTTTCATCCAGTCACTACACTACTAATGACCATTTTCCAGGGCATTTCATATGTTTCTAAAACCTAAAACAAGATTTCTTTGTTACATTAGGCCTTGTCCGCATGGAAAAGAGAACATCTTCGTTTTTAAAACATTCTCTGTAAAGAAGGCAACATTTCAAGAAATGTGTCCGTCCACATGAAAACACTGAAAATGTTATAGTATATATGCCAGGCCTGTAAGTGGAGCTATAACACTGCTGCAGACATACACCAAAACCAAAGAAGACATAGAGCATCCCAATACACCATGAGAAATGTAAAACACTGGCATATGCTGTCCTTCATCTCCTCTTGTTGCGGTGGTAGTAGAGGGGCAGAAAATTTTGCTCTAAAAGCAAATCTTAAGTTGCTTCCGCAGCTTGAATGCAACACTGTATTTCCCAATTGTTTCTATTGTTGTAGGTGTAAGTGCATGGGGTTTAAGGGGGAGGTGGGGCTATGACATTATTGTTTCTGAAACGTATTCATTTTCCACATGGAAAAGCAAGAGCAGTGTTTTCAGATTCATCCACTCTGGGACCAGTTCTCAAAAATTTGCATTTGACATTTTTTGGCCCATTCTCTGTAAGTCCTTGAGATGGCTGTGTCTTAAATTCCCAGTAGACTTGCTGTTTCTGACATGTATTCAGATCAGCGCGGCTGGCATCGACAACCATGCCACTTTCAAAGTCACTTGAATCACCTTTCTTCGCAAAATCTAATGCATAGTTTGAACTTCAGCAGGTTGTCTTGACCATGTCTCATGCCGAAATGCATTTAACTGCTGCCATGTACCACTGGGAGATTTTCTATTTGCAACTACAAGCAGATGAACAGGTGTAACTAATAAAGTGGTTTTATTTTTCATTAATTTAACAATTCTTTTACAAAAGTAACCTTGCCTGGGCGGCAGTTATAAAAATCATTTGCATTTGATGGTCATTTTTTGTCTTACTATTTTCTCAAATGCAAGGCCAATGCCTCATAAAAGACCTTTACAGAACCCCCCCACAAAGTCATGTAAAAAATAAAATAAAAACCACCTTTCATAAAGACTTTTTTTTTTTCATTTTGCATGCGTACATGTTGTCATAGTGGCAAATTATACTCAGTTACTTAATGGCAGACTTTTTAATCTTACTGGTTGCAGTTATTGGAATCATTAAATGGACAGAATGCAATAAGTAAGGGAGAGCCCCTTGTGTGGCTCCCAGGCCACCAGTTGCCCATCTCTGATGTAGACCCTATAACTTTGAAAGAAAAGACCAAGAACTGAAAATAAAGTAATTCTCCAAAAAGTCATATATAGTAGAAGGAAGTATTACTCTAAAACATATATTGTGCTCCTGAAAATGGTCCTCAGGTGTCTTACACCTCTAGGTCCTGGGTCCTTCACAAACACAACCACAGTTATGATCACTCTACAGAATCAACTGCACGCTATTTAAAAGACAAATAACTAGATTCAGTCAAAGGCAACATGACGAGATGGTGACTGATGGATAACTTTACAACATCATATCACTGCAGAAACACTCACAAGTTTGATTAGGATTAAAAGCACCATCAAGAGGAGGAGTGTGTGTTTCAGTGTGTGTGTGCAGAGAGGTTTGGAAGTCCGAGATCAGAGGCATGAGATTCAGGATCAAGGGAGAAAATGAGAAAAAACAGTGAGATTCTGTGGTCCGAGTAAAACCTTAAAATCTCCAGAGAGAAGTTACCTTCATACAAACAAAATCAGAAAAAGGTATCAAAGAAAGAAAAAAAACATTCATCAAAAATGAGACATCAGCAGCTGACTGGACAACATCTAAAGGATGAAGACTGAGGGGACAACAAACTGAACATCTATCACACAAACTGACAAACAGCTTTATGGTCCACATCCATAAATGATAATTAAAAGACTATTAGGTGTTAATGTATGTTGTTTGTTAGGAGGGGTTAAAAGTACTAAAGCTAAAAGGCTCATTATAAGACAAGTGTTATTGTCACTGCCTTCGTTAATAACCACAAAAATGTTCAGATGTTTAATCATGTCCCGCAGGAAGGAAGTTACTTCTCATTTCCACATAGTCAGTCTGCACAGTGTTCTGTCTGCACTCTGGAGAAAATTGTTCCCTTTCAAAACCAAAAGTTTTTTTTTGGTTTCAACAGCGCACCCTGTGATCTGTCTCTGGCACATACTTGGGCTCAGATGAAGCCTGAACAATGTCAGCCGTTTGGTTAACATAGAGGGCTAACCAAGGGAGCTTTTGAGTTCAATCCGCAGCCACCGACATGTTGAATATGTTGCCCCAAAGAGGCAGACCAAACACAGACATGTTACACAAGGTACAGCTGCACCTAAAATGCCTGCTGGGGGAAAAAGGAAGCACAGAGGGTCTGCGTCAGAATAATGGCAGCCAAAATGTTTGGAAAAATGGACTTGAACATAAGCAGAGTTCCCAGTATTGTTTTACTCCCTGACAAGGAGAGGGAAGTGTCAATTAATGGACTGTGCCACGTTGCCACGCCTAAATAAAACTAAGGTTGTCCCACTGAGGACATCTACAGTCACATCCATCCCTTGCCTGCCTTCTGTTCCATTTGTGGTTGCTTCTCAAAAAATCATCAAAATTTAGCACTGCCACTCTGCATCTTGAGCATAAAAATACATAAAACCACTGGAAACCCAATCTGAAGCAGCAGAAAAAACACCTCGCAGGCTTGCTGCGCAACAGGTAAATAATGGTTTAACTAGCAATACTTTTAGATATTTATCTCAGTGTGATCAGCCCCTCAAGCTTACTTTCTGTCAACTTTGTGACAAAGAGGTGTTGAGGTGGTCCTCGGGCTCCTGTCAAACAGCTACAACACCTTTAGCCTGCAATCATATAAGCCATGCACCTAATTATGCACAACATGGGGCAAGAATGCAATATCTGGCATTTCTTAAGATGGTCTCTAGTGGAAACATGAGGATCTGCAGGCTCGTGCAAATCCATTCTAGATTTATAATTAACATTGAGCTTTGTTACTTGTATTTTCAGATTAGCCTGCTGTCAGCACACAATAGGTGACTTTTCACACCTTGTTTGTTTGCTTTGTTCAAACTGAGTGAAAAATCTGTACAAATAAACATATTGGCAAAAACCTCCTATCTCCATTTTTAGAATTTTCATTATTTTCATAAAATAGTGGTCACCTACGATGTTGGTGATCGGGCTTTATAAACTTTTAACCTAATTAAAATTGGAGAAAAAAAAACAATGTTATCAGGACTATACAATCATTCAGCAAAAGAGCATTTTTTTTATCTTTCATTTCCTTGAAAGCAACAGTTTTGGAGATAAGAGGTTTGTGCCTGGCAGTAGCGATATTTTCTTAGATTATGTCATGTTCCCTCCTCCATATTGTAAAACAAGCCTGACACAGTTGAAGGTAGGGCTGTTATTGACATTTAAAGTGCACAAGGTAAAATAAAAATGACCACTGGTCACACTCTGCATCATTAGAAGCTAGTTAGCAAGGTAAGCTAACAACAAAATGATTCAATGAACTTGAGCAGAGAAGACACCATATGTCTCATTTATGTTGATACAGATGAGCATATTTATAAATGTTTGACACAACTGTCAATATAAAAGATAAACTCAGAGCACAAACATGAGTGCCTTTTAGTGCTTGCTGGCATGGATAGCGTACCACAGAGGTTAGCAGATAACATGGTAACATTTTACACTGACACACCTGTAAAAGTTTTGCCAGAGAAACTAAGAGCTATTTGGAAAAGTAGAGAGCAGCTTTGTGAAAGTGGAGGTTCAAGTGATAAAAAGAACAAGCTGTACTTAATTCTGGGATTGAGCAGGACAGGCAGCGTAAATCACAGTGTAAATCATGGTGCAGACAAACCACTGTGGAAACAGACACTAGAAACTGCAGGTAAGTAAATTTAGACCAAGATCATGTTTAAACTTTTAGCCTTTTCTGAGTTATTTTTCTTCATGCCTGATTTTTATAGTATCACTAGCAACTGGATATTACTTTGTTTCTTCTCATTGTCCACAAAAACATTAATGGATGAACTTAAAATAACTGTGATTATCTTTATTCATTGCATTTTAGCCACGGTCCATAGGTTTATATTTTGACGATAAGAAAAGAACAAAATATCACCAGACTCAAATATTCTGCGGAAGACATGACAGAAGTCAAGGGGGAGATGGACGATCCTTCAGTGTCTGGTGGGTGATCTGGGCGGGGAGTGGTGGGATGACTACAGGGGTTGGTGCGCAGATGTGTGGGATGTGAAAGTGCAGATGTGCTGGTGGAGTGGTGTATAGTAGTGAGGTTCTAATACTGAAAAAATGAAACTGCATGTGGACTGAAAAACATTTGTTTGACTGATTCATCCAAAGATTCCTTACCTCCTACAAAGAACTTGTGTTTTTTATTGCATTGTTGTAAACTTAAAATCCCTCAGCTGGCTTCCTGTTTCTTTTCCAATTGATTGTAGGGTTATTTTACTTGTTTGTTTTAAGCTTAATAAGGTTTTTACCTCAATGAGGTCCTTAAATGCTTCCCTTTAAATATCCCTTATGTTTCCCACCCAAGCACTGGGGGCAGAGTTTTTGTTTTTTTAACTCTAAACATGAAAACACACATGTAAGGGGAGGTTGTGTAGCTATTACATTTAAAAAAAAAACATTTATTATGCGGTATTTTAAGGGGCATTTCCTTTAAAGAGGTACTGTTCATTTCTCCATGAACAGAGTTTAGCAAAAGGTGTCATGTTCTTTTTCTCCCCAAGTCCCTTCCAACAACATTAAAAGCAAAGAAATTTTAACAGGACATGGGACCTATATGTAATCCAGACCGGGTTTCTGAGTTGTTTCGCCATGTGGTGCAATTCCCTTCCCCACCAGAAGATGGCGCATGCGCGCTAAGGAAGGTTCTTGACCTGTGTTTACCCTGTTTTGGTCGGAGATGCTGGCCCGAGAGCACGCAGAGAAACTGCCCCGAGAGCACACAGAGAAGCATACTGAGAACTCCTGGTATGTAAATATACTCTTAGAGCCAGAAATTCACACATAATCCTCGAGTACTGGTGTTAATATGTTATTCGTTCATTAGGGTGAAACAAGGTGTGACGGTGGATGCCGAACGAGGCGCATCTGCTGTGGGCCTTAGCTCCGGTAAGGAATGCTAATGCTAACGCTAATGTGAGTGCTATGTTGACTTCTTGGAGTGATTGTACTGCTCTTTCTAAAAACCAATCGGAGCTGTAATACTGTTACCAAGTGCCTGATACTTCGTAGACACAGATACTGATCATTTTAAGCTGTGGCAAGTGATTGTGAGAGATCGCTAATTACGTTAGCATCAAGCTAACTGCTAGCATAAGGCTAACTGCAGCAGTACAGTGGGCAGAGCATTCATAGTATTTCACAGCATTAAAGGTGCATTATACTTGGTTTTGAGTTAGAAGCCATTTCATTGAGGGAGTACTTGTTTTGTTACTGAGTAAATATATGTGTTCTTATATTTCAAATATACATGATTCATGTCATTTAGTGGGTTAAAAAGCATAAATAATGTATTTCAGATATGTTCTGTGACTTAATCTGTGGTTATATATATTTACAGAACAAGAGTACATGATTGGTTGCTCATTGCACAAAATTACCTTGGTGTGATGTGATGTGTATCTATTCATTTCATGATGATTAGAGTGTTTTATAACCTTGATAGTTGATTATACTTGATAAGAAAGTTCTAATGATAGTTATGAGTTAATCAAATTGATAAAGAATAGGACTTTGACCTATGCATTCTGCATTGTGTGCATAGATTGTTTTTTTCCCCGGACCAGATGGTTTGGGAGCTGAACTTGCTGTTCAGTGGTGAGCCAGTGTAGAAGTGGACTGTGGAGGAACCGACAACGCGGTGTGGCCAGCCGTGGGATCCATCTGCAGAGGACAGCATCATCGATTTCCCCCCTCATTTGCTTACAGATAAGAGTGACACTCAAAAAGAAAAAATCTACCCAGGTAGTTAGAACACAGACATTACGAGAACACTCATGCAAACGCACAAGGGACCTTAGCTCGTTTACTTAAAGGAGCAGTGCACACTGGACATTGAACTTTGTTTTTTTTAATTTAATTTAATTTATTTTCATAGTAAATCTCGAAAAGGGGACATTATTATTTAAGGTTATTTATTTCTTTTCTTTTGGGCCCAGGTATTGCACGACTGTGTGCATTAGGAAGCCGGCTTAGATAGGCAGGGTCTGTGATTTCATGTTCACAAGTTTGTACACAATAAGCTCTAAGGTGAATAGCTCTAAGCTATTCAGTTGTGTATGTGTGGTTTCTCTGCAAGTACATGTTCAGGTTCTGTAGCCGTTCCTAGATTTTACTGATACTGGCTCAACCCTAAATTATAAATAATATAGTTAACTGGTAACCGTTACATTTTGTGACACCAGCCAGGAGCCTGTTTGCAGAGAAACATCTTTTAAGCATGTAAACTTTGTCACCTGTGTATAAATTAGTGTTTACTAAAGATGGAGTTCGTAGTGAGCTCAGGTATCAAAGTCAAAGAAAAGAGAGAACAGTTTAAGGAAATGCAGTGCCTCTGGGAGGCTAAAGGACACTCACTGAATAATAAGGAGTTTTAGATGGAGTCTCAGTTGCGGGGCAAACTGAGGCTGGAGCAGTTCACCAACGCCCTGCTAAGGATGAAAGTGATGTCAAGCCCAAGTCCAGTGCTGCCTTGAATCAATCTAATGCCAAGAGACAACCCTTCAGGGTTCCCCAAAAGCTTAAAGGCACAAAGAGTACAGGTCAAGTCACAATCCATGGGAAAGAAGTCAGCTGTCTCTTTGACACAGGTTCGCAAGTAACCACAGTTACCAAGTCTTTTTATGACCAATACCTACCTGAGCAACAGATCAAACCACTCCACAACCTTCTGGAAGTTGAAGGGGCCAAGGGTCAACCTGTGCCTTACCTTGGATATGTTGAGGTCACAATCACCTTCCCAAAACAATTCCTTGGAGCTGAATATGAAGTTCCGACGTTGGTCTTGGTTGTGCCAGACAGCGGAACAGGGTACCAGGTACTGATTGGTACAAACACGCTTGATGTAGTGTATGACATGTACAGAGAAACAAGCCCAGTAGGCTACAGTCCTGTTCCGAACGGTTACAGGATGGTGCTAAAAGTACTTCAACTGCGACAGGAACAAAGTCACGACTGTAACGTTGGGCTGGTGAGGATGCAAGGCAGGGACTGAGAAGTCATTCCAGCTGGGGAAACAGTTGTTTTCGAGGGGAGAGTATCAGTCAAAGAGTTCCATAGTGAGAGGTCTGTCATCATGGAGCACCCTTCATCATCCTCTGCCTGGGGGACTGCGAGTAAAGCCATGTCTCATTGACTTACCACGCAAACGACTATGCAGACTACAGGTTGTCATCTCCAATGAGTCAGATCATGACATCACCATCCCAGCCAAGGCTGTGATTGCAGAGCTCAGTGCAATATAGACCATCCTGTCTCACAAGCAGAGCATGACCAAGCCATCTGAATCAGAACACTTCAAGGCACCTGACCTAGTTTTTGACTTTGGTGAGTCCCCAATCCCTCCAGAATGGAAAGACAAAATCACACCAAAACTGAACAGCATGCCTGAGGTTTTTGCCCGGAATGACACTGACTTTGGAAGGACAGATAAAGTCAAGCATCACAACAAATTGTCAGACGAAACACCATTCAAACTCAGAGCTCGGCCTATACACCCTCACGATGTAGAAGCTGTTCGTAACCATCTGCAAGAGCTTCTCGACGCCGTGGTGATTCGTGAGAGTGAGTCTCCATTCTCCTCCCCAGTTGTTGTTGTCAGGAAGAAGAATGGCCAGGTTCGCCTCTGTATCTACTACAGGAAATTGAACCTGCAGACATTGAAAAACACATATGCACTCCCAAGGATGGATGACATTTTCTCGGCACTCTCTGGCTCCAAGTGGTTCAGCGTCCTTGATCTAAAGTCTGGCTACTACCAGATCAAGGTTGATGAGGTTGACTAGCCAAAGACTGCCTTTGTATGCCCACTTGGTTTGTGGGAGTTTAATCGCATGCCTCAGGGGTTACAAATGCCCCAAGGACCTTCCAGAGATTGATGGAAAAGTGCATGGGTGACATGAATCTGAAGGAAGTTGTCGTTTTCCTGGACGACCTAATAGTCTTTCTCAGAGACTTTGGAAGACAATGAGGCCAGACTCACTAAGGTTCTCGACAGCCTGAAAGAGTATGGGCTGAAGCTGTCCCCGGAGAAATGTAAATTCTTCCAATCTTCAGTTAGGTACTTGGCCCATGTGATCTCCGTGCGAGGAGTGGAGACCGACCCAGAAAAGATTGCAGCACTAAAGACCTGGCCAGTTCCTCAGCATCTGAAAGAATTGAAAGCCTTAGTTGGATTTTGCAGGTATTACAGGAAGTTCATTAAAGGCTATTCTAGTATAGTTAAGCCTTTGAATGACTTAACATCTGGCTACCCACCTCCTGGAAAGCACTCCAAGTCCAAGGAAACGAGTGGCCAATACTACCACCCCACAGAACCGTTCCTAAACCACTGGACCCCTGCCTGTCAACTGGCATTTGAGATGATCATATACAAGTTGACAACCTCCCCAGTCCTAGCCTTTGCAAATCCTGCACTGCCTTGCATACTTCACACGGATGCAAGTTCCACCGGCCTCGGGGCGGCCTTGTATCAGGAGCAGGAGGGACGGCTGCGTGTCGTTGCCTATGCAAGCAGAGGGTTATCACGTAGTGAATCCCGCTATCCAGCTCATAAACTTGAGTTTTTAGCGCTGAAGTGGTCTGTAACAGAGAAGTTCAGTGACTATTGTGGTGGAAAATTATCGTACGGTGTCTTGTTGGTATCACTGTTAATTAATGAGTTTTACTTTACTCATACTTTTAATGTTTTTTGCTTTCTTAACATACTTTGAATAATGGAATGTTTAATGTTGGTATGTTGGTCATTTTAGTAACTCAAGTAACTTTCTTTTTTTTAGCATCAGCTGGGAGTAGTAGTTATATAGTATCATACAAAGACAGCGTTTGTAACATTGTTGATATTACCAGGCACATATTTTGCCTTATGTTGGGTTTTGCATTCAAGGACAGGTTACCTTATATACTGGGCCTGTACGACACCTAAGCCTTTTATGCACGCTTTTATATCATCCATAATAATATTATTATAATATTCCTATATTTACATTTTATAATGTTTATATATTCTCTTGAATATTTAGTCACAGATACATGTCAAACACCAGCATTCAATGTTATTGAGAGGTCCTTACTGAATGTAGAAATGGGTTCAGAATGTATTGATTATTCAGGGTCTTACAATAGTTAGAAATGACCACAGAATGTATGTTTCAAGATTGTTTTAATAATATATCATAATCTCACAATGTAGTAAGAAGTATCACACAAAATATTATGCCTGTAAAGGTTTTTGGTCATATTAAGGTAAATTTTTATATATGTGAGTAAATATAAGGATTTCACCAACATAATTAAAAGTTTATTTTCTACACCATAGAGCCTTAATACATATCTAATGGAGTCCATGGTTCAAAGTTGCAAATATTAAACTCAGGACAAGTATTCAAAGAAAGAACACAATGTATGGAACATTTTGTTCCAAAGCCAGGAGCAGGAAAAGCACAACCATATTTGGAACTAAGTGGGAAGCCATCTTGGAGCATGTCAGCCATTTTGTGTAACACCATAGAATTAAGAAAGAAATATGCCTGGTTGTGCCTTATAGCTAAATATATATAAATTCTGGACTCCATGGGATTGTATAAAGGTCTATTGAAGGATAAATTACAAAATTATAATTAAGAATTAAAGAAAGTGAATGTTAAAAGGAGAGGGTGAGGGACCCTTCTGGAGCCTTCGGGAAGACGGGAGGAGTCCCTCCCATCGGCTATATAATGTACATACCATAACTCAAGCTTCAGTTGTTCAGTTGTTGTATTGGGGTGTCGTGACACAAATCATCTCCCGTTTGTTATTTTTCACCTTGTGACCGTAATAAACGAGTTTCTGGAAAGTGGACTTTGCCTGCGTTCGTGCTTCCTTGAAGAGTGAAAGGACAAATTTTTACATCTGTTTTTCATCTTAGCTGCCATTCCTGCGCAGAAGTTACGATCCAGCTCATTCAGTATTTACTGAGAAAATAAGACACTACACTATCTTTATGGCGACCAGTTCACAGTGGTCACAGACAGCAACCTTCTTACCTACATAATTCGTTTAGCAAAACTCAACGCAGCCAGCTACAGGTGGTTAGCTGCTCTTTCTACCTTTTCCTTTAAGCTCCAGTACCGCCCTGGGAAACAGAATGGTGATGCGGACGCACAATCTCGACGTCCCCATGACGACCTGCGTGACGACCCGTCGTCTCAAAAGGAGTGGGACAGGATCTGTCAGTTCATACAACACCACCTATCAGACCCAGATAGCATGGAGGCTGTGGATCAAGGGGTTGTTCATGCAATTTGTGAGAGACAGCTTGTCTATTGTGCCAATGATGGAATGGGCAGTGATGGAAGTATCTCCCTTGTCGAAAGTCTTGCCATTTCTGGGGATGCTGTACCTGACAGTTTTGAGCAGGAAGATGAGCTCGGGCGGCTCCCCATTGTCCCGAACCTATCAGAGGCAGATCTCAGAGACAGAGAGCCGACCAATGCATTAAACATGTAATGTCCCAGATTGAGTGTGGCGAGAAACCACCAGCCACTGTGAGGACCGAGCTCCCAGACCTGCCTTTGTTGTTGAGAGAGTTGAACAGGTTTGTACTGCGAAATGGCATTCTCTATAGAACACGCAAAGAATTCCGTGAGACAGTTCTAACAAGCCTGCATGACAACATGGGTCATATGGGAAGAGACCGGATGTAGGACTTGGTCAGAGTCAGATTTTACTGGCCGAGGATGGCCTCTGACATCAAAAAGAAAGTCAAGACGTGTAACAGGTGCGTACGCAGGAAAACCTTACCTGATAGGGCAGCACCTTTAGTGAACTTCATGACATCACGACCGCTTGAACTGGTTTGCATGGATTTCTTATCTGTTGAACCGGACAGAAGCAACACAAAGGACGTTCTCGTGATTACAAATCACTTCACGAAGTACGCGGTGGCAATCCCAACCCCAAACCAAAAGGCTCGAACGGTTGCAAGGTGCTTATGGGACAATTTCATCGTCCACTACGGTATTCCAGAGAAACTACACAGTGACCAAGGTCCTGATTTTGAGTCGCGGCTAATCAGAGAACTGTGTGAGGTTGCAGGCATACAGAAAATACGAACAACTCCATACCACCCAAGGGGCAACCCAGTGGAACGTTTTAATTGCACTCTATTAGACATGCTTGGCACTCTGAAAAACCAAGATAAGTCGCATTGGAAAGACTTTGTGAAGCCTTTGGTGCATGCATACAATTGCACTAGAAGCGAAGTGACCGGGTTCACACCATAGCTTAGCTTACCTGTCAAAGAAGAACAATGGAAGTCACACTCCCAGTACGTAAAGCACCTCAAACCCATCTCAAGGAAAGCTACAGAATAGCTACAAGGAGTGCTGCAAAGATAGCTGGAAAAAATAAGACAAGGTTCAACAAACATGTGACCTCTTCCACTCTGGACATTGGAGACAGGGTACTTGTCAGGAATGTACGTATTCGTGGACAGCACAAGCTTGCTGACAGATGGGAATCTACTGTCCATATGGTAGTGAGGAAAGCTGGGGATCTCCCTGTCTATACAGTCAAACCAGAGACTGGAAAAGGCCCCTGGCGCACGCTACATCGGGACCTCTTGCTCCCATGTGGGTTCCTCTCAATAACAACGGAAGAGTGTACACAACCTGAACCAGTTGAGCGTCGCAAGACACGCCAGAACACTCACAGTGACTCAAGAGGAGATGATCAATCCTCAGATGAGGACAATGTCACTCCTGTGATCTGGTCCCGAGAAGAACGAGTTCCAGAGGTAACTCGGTGTATTGTCTCGTGAGATGTTTCAAGACCCTATAATTCAGGTCATCCCAAAGAGAATCTGACAACTAACCCTGATAAGTTGACTGATGATGTTCCAGCTAGTGTGAATAGCCTACCTAATGTTACCCCAGTCAGCCAAGTCACACTGAACTCAAACTTACCTGGAAATGAACCTGTGGAAGAAACAAACCTACCTGGAAATGAACCTGTGGAAGAAACAAACCTACCTGGAAATGAACCTGTGGAAGAAACAAACTTATCTGGAAATGAACCTGTGGAAGAAACAAAATGGACTGGAAATGAACCTGTGGAAAGAGAGACAAATGTACCTGACGATCACAGCCTTGTGAAGGACTTGCCCAATGAGGACTATACTGAACAACCTACAGCTTCCCCTGATATGTCAGAATGTGATGAGACAAATGTTTCTGAAAAGGAAGGAGAAGAGGAGATTCAGGAGACAGGAGAGCCAGCGGACAATGATGACCCCTGAAAGGAATCGTCAGCCACCTAGGCGGCTTGACTATACCAAACTAGGAACTCCCTTAGTCACAGCGGTGAAGTCTTTCTTCCAAGGGCTGAATACTGCCTGAGACGACATGATACGTGAGAGTGAAATGCCAGCTCACTCTCCTGTTCTGTCCCCTCAAATAATAGCCATCTGACCATTGCCACGCACAGGGACGTGCATGAGTTTGGAGGGGAGAGTGTAACCCAGACCGGGTTTCTGAGTTGTTTCGCCAAGTGGTGCAATTCTCTTCCCCACCAGAAGATGGCGCATGCGCGCTAAGGAAGGTTCTCGACCTGTGTTTACCCTGTTTTGGTCGGAGATGCTGGCCCGAGAGCACGCAGAGAAACTGCCCCGAGAGCACACAGAGAAGCACACTGAGAACTCCTGGTATGGAAATATACTCTTAGAGCCAGAAATTCACACAGAATCCTCGAGTACTGGTGTTAATATGTTATTCGTTCATTAGGGTGAAACAAGGTGTGACGGTGGAAGCTGAACGAGGTGCATCTGCTGTGGGCCTTAGCTCCGGTAAGAAATGCTAATGTGAGTGCTATGTTGACTTCTTGGAGTGATTGTACTGCTCTTTCTAAAAACCAATCGGAGCTGTAATACTGTTACCAAGTGCCTGATACTTCGTAGACACAGATACTGATCATTTTAAGCTGTGGCAAGTGATTGTGAAAGATTGCCAATTACGTTAGCATCAAGCTAACGTCTAGCATAAGGCTAACTGCAGCAGTGCAGTGGGCAGAGCATTCATAGTATTTCACAGCATTAAAGGTGCATTATACTTGGTTTTGAGTTAGAAGCCATTTCATTGAAGGAGTACTTGTTTTGTTACTGAGTAAATATATGTGTTCTTATATTTCAAATATACATGATTCATGTCATTTAGTGGGTTAAAAAGCATAAATAATGTATTTCAGATATGTTCTGTGAGTTAATCTGTGGTTATATATATTTACAGAACAAGAGTACATGATTGGTTGCTCATTGCACAAAATTACCTTGGTGTGATGTGATGTGTATCTATTCATTTCATGATGATTAGAGTGTTTTATAACCTTGATAGTTGATTATACTTGATAAGAAAGTTCTAATGATAGTTATGAGTTAATCAAATTGATAAAGAATAGGACTTTGACCTATGCATTCTGCATTGTGTGCATAGATTGTGTTTTTTCCCCGGACCGGATGGTTTGGGAGCTGAACTTGCTGTTCAGTGGTGAGCCAGTGTAGAAGTGGACTGTGGAGGAACCGACAACGCGGTGTGGCCAGCCGTGGGATCCATCTGCAGAGGACAGCATCATCGATTTCCCCCCTCATTTGCGTACAGATAAGAGTGACACTCAAAAAGAAAAATCTACCCGGGTAGTTCGAACACAGACATTACGAGAACACTCATGCACACGCAAACGCAAACGCACAAGGGACCTTAGCTCGTTTACTTAAAGGAGCAGTGCACACTGGACATTGAACTTTGTTTTTTTAATTTAATTTAATTTATTTTCATAGTAAATCTCGAAAAGGGGACATTATTATTTAAGGTTATTTATTTCTTTTCTTTTGGGCCCAGGTATTGCACGACTGTGTGCATTAGGAAGCCGGCTTAGATAGGCATGGTCTGTGATTTCATGTTCACAAGTTTGTACACAGTATACCCGCTCTAAGCTATTCAGTTGTGTATGTGTGGTTTCTCTGCAAATACATGTTCAGGTTCTGTAGCCGTTCCTAGATTTTACTGATACTGGCTCAACCCTAAATTATAAATAATATAGTTAATTGGTAACCGTTACATATAACATTTCTTCAGTAACAAGATAGATTCTTTCTTTACTCTGAATGGGGTACTTTGGCTTGTTAGAAATAAGACTTTGTGGGAACCTGATAGCCTCAAAGGTCATGCTGATGTACCCCGTGTATGGACACTCTCCTTGATGCTGGTGACCCAGGTTTGAGTCCAGTCTGCAGCCTCATTCAAGCGTGTCCTGCACTCTTTGACTCTATTCACTGTCTCTCATCTGTCAGATACAGGCGAACTGCATCTGCTGCTTTTTGTCGCAGTGTCTGCCAGAGCTCTCAGCTGAAAACAGTCCAACTTTTGCAACAGTGCTGTGCTTGATGACTGATGCCCGCTGTGTAAAAAAACAACAGAGGTGAAGAGATTGATCTGACTCATATTCTCTAGAAACAAATTCCTGGTGGTCACCTGATAAGAACATCATTTCTGGACTTTGTTTTATGGTTTTTGAGTGATAATCCCATTAATTACGAAAATATAAAGTGTAGAGAGCTTTTATGAAAGTATATACAGTATTATTGCTATGTAAGGCTAATGCTTTGTTAGGTATGGGTTAAAGCAACAGCAGTCTGCATGCTAGCTGATTCACCAAGAAAAAAAATAGTACGATGACTCTTTTATTATGTAACTTTGTGCAGCATATGCAGCTGCTTTGCATGTTTATTTCCCATGATTGTGATAATATATCAGGCTTTATTTTATGAAGTTCTTGCATATGTTTGAGTACTTTCTAATATTTCAGTCCACATGCAAATTCATTTCCTCCTACTCATTTTTCCCATCATGTTTGTGAGGGGATTTTGTGTCTGGGTAGAGATGTTCGACCATGCTGCTGGTGTCCATCTGTATTCTTCTTCTGCTGTTTGTCAGTTCTGTGCTGTACCTACCGGCTGCAGCGGTGGGCTGCGTCCGTGCGTGTGGCTGGGTGCAGAGGGGTGACGAGCCCCGGTGAGGGGGACTGCTCGGACTGTGCTGCTGCCTCAAGAACGGGCTGTCCAAACGGCCTGGCAGTTCAGGGGATCGGGGGTCGGTACACAACCACGCACAGAGATCCAAACACACAAACACAGAACGTAGAAAATGAGACGAGACGACGCAGCAGGACAGAGAGACACGGGAAAGATGGGCAAGACAAGATGGACAAAAGGAAAGAGAAGTGAAAGAGTAAAGGGGAGACAGAAAAAGTCAGTCAAAGGAAGTCACAGGAAGTTAAATCCCAAAGGACAAAATTAGAAGCAGAAAAGGATTGAAGGAACATCAGAGTTCGATGAAAACCCATGAAGAAGAAACAGACACAAGGAGAGGAGCCAAAGGAGAAGATTAAAGAATCAGGATTAAACATGGATAAAATTTAAAGAGAGGGTGAATAAATAAAGAAGTGATGGAGGAACGAGGATGGTGAACATGGATGCAAGGGTCAAAAAAGAAGAAGAATCAGAAGAAAATCGCAGAGGAGAAAAAAAAGAGAGAAACAGAAAGAAAAAGCGGTTAGTGTGATTTTAAACACACGGATTGTAGAAAGCATGCAGTTTAGCAGGAATGAAACACTAACAGAGCTTGATGTTTACGAAGATTACGTCTCTGTAACTTTGATTTCTGCTGATTCAAGCCAACAAGTTTAAAGGTTTGAGCAATAAATCACAGAAAGGAGAACACATTCTGTGCCCAAATTTGGAGAAGCACATTTCTGATACATTTCCACCGAGCATTCTGGTTCACTTCAGTTAGCTACAACACACAATTCTGGATGATTCAACTGTTAAAATGTTGGGAAGGCACCCAAATAAATGATCTGTATTGTGTCACATTTTTGGCACCCTTATGTTGGGAGCAAAGTATATTAATCTTACCACAAAGGATGGAGCTAAACACATTGCAGTCTGTTGATTGATCTGAAGAATTGTCACTTGGTTGTCTGAAGTCCAATGTCTCTTAAGCTGGAGATGAACTTGCTGTTTGTTCTTGACATCATGATTGCAATTTTTTATATGCTTTCCTGTATGTGTGTTACTTGAGGATGCCACAAGAGGACACATAAAGACCTCAAGCTGTATGCAACTACCTGTTGTGTAAGTGGTAAACAGCACACACTGCAACATTTATGATAAATCTGAACATAAAATTAACAAAATAAACAGAAATAATCAATGTGATGACATCACCAGCACCATCTGCATTATGATCTCTTAAACATTTTTCTTCATGCACTGTCATAACTGTCATAGCGTAGCAGTCTAATAAGTGACCATGTTGACTGGTGACTTTCAGCTAACAATGGTAATAGAGGTAAATGTGCCAGTGAAAACAGATAATGTTCCCTCCAATGCTGATCTCCAATCAGTAGGTTATACTACAAAGATACAGCCAAAGAAATTATGCTAATGCAAACACAGCCACGGACAAATTCAGCTGAGAGTCACCAAGTTACACAGCCACTAGATGCACAGATGCACTGAATTTGTTAAAAATAAATAGTCCCTACTTCTTTTGTGTAAGTTATTATCAAGCTATTATCAAGCTACAGTTTAATGGAACTACAACATGGCCATTGGACTTAGAATCTCTCCCACTCTCCAATTTTATAATGCCATGTTAAAACCTCTTATTTAAGAATCTCTCCCTAGTCTTAGGAACTGATCAAGTTAGTGCCCATTGTATATTATCCGCATTAAAAAAACAATCAGAAATTATTAATAAGGGTCCCTGGCAATTGTTTAGTCCTTCTTAGCAGTTTGTTTGCAATGATCCTTTTAAAAAACACAAAAGGTTTTAAAATTCAAAAGCAGGTCAATATCAGATGCATTTTAAATTGAAAAATGAAATGCTGAAATCTTGTATGTATGTGTTTCTCCAAAGCAGGCAGAGTTATTTTATTATAATTTTCAGATATCTTTAATTGTTAAATTGTCTTTAGTTTGTCTTTCTTGGGTGAATTAGATCGTTTGTTTTTGTGATTAGCAGTATTTATTAAGAAAAAGTAATGAACAGAGGTGCAAATAATCCATACCAGTAATATATCATTTTCCTCTTTGTCCCCCAGAAATGTGACAAGTGTGTTTGATGACAAAAATCTCCTTTACATAAACATAAAATGTCAGAAAGTTTGTTTGTATGACAGATATTGAATTTTGTTGATGAATAATTTTTGTATTTATTTAGTTTATTTGATGTGGACATCACTACACTTGTCCACAGGATGTTATATGTAACGGTTACCAATTAAAAGTTTCATAAAATTAACAAAATAAGTTTTTAAATTTCAACCAAACCAAAATGTTCTATAATTCAGTTCATCGTAAGTGAATTGAATGGTAGCCTGTGAATTGGGATCCTGATCATTCGTCCTGCAAATAAGAGATTTGAGATTTGTTTATAAGAATATGAGATTTGCACCTCCAGCGCCAAACTATTCAGAAATGTACTAAACCAAACCAAACCAGACCACTTGGTTGAAACACATCTTTGTAGAAGAACATTAGAACATTAGACTGAGTGTGTTCGGGTACAAGACCTGAAATCAGCGTCACACAACAGCATCTTTTGAGTTCCACAAGGGTCAGTCTTGGGCCCATTGCTCTTTAGCATGTTTATGAGTGACCTCCCAAGTTGCTGTCCTTCAAATGTAATCTGTCAAATGTATGCAGATGACGCAATTCTGTATGTTCAGCAAAAGACAGTGAGCAAGCTGCCCAGGAGTTGACCTGTGCCATGACAAATGTGTATCAATGCCTCGAGAACTCCCAGCTGCATCTCAACACTTCTAAAACTGTCTGTATGTACTTCTCAAAAAAAGCGAACAACTACAGTAATCCTAACATTTTTGTACAGGGTAACAAGGTCGAGGTAGTTCAAGAATTAAATACCTTGGTGTCATTTTGGACTCTCAACTTCACTTCAAACGACAGGTAAAAAAGATTGCGAGTATGAAACTAGAATGAAACTTAACCTGTCCAACTTTAGATTTGTTAGAAACAACTTAACCCCAGAGTCGGCAAAGTTATAATTTGATGCAATGATTATGCCACACATGTCATACTGCCTGACCAGCTGGGCATCTGCCTGTAAAATGACCCTGAAGCCAGTTGAAATGGTCTATAAACAGGCACTAAAAGTTTTGGATAAGAAACCTAAATCATACCACCACTGCCTGATACTGGATAAGCATGAGTGCCTAAACTGGGACAACATGATAAAATATACTGATTCTGTGCTTGTTTATAAAATCTTAAATGATCAAGCTCCACCTCCACTTAAAGATTTTGTTAAAAGAAACTCCAGTAGATCTACCAGAGCAGGCCCCAGAGGAGACTGTGTTGTACCATTTCGAAAAAGTGCCTCTGGTCAAGCAGTGTTCTCATTTCGTGCATCTCAGACCTGGAACCAAAATTCCAAGCTCAATACGTGAACTACCGACTCTGACTTCCTTTTCCAAGCACCTCAGAGCATGGCTGTTGGAAAACCAGATCTGTGATCATAACCGTGTTTAATTTTGTATGTGTGTCTAATTGGCTCAGTGTGTTGGGGCACCTTCCAAAACTGTCCACTGCTGTGTACATACAGTTATGTTCATAATAATAGCAGTGTGTTTAAAATGGTGTGTAAACCTCAAAATTCTTCAAACAAATTTTATTTTAATGCACACAAATGCATTGCAGAAAATTGGAAAAACTAATTGAATTTGATAATATTTTACAGAAAGTCAAGAAATATAATGTTCAAAAATATAGCAGTGTTGACATCTTTATTTACAAACTCAAACATATAGTATATAAACTAAGAATTGCTTGATGATTCAACTTTCCTGAGAATCATAAACTAATATTTAGTTGCATAACCACGGTTTCTGATAACTGCTTCACATCTGTGGTGCATGGAGCCTACCAACTTCTGGCACCGGTCAACAGGTATTGAAGCCCAGGACAATTGTACTACGATCCACAATTGATCTGCATTTCTTGGTTTTGCCTCATGAACAGCATTTTTTATGTCAGCCCACAAGTTTTCTATGGGATTATGTCCGGGGATTGTGCTGGCCACTCCATTACTTGAATTTTGTCTGGAACCATGATTTTGCTCGCTTGCTGGTGTGTTTGGGGTCATTGTCTTGTTGAAACAACCATTTCAAGAGCATTTCCTCTTCAGCATACGGAAACATGACTTCTGCCAGTATTCTGATGTACTCAAACTGATCCATGATCCCTGGTATGCCATAAATAGGACCAACACCATAGTAGGAGAAACATCCCCATATCATGATGCTTGCACCACCATGCTTCACTGTCTTCACTGTGTACTGTGGCTTGAATTCAGTGTTTTCAGGTCATCTGACAAACTGTCTGTGGCCCTTAGACCCAGAAAGAACAATCTTACTCTCTTCAGTCCACAAAATATTGCACCATTTCTTTTTAGGCCAGTCAATGTGTTCTTTGGCAGATTGTAATGTCTTGTCTTTTTTTAACAATGGGACTTTGCGGGGCCTTCTTGCTGGTAGCTTGGCTTCACATAGACGTGGTCTGATTGTTACAGTACTCACAGGCAACCTTAGATCTTCTCTGATCCTCCTGGAGCTGATCATTGGCTGAGCCTTTGCCATTTTGGTTATTCTCCGATCCATTTGAATAGTCGTTTTTCTGTGTCTTCCTTGCCTTTCACGTTTTGGCTGTCACTTTAAAGCATTTGATATCATTTTAGCTGAACAGCCTATCATTTTCTGAACTTCTTTATAGGTTTTCCCCTCTTTTATTAACTTCTTAATCAAAGAACGCTCTTCTTCTGAACAATATCTTGAACAACCCATTTTACTCTGTTTTTCAAGGACAAATGCACAGCCAGCATATGCAGCGTCAGTTGCCTTGATCCTTAAATAAGGGCCACCTGTTTAACGCCTATTTTTTTCACACAATCAATTACCTCACTAATTGAACTCAGCACTGCTATTTTTTTGAACACGCCCCTTTCAGTTAATGATGCAGTTTCACAGAATCAGCAGCATGCACGTGATGCCTGTTGGGTCTGTTGGTTTTCTATACCTTTACTAAAGTAAAGTGTAGAAGTTGAGATTCTAACAAAAGCAGTGATTTATCTTGCTAGTGATGTGGGACTGCTATAATTTTGAACACAACTGTAAATACATCTATGTATGCCATTTTTGTGAATGAATGCATACATAAGACATCTATGTATGCTTTCTTAGTGCAACATCTACTCATACATCTGCATGTGCAACTATGGGCATCATGCAATATCATATTCAATCTGGCACTTTATAATCCTGGGCAGTAGTTTAATGTGCAATACAACATGCACTTTATATCCCTGTGCAATATTGGGCAACATGCAATATAATGGGGACCTGAGCTCCTAGGCAGCTAGCACTTTAGCATTTGGCACTTCGGTGAGCACTCCAGCACTTTGTAATTCATTGTGTATCATTCCCATGGTCCCCCAACTCTCAGCCTGATTTTATTTTTGGACTGTATGTCATCTGTATTGTTGCTTGTGTTTTCATACGCTCTGTGTGTTTTTTTCGTATTATTGATGTTTGTTTTGATTTTATGTGTCGACACCAACCTGCTAATGGGACTAGGGATGGAGTCAGAAAAGCACTGCCTTAACCGAGGAGGAAAATTTGGACCCCTTAACTTTCAAGAACAGGATACAGATCCCAACATTTTATTTTCTTGTCAACTATGATGAAAAATCTTTTGTCTTTATGGTTGCCAGATGATGACAAAAAAGTTGAGTTAAAAAAAGTTAGTGTTTAAAACCAATCAAGGTCAGATGTCAAATAGCTGACAATCCTGCGTACATTGTTGGAGTACATTCTGTGAGGGTAAACAACATACAGGAAGTCCTTGGTATGGAGTGAGCCATGCCTATCGATGTTAAATAGGTGAAAACCTTACCAAGAAAACTATTATGTTTACAATTAAGACTCTTATTTGGTTTCTGACATCCAAACAGGCAGGCTCTTTTACAGGACAAATCACAGTGAACGTTTAAAAGTTTAATATCATAAATGAAAATAAATTGGGACATGATCCACATATCCACAGAGTTGTTATAACATCCTTTTCACTGTAACAGTCTCTGTGATTGAAACATTGGTTGTGCGAAATACTTCTGCAAACGTACAGTATAAAACAATGGAAAGAAGAAAATCACGAACAATAATCCAGGCCACAATAAGAGGCGAGATGGTCCTGTTTTTATGATCTTACTCCATAGACGAGACACCTTTTCTCTGGGTCATGATTCCCTTGGTCTTACACCATAAACGACTGATCTCTGAGAAGAAACCTAAGCATTTGTTTAAGGATGCAGCAGCTGAGGGGGTGTTTTGTGACATGATGAACTTGATTACAAGAACTTCAAACCAAAGGCCTTTTCACACATACAACCTCCAATGTTTTATAAAACACTACAAGGACAGCAGATAAATATCAGGGTTACATCTGGGTAAAAAAAAAAATGTTGTTTGCATTCACACATGTTGCTCATCCCAGTAATTTCAGGGTTTTTCTGCAAGTGTGAATGGGGCTCTTGATTCAGAAGTCCCTTAAGTTTTGCCAAGATTGGCTCTTTTGAGGTTGATTGTCCTTAGTTTCCCTGATCTTACAGCAATGAAGAACATCTTTGTAGATAACAGCCTCAGACTACAGTGAGACTTCTCATTAGATTCACTTACATAGTCTTCTCTTCAAAAAGTCTTCATTGTTTTTCTTTTAGTTATTTGAAAGAAATTATAATGGATCTTTTATTATTGCAGATGGGTATATTTGAGAGAACGATGTGTTTTCCTGAGTGTTTAAGTGTTTACCGGTCCTGTGGATGGTGATGGGTGAGGTGTCGCAGCTGATGGTCATGGCTCTCTCTTTCTGCTTGAAAAACTCGCGAGGGTTTCCTGATCGCTGAGCGATGATGGCCTTCGCCTCCTGGAGAAGCACAAACACACAATACCTTTTATGTCACTGGGAATACCACTCACAAAGCATCTTGTAATAGCCATTTCTTCTGTTGTTTCACTGAATGTCTTAATTTTATGTGACTGACTGGACCCTTGGCGCTGGTCTGATCCTCTGTTGACAAGTTAAGTTCAGTGTTTTGCAGGATTTAAAAAAATCTTTCAAAGTCAAACATTTAAAGGACTCGCCTCTACTTCAGACTCCTTCTTGTCCAGGTTCAGGTCCTCAATGCTCGGCTCTGTTACCTGCAGAGAGAAAGAAAAGAGATTCAAAAAAAGAGAAGAGCAGTTAAAGGGCTGAAAATGATTATGTGGATGACACAAAATATGAAGTATTCTGGTTGAGTGGTGAAAGATCCCCAGCAGAGGGGGATAAAGAATGCATTGGTTTCAACCAACCTTGGTAAGCATGTTTAAGGCTGCTGTTCATGCAGTCAGTTTGAAAAGTTGACATTTTGTGTAATTTGAGGCTACAACAGTTTTGGATTTTCACATTTAAAAATATTATTTATTTATTTTTTGATGGCTTCATTTCTGAGGTAAATCACATTGTGCTGGTCAGAAGTAACACTTTGTCCTTGAAAATCATTGTTGATCTGCAAAAATAAGGGTCTAGTACTTTTACACACTGATGTAATTACATTTGGAGGTCATAGGTAAATGAACTTGAGTGCGTATAGTGCTGTTGCCTACTCGAAGCAGCTGTTACACCATAGGTCTACCATTCACACCCATTTGCACTCACATTCTCATAAACTAACACATTCATGCCTTTTCATGGGCGTTTACATGCCACTGACGCAGCAGTGGGAGCAACTTGGGGTTAAGTATCTTACCCAAGGACACATCACCATGTGACAGCCTGAGCTGGGCTCAAACCTGCAACCTTCTAATCACCAACCAAGCACACTACCAGACTGGACCACTGACGCCCCGATTATGTCAAGAGTCAAAGTAATAGAGCATCTTGGTCATCATTTAATTGTGAATGTGAATATTTCAAGAACTCTTTAAGGTCTTTCAAGGGACTTGCATCGAGCTTTGCACAAATGTCCGCTTGACCAAATGAATCAGGTAGGCTGTGGATCAAAGGTTAAGGTCATGAATCTTGTCAACCTTAGCTTGTTACTGTTGTCTTGTAAACTCAATATCACAAGAATGGGTTAAGGGACTCATTCATACTTTGCACAAATGTCCACCATGATAATAAACTGGTTATATTTTGGAGCTCACTAGCCAAAGATCAAGGTCATGATATCTTAAGGTCCTCTTTTGCTTATGAATGCAATCTTGCAGATGGAATTACCCAATTGTACTTTAAGTAATTTTTTATTAAACTTTGAATGAATGTCTACTTTGAATCATGGATGATCTGACTGGACTTCGGAGGACAGTGGTCGAGGTAAAACAGCTTTTGCTTGTATATGCATAAGTTACAGATCAAATTAAACATTTTTTTTATATATAATCAAAGTATAAACAAAGGGACACTTAAGAACACACTAATAGGTTTTGTAGGCACAAGAACAAAGGTCAAGGTCGTGGGGTCTTATGGCCATGTCTTGCATGTATAATAAATGTCTACAAACATATTAATAGAAATTTACAAATGCTTGCACACTTATTTAAAGATGGCTTTATTATCCTCAAAGTCATGAGTTAAAGGTCAAGCTCATGGAGTTTCATGATCATTCTTAAAACTTGTGAAACTGGGTATCACAAGAATATTGGACAGTATTTTATTCAAATTCAACACAAATGTCCAAGATTACAATTGGGTGAACTCACTAGATTTTGGAGGTTTTAGGTCAAAGGTCAAAGTAAAAATGTTTGAAAGATAAATCTGCCAATGACAAATGTACATCTAGAAGATCCAGCTTCTCCACAATGTGAAGTCGGTTACTTTTTATAAGAAATATGTATCAATCAAACCTTTAATTCAAACAAATTCACCACGGCCCTTGAGGAGAGTTGTAACATATAATAAAAGATGCAGACACATTCTTATGCATAAAAACACAATCTGTTTGCATTTCAATTGGAAAAAGATTGAAACACATCTTGAGGGAAGATTTGAACTGCTTCTCTGAGTCACAAATAAAGGTTTGTTCAGGAAAGTGATTAAAAGATGTGTGTTTGGGTTCATTTACGTTTACACCATTTGGGGAGAAGATAATAAAAATCAAGGCTGTTAGCATGCTGCAGGCAGCTGATGGTAAAATCTTCTGATAACATTTTTATGGCTGCTTGTGAAAAAACACAGGACACACTTTTAGGTCTAAACATCCAGCTTTCAAACATAAACCCCACTAACACAGAAACCTACTTCACTCCTGCGTCACAGTTTGAAATCAGTACAAACACCCGAAGGCGTGCAGAACTCGTCTCCACGGTGATATGAGGGGGACACAAACAACTGAATCAAGAAATAAAACTCTGCTATCAAGGGAGACATTTATAATGTTTTGTTTTTAATTTTAGTCACAAAACAAACTTTACACTTTGATTTTTGATAAATCTAAATAAATTAAAGCCATTTAAATATTGAATGGCTTAAGTTGTTTAAGTCAGTGTCAGACATTACTATCATCTGATTAATATGTATGTATAAAACTCTGGGATAGATGGCCAAATTTTCAGAAATTCCTCTTTAAAAAACAAGTGGTGTGTGCATATCCAGATGAATGTATACAAGTGCAGGACAAGAAAACAAAGCCCACACACACAATGGACCGTTATATAATATATTTCACTAGTCCATCTTAGCAAAAGCCCATAAAGGGTGTTTGGAAAAAGGCAGAACCTTTCAAAAGCATTTCCAGCAGGTGATTGGGCTATCATTCCGTCAATCACATTCACTTCGGGCCAATCAGATAATGTAGTAGTCGGGGTGTTACTGCCGCAGTTTAAAGGTAAGAAGATGAGACACTTCGTAAAACAAACTCTTAGCAACACATTTCAGAATTGGAGCAAAAAAAAATTCTTCTGAGAAGTTTGTTGTGTTGTTATTTGTTTTCTTTTAATAAAGAAATACATTCTAGATATGATAAAATTGCTACTGAAGCTGTTAGCATCTGTGCTAATCTCTGTAAAAGTAGTCACTGGTCTCGCTCGTAGCTCCCACCTTGGCCTCCTCTAAAGGACGCTAATTGGCCAGTCCCACTCACAATCATTGCTGATTGGAGCTTGGCAAGACAGATCTTCCTGATTACAAACATTAAATTAGGCTGATCTATCTGCACGACAAGGTTACAAAAACAAATAAACTGCAGAAAAAAAGATAAAGGTCAGCTGTTCGGCTCCTAATGAGTAACTTCATTTCAGATCTTGATCTACGGGGCCTTCCTCAGCCTTCCTGCCACCTAATTATGTCCATACATACTGTTTCTTCTTGCACACAAAAAAACTGCTGATTGCTTCTTGATGATTATTTTTGGGACGAAAAATGAGTGATGTGAAAATTGATGCCAGTATGGATGTTTGAAATAGTAAATTTAGCCGATACCACTGTTTTTCTCATCACATCTTAACACAATACCAATATTTATTCTCTGGATTGATCATAAAAGCAGAGTTTGTTCAACATGTCATTTTCACCACCCTTTAAAGAGAACCCTCTATAAATCTGTAGTTACATATGTCAGATGTCAGCATTAAAACGGTATGACACAACACATTAACATCTGAAACTGATATTTGTTGTCCCTAGATTGCTGATGGTCAATATTTGTTAAAAAAAAAAAAAAAAAAGGCCAATGCTGACCGATAACGTTGAACCTATGCTGATGTACTAAAAATGCGCTTTGAACAAATTCTGTGCAATAATACAGAGCCACCAAAGGATTCCTGACTTGATTTAGGATCTATAATGAACCATAAAGTAAACAATAAGATATAAAGAAGAGAATGAAAAGAAACTTACGACGGTGGTCTGGTTCCTTAACCTCTCCCTGGCCTCTTCCTCCTCCTGAAGCTTCTTCCTGTTCACACATAAAAACAAATACATTAGTTTCGGAAACTCAGTCAATTATTTTGGTCTACTAATTTAATAACTATGGACTTTTCATTTATTAAGTGTGGTTTAAATTACATTCCATCCAAGTTCATAGCTTTCAGCCTGTAGTTTCAATAACTGCCAGATTTCCCGGTATTGCCTCTTGTTTTCACAACATGAATGAGTTCTTCTATTTGTTTTAGCATACTCTAAAATGACATAAACTTAATTGAATCCTTAAACCTCCCAGGCTGACACACCAAATAGACAGTTTATATACATCTACAGGATATAATTCACAGGTCCATCTGTGCAACAGCCCATAGAAAGTGTTTGCAGACAATAGAACCTTCCAAAAATATCAGATAATCGCTTCATTGTGGAGAAATGTTTTCAGTGTTGTTCTTTGTGCTTCATTTAATGAAAAATGATGCCCAGTTCTGATAAAACTGAAACCGTAGCAGGGAGCATCTATGTTAATGTTTGAGCAAACAGCCACTGTTTAAAGGCTTGCAGTCGCTCCTCACTGAGGTCACTCTCTTAGCTCCTGCCTCTTTCTTCTCAAAGGACTCTGATTGGTTAGTACCTCAGGTGGTTGAGCTCAGTTATTCTAGCTTAAAGCTTTGCAGGATGAATCTGATTGATAATAAATCAGAATCAGATGGGGGCCGACTGGTTAAATGTGAAAAAAAAATAATGCATTCTTCCAGTCCTGACAGTGGTGAAGAATAAAGACTATAATTATTTCACAGAAAAGAAATATAGAAATTATTACTTTGTCAAACACAAATTTGCAGTTGTGTATCTGTTTCTCACCTATGCTCCTCGATCTGCCGCTCCCTCTCACGGTACCTCTTCTCTCGGTTCTCCTGCTCTTTCCTCTCCAGTTCCATCCGCTCCTCCTCGTAGCGCTGTCGCTCCTCTGCCGCCCTCCTCTTCTCCTCCTCCTTTCTGATCTCCTCCTCACGCTACAGGAGAGAAATGAGAAATGACTGAGTTGATAACTCAACACAGCATGTAAATCCAAACAATAACATAATGACATGCAGAGACATGTTGTCAGCTTAGCCCACCTCCTCTTCTGCACTATTGCTTTAAATTGAGGACTTTTTTGATACACCTCCTCTCCTTGAGGTGTATTTTCTTAACAGTTAACTACCATATTTGTTTTATGGATGATTGTCACATAATGAGCAAGTGGTCTTCCTGGTTCACGCCATTAGCTATTTGTAAAGCATGCTAGAAGGTCTTGTTAGGTGGCTCTTTGTCTGAGTGACTATGACAAAAATGGGAACATCTGGTGGTGCTGCAAATGCTTAAAGACAGGAGACAGATTTAATTTAAGTGTGGCATCAACCTGCAGATCCATGGGTGTGCAATATTGATTGATAGGAGACGATTTCAGTCAAAAAACTAGAATGCTACCAGCACAATAGTCCAACAAATAAGAAAAGAGAAGCAGCAAATGAGTTAAGCTGAGAAAAAAGTCCCAAGAGAATAAACCTTTTGGCACAGTTTTGTTGGTGAGTTCTGCATTGATTGACCCCTCTATGACATTTGACCTGATCCTGAACCCTCACCGCCTGAGTTTACCAGTAAAGTTTTGAATGAAGGGCAGATCTGGTGGACCCCTACAGCTCCTTCAAACCCTGTCATAGTGAATTTAGTCTGAACCTGTTGAAGAGAGCACAGCCACAGGACTAGGCTTGTTTGACTTTGCTCTTCACTTCCACTACAAACATAACCAGGATTCATGAGAACCATATTCATTAAACTCTAGTCATTCAAATAACAATAGATACAGAGTAATAGATAAAGAAGAAACAGGATATTGCTTTCTAGTAGAAAAATCCATCTGTCAGTATGTCTGTCTGTTTGACATGAAACAGCAGTCAACAGCAGGTAGGATTAGTGATTAGCTTAGCATTAAGTCTGCACTCAACTAGAAACAGCTAACGTATCATAATGGTGATGATGTATGCACATGCCAATATAATGGTAGGTTAGTTTGGTTCATGCACAAATAATTTTAGATCTTGGAGTACTCCACTGTATAGAGCTAACTTTTGGTGCAATCTGTTGGTGTCATTGGTTGTTGTTTTGATATCTATCAACCAGATCACAGTGTGTTCAGGCTGAAGGATTTACTTCTGAGTTTTGTGAGAAGAAATATGGTGCACCACAGGGCTGTAATTTACAATTTAAATCAAAAGCATTGATGAAATGCTGCGAATGCAAATTTTCATTACATGCAAATTACATTGTTATTCATTGTTCTGCTCCTACACTGCATCAGGCTTGCTGGCTCTTACGGGTGTCAGTAGTTGCTGTAGTCAAAACCAACAATACTACCAAGGAATGCTTTTTAATAACAGGGTCTGATCGAGCTCATCAGATATATTCTGAAGTGAAATCCAAATGTAGAAATATTTGTTAAAAAACCCTCCTGACACTTTAAATGGTCACAATTTAAACTGTAACACCGCTTATATGTGCAGTTGGAGCAGATCTGCAAATAAAGTCACTTTTGCAAAGAAATTGTGAAAAAAATGTTGCATGTCTGAGAACCCGAGATGATGACTTACATGCTAAAAATTGTATCAGTACATTTATTTGTTTGCGGTTTCATGTGGGCGAAGATTGAGTCTTACATCAAAGTAAGCTGCACACAATTAACTCATCCATGTCTTATACATTAATCTTAAATTCCTTCTTAATTTCTCCATCACCTTGATACTTCTCCTCTGTCCCACACCCACCTTGGCCTGCTCCCAAAACTCTTCTCTATTGATTTTCTTCATCTCCACCTCTGCGTTGGTCTTCTCATACACTGTGCCCTGAATCATCAGAAGAGGAGAGAGACATCAGTGTAGAGAAAGGTTTATACTTTCATTTCACAAAAACAATGAGAACAGGGTTTAACATACGACTTCTTTGTTGTCATCATCTCGGGTTCTCAGTCGGCTCAGGACTGGACTCGCCACTGATGCTGTCCCATTGGTCAGCCGTTGCCCGATGGCCAAGGGGTCAACATCATCCAGACTGCTGGCATTGACAGTGACCTCCACACCCTAACAGGAACAGACAAAGGGAAAGTCAAGGTCAGACAGATTCACTAGGTCTACGCCTCAGCCTTAGATATATAGGTATTTGAACAACATCATGATGATGCTAGATTATTAAATGTGAGACAAAAAAATGTAAAGAAAAAAAATTGGAAAATGTGTACATATAAAATGTGCTTTTACAGCCAGGGTGCGTACCAGTAGTTCTCAATTTCTTTTTGTCCTGCATCACTGCCCTTCCCTTTGAGCTCAATCGAATTTGACTTGGTGTTATAAATGTTTTGGAGAAACAGACTAATCTTCAAATCTGAAAAAAGAGTGTGGGATGAGAAAAAATGGTTTCTTTCTTTGTAATATTTATTAATATTTTCTATTTAATTGTGTGAGCCACTGTGATTTTGCCAATTTTTTGAGCAGATACATTGAACAGGAAAGTGAAACAAATAAAAGGCAGTGATGATCAGCTGGAACAAAACAAGTGTACACAAACTTCATACAGTCTGCAATGTATCACGGCTTTGTTTTGTAATGACAGAATGTTACACTAACCTGACACACCAGATGGAGCATTCAGTTTATATCACTACTCCATCTGGATAAGAGCCTATAAAAAGAGATTGGAAATGGGCAGAATCTATAAAAAGCATATCCGGCAGGTGATTGGACGATTGTTCCATTAATCACATTCATTATAGGCATATCAGATAATGTAGTAGGCTGGGGCTGCTGCTGTGATGTAAAGAACAAAAGTTGTAAACAACTGCTCTAAAGGACGATGATTGGGCCGTACTGCTTTGGGCCTTTCACCATCAAAGCAGATTGGAGTTGGCAAGATGACAGATCTGTGATTGGTAAAGGAAACCTCCAAATGATTAAAGCAGCTCTGAAGAGAACACACAGCAGACTGAACATTATCAGCAGTGCAATACAAAACTGTATCAATAAAAAGAGCTGCACAGTGTTTTCTGTTATCCAGGGCTGATATAAAATCATTTAAAACAACAGTGGCAGCAGTGACGGTGCTGTGTTTTTGTCTAAAACCAGACTGGTGTAAACTTAAAACAGAATATTCTAAAAGAAATGATTTGAGCTGCTCATTTATTAAAGATTCAAAAATCTTAGCAAGGCACCACAGTTTAGAAATAGACCTATAGTTATTCATAACTGATATTTCACCACCTTTGTGTAGTGGACTGACATAAGCAGTCTTCCAAGCCAAAGGAACAGTACAAGATAAAATAGACAAATTAAAAATATATGTAACATAAAGCGCTAAAATAGGGGCTGCAAGCTTTAAAAGGCAGGGATCAAGTTTATCATCCAGTAGAACATTTGGACTCCAAAGTTAACAAGGCATCGAGGACTACATCAGACGAAATAGGTTGCAGAGTAAATTGTGGTCTTGATGTGGCCTGGGAGAAATGATCAATAATAGGGAGAGGGGGTCCGGTGTATGTTTGTTAAAATAGATTAGCAGCATTAAAATGATCATTAAAGGCCACACAGATGTCTTTGTGGTCAGTTATTGTGGTGCCATTGGCTAAGGTGAGATGAGATAAGGAGGGGGAAGACTTCCGATGAAGGGAGTTTATTGCCTTCCAGAATTTTGAGGGGTTAGAGTGGGGATTGGGAACAAGGTTCAAATAAAAATTCATTTTAACCTTCCTAATTGTAGCAGTACATTTATTTCTTAGGCACCTAAAATCAACCCAATGACTAGCCTCATTAGTGTGCCGGGCAAGGGTCCAGGCCTTATTCCTCTCTCTCAGCACAGCTGAGATTTCAGCTGAGAACCAGAGAGTGTTCCTATTTTTCACTCTGTGTTTTTTGAAGGGTGCATGTTTATTAACAACAGAGTTAAATTATTTACAAAAGTGGATCAGAGCCAAGTCCACGTCTGGGATTTTTGTGACATCATGTATGTCACTTCTATAAAGGTCAGACAAAAAAGTTTGCTCACTGACATGTTTAAAATTGTGACTAATTATAAAACGAGGACGATCTCTTTTTAACTTTGTATTATGAATACAAGCAGTGGGACAGTGGTCACTAAAACCAAGATCAAATACAACAGAGTCTGTTATTTTTTCAGCTCTATTTGTTAAACTAGATCAATCAGTGTTAACTTTGGAGGATCATTTAGGTTTGGCCTTGTGGGAACCTTAATTAGTTGGGAGAAACTAAAATTTTCACATACTTCTTTCAGGCTATCAGAAGCAGAAGTCAGCCAGCTCAAATTCAAATCACCCAAAATAATGACTTCAGAGTTGTATGTATGGAGCTAAAAGATCAGCCATCATATTTAAAGCAGAGACAGAAGCTGATGGAGGTCTGTACACACCAATTACAGTAACAGAAATATTATTTGCAATATTCACCTTTAAAGCCAAAAACTCTACACATTTGTCAATTGTGATTGATCTAAGAACAGAGCAATTTAAAGAAGTTTTGGCATAAATGGCCACACCACCACCCCTGGACTTTAAACAGATCAAAACCATCCAAGGCAACCTCAGAGTCACACACAGAAGATTTCAACCATGTTTCAGACAGGACAACAATGTCTGGATTGGTTTGGGTTACCAATATTTTCAATTGATCAATTTTTTCATGTTGAAGAATGCTCCTTACATTTAAATGAATGAAACCAAGTTCTTTCCTGTTCTTAAAATGTACTGGTCCAAAGGCAACAGCTGAGATTCTGCTGTATTTATAGGTGACGGGAAGGGTTGAATACTGTGAGTGGGGTGTGTAGTAGAAATGTGCATTGACTGTCATGCTGAAAAAGCCTTACGGGAGTGCAGAGTAAGTTCAATGTTGATAAATGATAAAATGATAAAAGACAGGAACCGGTGTGATTAGGGTGGAGATGATCATGCTTGAAGAGACTGGTTCTTGTATAAATGTCACAGCCACAGCCTCAGTCTCAGCCTGCCACACTCCAGCCTTCACGTAATCAGCTCTACTCCTGTCACCTGCGCTCCTGCTCACCCGTTTCTGCCCTGCACTTACCTGCCTGCCTGATCCCTGGTTGCCGACCTCGCCTTCTGTTCCTGACGCCGAGTACCTGTCTGTGAGTTCTGATCTGTGGTGGCCGTCTGATCTACGGTATCCGACCCCGTTTCCTGTTGTGACGCCAAGCACCCGTCTGTGAGTTCTGATCTGTGGTGGCTGTCTGATCTCCGGTATCCGACCCCGTTTCCTGTTGTGATGCCAAGCACCCATCTGTGAGTCCTGATCTGTGGTGGTCGTCTGATCTTCGGCAATCTACATCACTTCCTGCTTCTAAAGATCAAGTGAGTCTGAGCCCGCTCCACCTTAAAGACTCTGTGTGGTAGGAAGTGTGTGTGGCTACAGCGTGGCCGAGAGGACAGCGTCATCAGCTCCTGATCCTGGGATCGTGGGTTCGATCCACGATCCCGACTCCAAATCTCCTGTGTCTGTCAATAAAGACTGTTTATTGTGAACTGCAATAAATGCGAGACAGTGCAAACACCTTTTTGTCTCCGTGTCAGTACGATCTGACCAAAAGATGGACCCAGTTAGCAGTAAGCCCTCTCCGCTGGACAGATTGGAGAGAATTGAGGGTGTGCTGGCTAATCATGAAGGCCTGATAACCGCATCTGCCAGTCACCTTCAACATGCAGTGGACACGTTGACCCAGACGATGACAGGATTAGCCGCCCAGCAGCAACAACAATCCTCGGTTGGTCCTTCTCCTGCTTCCTCCACTCCTGCTGCTGTGTCTCCGGCTCCTGCCCTAGCCTCAGACTCTCCTGAGCCTCATGTGGGGGCTCCAGAACGCTATGATGGGAATCCAGAGAACTGCACTCTGTTCTTCGCCCTCCAGCCATGCACGTTCACCTCAGAGTTAGCCAAAGTAGCTTTCACCATCAATCAGCTGACGGGTCGGGCACGGCTGTGGGGAACAGCTGAGTGGGACCGTCAGTCACCTGCCTGTCAGAGCTTTACTGCTTTCGCTGTGGAGCTACGCAAGGTTTTTGGACAATGTCCGGCCAGATCAGAAGTGGCGGCAGGGCTTCTTGATCTGAGACAAGGACAACGATCTGTAGCGGACTTTTCCATTGACTTTCACTCTAGCCAGTCGAAGTGGTTGGAACCCTTCCGCTCAGATCGACGCTTTCATGCATGGACTGGCGGATTACATAAAAGATGAACTGGTCTCCCACGAAGTTCCATCTTCCCTCGACGAAATCATCGACCTGGCAATCCGAATCGACCTCCGAATCCAGGCACGGAGAAGAGAACGTCGCCAAGGAACCAGTCGTCAGTCCGTACAGAGTCCACTTCAAAGAGAGACTGCGGGGCAACGCCGGTCATCTGAACCTGCTGAGCCTGAACCCATGCAGTTGGGGCGCACCTCCCTGACTCCAGCCGAACGGAGGCAACACCTGTCAGCTCAACTATGTCTGTACTGTGGGGGACAAGGACATTTCGTTGCTGCTTGCCCAGTAAAAGAGCAGGCTCATCCGTAGTGGAGGGGTTACAGGTGAGCTCTACTGTCAAGTCCTCTCACACTCTTCATCCCCTGCTCCAAGTCCGCCTGCTCCTGCCTGGTGGTCTTCATACCCTGGCCACTCTCATAGACTCTGGTGCCGACTCCTGCCTGATCAGCAAGGACGTGGCAGAACAACTGGGCCTGGGGCAGGTTCCACTTGGTCGTCCCATCCCTGCTAAAGCCCTGGACGGCCATGAGATCATCACACCAAACAACCCCAGTCTCTATCTTCCTGTCTGGTAACCACAAAGAAACCATCCAGTTTCACATCCTCAATTACCCTGATCTGCCTCTGGTCCTCGGCTTCCCATGGCTTCGTCGGCACAACCCCCAAATAGACTGGTCCACCAGTACCATCCGTGGTTGGGGAACCGCTTGTCATCTTACCTGTTTAAAAGACGCCATGTCTCCACTCCAGCCTGTGAGCACCATGCCTCCTCCTGAAATCACCTATGTGCCTCCGGATTACCACGACTTCAGCCCCGTTTTCAGCAAGGCCAAGGCTACCTCTCTGCCACCTCATCATCCATACGACTGTGCCATCGATCTCCTTCCCGGCACCACCCCTCCCAAGGGTCGGCTGTATTCCCTGTCTGCTCCCGAGAGAAAAGCTATGGAGGAATACATCAGTAGCTCACTGGCAGCTGGTCTCATCCGTCCTTCCTTGTTGCCTGCTGGAGCAGGGTTCTTCTTTGTGGAGAAGAAGGATAAATCCTTAAGGCTCTGCATCGATTACCGAGGACTGAATGAGATAATGGTAAAGAACCGTAACCCCCTGCCTTTGATCTCCTCTGCCTTTGAGCTGTTGCAGGGGGCAACCATCTTTACAAAGTTGGATCTTCGCAACGCCTACCACCTTGTCCGCATCCGGGAGGGAGACGAGTGGAAGACGGCATTCAACACCCCCATCGGTCATTACGAGTACCTCGTCATGCCTTTCGGACTCACCAACACTCCCGCAGTTTTCGAAGGCTTTGGTTAACGACGTACTCAGGGACATGCTCAACAAGTACGTTTTTGTCTACCTCGACGATATCCTCATCTTCTCGAAGAACCACAGTGACCATGTCCACCATGTACAGTCTGTCCTCCAAAGACTCTAGGAAAACTCCCTTTTCGTGAAGGCTGAAAAGTGTGAGTTTCATGTCCCGTCTGTCTCCTTCCTGGGCTACCGGCCTTCCCCCCTCGGACGGACACACTACCATCCTCACCGTTGTTGACAGGTTCTCAAAGATGGCCCACTTCATCCCCCTGGTCAAGCTGCCATCTGCCAAGGAAACTGCCCAGCTGGTTCTTAACCACGTCTTCTGTCTCCATGGTCTTCCTGTGGACGTGGTTTCCGACCATGGGCCCCAGTTCTCATCTGTCTTCTGGAAGGAGTTTTGCTGTCTCCTCGGGGCCACCGCCAGTTTATCCTCCGGGTTCCACCCTCAATCCAACAGACAGTCCGAGAGGATGAACCAGGAGATGGAGACGGCCCTTCGCTGCATGGTTTCCCAGAACCCCTCTTCTTGGTCCCGGCAGCTGTTATGGGTGGAGTATGCCCATAACTCCCTTGACTGCTCGTCCACTGGTCTGTCCCCATTCCAGTGTGTATACGGATACCAACCTCCGCTGTTTCCTGCCCTGGACAAAGATGTCTCGTGCCCTTCTGCCCTCTCCTTTGCCCGTTGTTGCCGTCGGACCTGGGCCCGTGCTAGAGCCACTCTCCAGAGGTCTGTTGAGCACTACACCACCTCTTCCAACCGTCGTCGGACTCCAGCTCCTAATTACCAGGTGGGTCAAAAAGTTTGGCTTTCTTCAAAAGACCTACCTCTTCGCATAGAGAGCAGAAAACTCGCCCCTAAGTTTGTGGGTCCTTTTCCCATCCAGAGAATCATCAGCCCGACGGCCGTGAGGTTGGCGCTTCCCCGCTCCATGAGAGTCCATCCCACGTTTCACATCTCAAAGATCAAGCCAGTCCACGAAAGCTGTCTGTCTCCTGATGTGGCTTCTCCACCTCCTCCGGGCCTCATCGATGGGGGTCCTGCCTTCACCATCCGCTGCCTGCTCCGTTCCCGTCGGCGAGGAAGAGGTCTGCTGTACCTCGTGGACTGGGAGGGATACGGTCCTGAGGAGAGATCGTGGGTGCCATCGCGGAACATCCTGGATAAAGACCTGATCAAACAGTTCCACGAGAGACACCCTGAGCAGCCGTCCCTTGGAAGGCAGGGACACCCATTGCAACAGTCATCTGTCATCGACCCCATAAACACCCCCACGTCTGAGGAAGGGTTGGATGTAGAAGAGGAGGAGGAGGAGGTCACTGTTCCTGACGTCCGTGATAATTCGGCCTCCGAAGAGTACTGTGGTTCCTCTTCCCTCCCGCCCTGCCCCGTCGATGATGTTGGGACGTCGGGAGCCATCCCTTGAGGGGGGGGTTCTGTCACAGCCACAGCCTCAGTCTCAGCCTGCCACACTCCAGCCTTCACGTAATCAGCTCTACTCCTGTCACCTGCGCTCCTGCTCACACCTGCACCTCATCTGCTGCAATCAATCCGCCTACTAAAGCTCCAGCTCCACGCTCACCAGTTGTCAGATCGTCTTCGCTCTCATGCCAAGAACACCAGACCAGCTATCCGGACTGATCACCCGTTGCCGACCTGTTCTGTTCCTGTTTCTGCCTTTATCGCCAGTTCCTCGGCTGGACCTCAAGGTATCGACCCGTTTCTGCCCTGCACTTACCTGCCTGCCTGATCCCTGGTTGCCGACCCTGCCTTCTGTTCCTGTCTGTGAGTTCTGATCTGTGGTGGCCGTCTGATCTAAGGTATCCGACCCCGTTTCCTGTTGTGACGCCAAGCACCCGTCTGTGAGTTCTGATCTGTGGTGGCCGTCTGATCTCCGGTATCCGTCCCTGTTTCCCGTTGTGACGCCAAGCACCCATCTGTGAGTCCTGATCTGTGGTGGTCGTCTGATCTTCGGCAATCTACATCACTTCCTGCTTCTAAAGATCAAGTGAGTCTGAGCCCGCTCCACCTTAAAGACTCTGTGTGGCAGAAAGTGTGTGTGGCTACAGCGTGGCCGAGAGGACAGCGTCACCAGCTCCTGATCCTGAGATCGTGGGTTCGATCAACGATCCCGACTCCACTTCTCCTGTGTCTGTCAATAAAGACTGTTTATTGTGAACTGCAAACACTGTCTCGCATCTGGGTCCTTTCTGTCTCCGTGTCAATAAAAGGCTGTGAAGTTGTCCACATAGGGAATGCCTGTGTTACAACAGTAGTCCTTCATCCAGATGTGAAGCTGTCTTAAACAGGAGAATTTCACATCGCCAAAGCAGGGTGACGGAAACGGCCCAGAAATTACGCATCACTTCCCTGCATTGAGAACACTGTCAATTAGCTGGACAAAGTGCTGGAGGTGCAGATCATGTGATCCCACATGAGCCACTGTGGTAGACAGAGAGGGGTGGTGACGTAGGAGTTGTGGGAGGGCACTTTTAATATCAACAACAAGCGCACCTGGGTGGCACGAGGTACTGCACCCGCTGATCTGCACGTGTGGGACCATGGATGATCCAAGCAACCATTTCTGGCTGCACGGAAAGAGTGCGCTAAACCACCGTTGTGCCTATCCTGCACTCCGTGACTAGAAGAGGCTTTGGGTGAGGGAGTCCTCCATAGAACGCCTGAACACACAGAGGGCTCTGAACCCTCGCAGACGCGCTTCTGCTTGGGACTGTGCAGCTCCGGGGATCAGTGTGATTCAGGGGTGCACCCTTTACCAATGGCAGCGGGTCCTGCTGTCCCTGGGTTGTGGAAACCTCCGGAGCTCCTCCGCAAGATGGTCTGTTTTAGCAGCTTGCGGCGGGCGGAGGAGGGCTTTACCGATGGCTGCCAAGGGGCATGCTCCGTCTTTCCATGTTGAAACTCAAGGTGTGATTACATACCTCAAAGACCTTTTCAATAATCTGTTTTTTATTGATTTCAGTGGTTGAAATTTTTAGATTGGTTTCATGGTGTGTCACTAAACGCTCTCCCAGTTTGGAGCTGCTAAAGTGTTCCAAATGCTTGTTTTAGGATCTGCTACTTGTCAGTGTACGGTACAAAATGTTTGAATGCTCATTTTGTATCAACACTCTGCAAGACATGAAACCTGTAGGAGGATCAAAGACAGTGTGTGTGAGTGTGCATGCATGTGTCTGTGTGTGTGTGAAATGGTGCATGACTAATACAACCTCTCAAATATTCTTTGTGCTAAGAGCTCTGAATGAGAATGCTCTCACCCACAGACCCTCCGTATTTGTATGTTTTTATCAGTCTGTGCACATCAAAGTGTGTGAGTGTGTGATGGAGCAGTGGTCACACCTTTTCACCTGGCTGAGTGTGTATTTCTGTATCTGTGCAGTGGATTAAAAGATGGAGATTAAAGCAGAGGGGATGCTGTTGTTTTGTACAATCGAGCGTTTAGATTTGTGTGTTTGCAGTCTGTGTAGTATGTTGAAGTGTCATCGCTGTAAGTGTCGGTTCTCTCCCACACAGCCTCCAGGTTATCACATCAACTTTCAAAGACCCTTTATGGATATCACACACAAACTCCCTCTCTCTCCCACACACACAGCAGTAACAGTGTCATGTTTCCATTTTAATCATCATTTTGATAATCCAATGATAAAATAGTAGATTAAATTTTACTTTAGGCTTCAAAATATTTTACTATTTTACCTAGAAAGTGTGTTTTGAGATAACAATTGTTAAGACTGAAAATAAAGATTTTTTGAAATTGTTTTCTCTATAACTGGTTAGCTGACCAACCAATCAGAATCAGAGAACCGTTCCTCAAAGCAGCCAGTGTCGGGTCACACAGTGAGACACTAGCTGTGTTCGAAATCGTTCCCTATCACGGATATAGTGCACTATATAGTGTGTTCGCCATTTTGTAGTGTTGTTCGAATCCTCAGCGGTTAATTTCAATCACTATATAGTGCACTACAAAATACCCCCAATGCACAGCAAATGTGAGTGTACATACAATGTACCCTACATTGTACTCCCGTATACCACAATGCAATGCGGTCGTGTTTTTCCAGAGAAGATGAAGAAGAAGGAGCATAGAAAGAATGCTGCTAAGGCACAAATTGGCGCTGCTTTCGTTTATAAATGTAAGAAAGGTCAAAGTATCTTTAACACGTTCTTAGCATAGCTTTTTTACGTCTTTTAACAGCTGTAAACAGCTGCAAAATTTGCTACTTATCCTCCCGAGTGGCCGGTTTGTTTACGTGATGCTTGGCGCATCCACTTCCGTCACAGGAATATCCGGCTCATCTACTGACACTATGACGTTTAAAAAATGTCAGTGTAGTGTCCGAAATCTCGTTCAGTCATTCCCTATGTAGTTCACTATTTCATTTACACTACATAGGGAATAGTGAGTGAGTGAATGAGTGGACGATTTCAAACACAGCTAGTGTCTGTGTTTGCAGTTTCGATTTTGATACACTGTGAAGAAATTATATTACATTTATGACTTCAACATACATTCTTCTACTTGCAGGAAATTTGAAAATAAATCAAATGAATTAAATATGTATATATAATTAGGTCAAAAGTGAGTTATTGAGTCATTTTCAGTTTTTTCAAATGGTAAAGAGGACAGTAACAACAGATTTTTTCTAACCTGGTAACAGTTACTAAGGAGGGCAGGGCTTGATAGAGGATTGCTTCCTGGAAAGGGTAGGGCCTAACATATTTAATTAAATTTAAATTACCTTTTGTTGGCTCTCTGATTGATCAGAGAACCAAAACAAATCAAAATCACAGAATTCCCTCTCAAAATGGGCATTGCCTCGTTACCAAGTCAGATAAGTGACAGCCTATTTTAATGCTTGTGGTGAAATTGTCCTTTTATTTTTTTTCACTTTAACATTTAAAATCCCAAAGAAGACCCACCTACACTTTAAGTAAAGAGAATACATCTAAATGCTGACAATATTTGGTGTTCTAGGAACATGTGGCAGAAAGAGTTAACGCATTTTATCAGTGGAAACAGCAGATGTGTGATGACATTAGCACTAAGGTCATCTAACAGTTATATTTAGCGTCCTCGTCCTAAGGGAAAGGACCCCTGAAGCTAGAGGGGTCCTTTCCCTCAGAGCAAGGACCCTATTGTTCCTGTAGTGTTTCTTTCTTCCTTCTTCCTTCTTCTTTCTTTCTTCTTTCTGCTTTCTTTCTTTCTTTTTTTTGTCTTTCTTACTATTAGTCAACCAGACATGTAAACCTTAATTTGACCCCCTACACATGCTCAAAAACTCACCAAAATTGGCACACACCTCAGATTCAGCGAAAAATTTGATGAAATGAAAAAAATTAACCCCCAACATGCCAAAATGTGCTCTCTAGCGCCACCTAGGCACAATAAGGCACAAAAACAGCCCTCACGGCCAGTAGGAATGTCGTGGAGAGATCAAACAAACAGCGGAATGTTTGTCTCATCAAGACCCACAAATCACACACTGACCCCCTTGACCTATCCCAAACAGGAAGCCAACAATTTGCCTTTCAAAATAAAATAAGACTCAAAATTTTGTCTCCAAAGAAAATGTATCTCCTCCTAAATGGTATCAGGTTGAAATGCAGACAGATGACAGAGTAGGCCATGGTGATCAAAAGTTCTGAAGGAATTTGTTGTTTTCCAAAGGTTTCCGAATAACAAGCCCTCAAAGTTGGTCAACCTCAAAGAAGCCCTGCTAGCTCCTCCCATTTAAATGAATGGGGGAGAGAATTCAGCTCTGGACAACCTCAATCAATCTTTATTCAATCAATCTTTATTTGTATAGCGCCAATTCATAACAAGTGTTATCTCAAGACACTTTATAATAGAGCACAAAGCTCTTCAACCTGTGGAAGGTAGTTCTCTACAGGAAAAAAGAAAAGTCTTACAGCTTTGAACATTACATGGATGGATTCCTGACAAAATTTCCAGTTAAAAAATTGTATTTTTAGAGAGGTTTGGTCAAAATTGTGGCATCTGTGAGGCGAGGTTAAAAAAAAATTTCAGTCAATTTGACTCCTGAGAAAAAGAGCAGTTCCAGATAATGTCACTCACTGATTGTCAGCTCAGTGCAGCACAAATGAGTGTGTAATACACACCCATTATAAAGTCTGAGCCTCCTGACAGAGCTGCAGGTACACACAAAAGGCTCATTTTAAGCTTATCAAAGGGTTGAAAATGGATGAAACCCTCCAACCAGCATGAGGGACGTGCAACAGAGTGAGGACCTGACCAATGCTGCTTGCAACTTTAATTTTTATTATTTCAACATAATTAGAAAGATTAGCAATAAGAGATTTTGTTGAACCTAGAAACAGTAACAAAGGAGGGCTGGGCTGGACAGAAGATCGCTTCCTGGAAAGGGGGGAGCTTCACAAAGGGTCGATTGCATATACCCATCATACACTATATTGCCAAAAGTATTCGCTCACCTGCCATGACTCCCATATGAATTTAAGTGACATCCCATTCCTAATCCATAGGGTTCAATATGACGTCGGTCCACCCTTTGCAGCTATAACAGCTTCAACTCTTCTGGGAAGGCTGTCCACAAGGTTTAGGAGTGTGTTTATGGGAATTTTTGACCATTCTTCCAGAAGCACATTTGTGAGGTCACACACTGATGTTGGACGAGAAGGCCTGGCTCTCAGTTTCCGCTCTAATTCATCCCAAAGGTGTTCTATCAGGTTGAGGTCAGGACTTTGTGCAGGCCAGTCAAGTTCATCACACCAGACTCCTGTCATCCATGTCTTTATGGACCTTGCTTTGTGCACTGGTGCACAGTCATGTTGGAAGAGGAAGGGGCCAGCTCCAAACTGTTCCCACAAGGTTGGGAGCATGGAATTGTCCAAAATCTTTTGGTATCCTGAAGCTCCTCAGTTCCTTTCACTGGAACTAAGGGGCCAAGCCCAACTCCTGAAAACAACCCACACCATAATTCCTCCTCCACCAAATTTCACACTTGGCACAATGCAGTCTGAAATGTACCGTTCTCCTGGCAACCTCCAAACCCAGACTCGTCCATCAGATTGCCAGATGGAAAAGCGTGATTCATCACTCCAGAGAACGCGTCTCCACTGCTCTATAGTCCAGTGGCATCCTTTACACCACTGCATCCGGCGCTTTGCATTGCACTTGGTGATGTATGGCTTGGATGCAGCTGGTCGCCATGGAAACCCATTCCATGAAGCTCTCTGCGTACTGTACTTGGGCTAATCTGAAGGCCACATGAAGTTTGGAGCTCTGTAGCAATTGACTGTGCAGGAAGTCGGCGACCTCTTTGCACTATGCGCCTCAGCATCCGCTGACCCCTCTCCTTCAGTTTACATGGCCTACCACTTGGTGGCTGAGTTGCTGTTGTTCCCAAACTCTTCCATTTTCTTATATTAAAGCTGACAGTTGACTGTGGAATATTTAGGAGCGAGGAAATTTCACGACTGGATTTGTTGCACAGGTGGCATCCTATGACAGTTCCACGCTGGAATTCACTGAGCTCCTGAGAGCGGCCCATTCTTTCACAAATGTTTGTAGAAACAGTCTGCATGCTAGGTACTTGATTTTATACACCTGTGGCCATGGAAGTGATTGGAACACCTGATTCTGATTATTTGGATCGGTGAGCGAATACTTTTGGCAATATAGTATATTAAGTGTTTAGTTACAGAAGCTGGTAAAGCTGTTGGTCAGTCTACTCAGCCTTACAGTGTACTGGGAAATCCTACAGTGATGGTATGACCTGATGAAAGGAGCAAAAAAGTCATTCCTATTCTGTCAACTACATGCAACATTTGACCTGTGGTATAAATCCTTTACACTCAACAACTTTGGTAAACTTCCACCCAGAGAGTTAATTTTGCCTGGAATCGTACACAAACTTCTCCATGACGTCTTATTAGGGCCACTAAAAGAAATTTAAAAAAAAATGAAAAATCAAAATTTTCGATGTTATAAAGTCGCAAATTTGCACCTTTATAAAGTTGCAAATTTATATGAAATGTATCGGGCAATAAATACGTAAGCCTTATAAAGTATTGCTTGGACAACATATTTAGGATTTTGTAGTACTGTGGAGGTTCTGACCTGGAGAAAATCGGCAATGGTGGCGACATGACTTGCACACGCACACTTCCTGGCATCTGGAACATCATCTCCAACCTAAGAGAGAGAGACATAAATATGAAAAATCAGTCGATATGAATTAATTGTGAGGAAAACACAAAAAGGAAAGACAGCATGAGTTTTTAAAGAAAATGGAAAAAGTTTAAGAAAGGTGAGAGAAGGGCAGCACTTATGATTTTGCTTCTGTTCAGTTCATTGACCAAACGTGTATTTTCTTTATCGTTTTCATCTCATCAGGCTCTCTTTGTATCCCTCTCTATGATTGAACAGTTTTTTTGTGTCCTAACAGCGTGGATGTGATCTAGTAATCACTGCTAACTCACAGCAACACAATACAAACTCAATAAGCGGCAATTACAGAGACACCCAGGAAACAGCCCCATCTCATCTAAAATCACTGTCATTTATCTCATAATGACAACATTTAACCACTTTACACATTTTTGTGTGGGTCTGATGGATGGAAAAGGCAGTAAAGGGAAGGACATACATGTTTTTGCAGAACATTTATGACATTTTGGTACATTTTGGCACTTTAGGTTGGTCTGGTTTTTATTGGTCTGGTGTCCTGTTGCTTTTGAATGTCGTTGTGTTAGGACCTCTCATTAGAAATCGATGTACTTTGTAATCCAAGGACCCTATTATGCAAAAAGGAATAAAACTAGGGGTGTGAAACTCTACTTTGCAAGACAATTTGCACCAAATCTCTATACACAGGCAGCAATTTGACTTATTAACAAAATAATCAAACATAGAACAATTTGATGTGATTAAATTGGTCCAAGGTGGTTTGAGTTCATACTGTTCAAAGTGATTGGGATATCTCAGGTTCATTTTTTTGGTAATTCTGTTCATTTCTGGGGCGGAACCGTGGTACAGCAGGTAGTGCACGTGCCTCACAGCAAGAAGGCGGCTGGTTCGATTCCCGGGTCGGGCAGGGCCTTTCTGTGTGACGTTTGCACGTTCTTCCCGTGCATGTGTGGGTTCTTTCCGGGCACTCCGGCTTCCTCCCAAAGACCAAAAACATGCTCATTAGGTTAACTGGTCACTCTAAATTGCCCCTAGGTATGAGTGTGAGCGTGAATGGTTGTCTGTCTCTATACGTTGCCCTGCAATCGACTGGCGACCGGTTCAGGGTGTACCCCGCCTCTCGCCCAATGACAGCTGGGATAGGCTCCAGCCCCCCCGCAACCCCGAAAGGGATAGTCAGTATAGAAAATGAATGAATGAATATTCATTTCTGGAACTATCATTTTAAAACAAAATATTTTAGTTTATTCATAAGGGACAAAACATCAGGTGTACTGTGCCTAATAATATCATGACATGATGTTTATGTGTATGTTTTTATCATCACACACATCTGTCCTGGTGTCCTCCAGACAGTTTGGTTCTGGAGGCAAACAAGATATTTCTTTTTACCAGTACAGAATGTGCCCCTTGGTTCATTACTTTATTGGCTACAAAGATTTTACTGAGAATTAAAAGAAACTATCGAAATCGTTCCAGCGTCATTATGTCCTCTCGCTCTGTATCTAATGTGATTTTATGAAATACTGTCTCTTTGATATCATGTTATTGGGCTTAGGTCTGTTAATTATGTTACGGAAAAAATTGGATGTTATAAGAGAACATTTGAGTTAGATTAAAAAGTAATGCTCAATTGTATCCAATAAAGTTAAATGCTGATGCTGATATTTCCCCTGCTGATTTTGCAGATCTGTGATTGGCTGATGAAGACAGAGCCTTGTTTCAGCTCCTGAGTCCGGTCCTGTCCTTGTTTAACAAACTGCCGCATTAAAAATGCGCTGTGACCCTTAATGACTCTAATATCCTGCTTTAAAACCTCTCAGGACGTTTTACTGTGTGTGTTGTGTCACATCCAGCCACCCCCTCCTCCTCGCCTCTCCCCTGATCCGCAGACTTACCCAGTTGATGAGGATGTATCGTGGCAGGGCTGAGTTGGGCTCCTTCAGGCTGCAGAAGCCGTACATCACCCTCCCATTGTCAAAGGTCAGAGTGATCTCTGGCAGTCCGCCTCCTGCACCACAGAAGAAGAAACCTCATCAGTATCACAGCAAACACACTTTGACAAAAAGGCATTGTTAACTAGAATCGATGCCTTGTGGTTTTATGCCTCTGCAAAGTATACATTGGCAGAGAATAAGAGTGCAGTGGTGAGTTATTTGCTTCCAACCAGAAATTTAATCGCTTCCTGGTGAGGTCAGTGAGGACATTTGTGCAAAGATTGACAGAAATCTTCACTAATCTACTTCACAAGCAAGTTATGATGAGGATCAAGGACATTTGACCCCATCCCTCCTAAAACGTACCAGTTTGTTCTTCAGTCAAAGTAGACATTTCATGAGATGTTGCATTCACATTTAGGCTGTGAACATGATACCTGACAGCCTTTGACCCTTGGGTCTCTAATTTTGTAGACCAGGCCCAGGCGGGGCGCACCTGCCCTGCGCCGCCTGCGCTGCGCCAACGGGGTGTGTCCAGGGCATTTTGCAAGTTTCATGCACGGCGCAGTCTGCCTCCGTCCCTCCTACTGGTGCACGTAGCAGAGAGGGAGGAGAGGAGGCGTGAGTGGGTTTAACACAGCCGAGTGTGATCTTCACCAATCAAATGAACGCCTCTCCTCGCCTTTAAATGTGCTGCAGGCAAGACGCAGTGACAATTTCACCTCGGTGGCGAAGAAGGTCAGAGCCGCTGGCACTTTTACAGCAGCTGGGAGAGTGCAGGGGCCACTGGGCTGCGCATCGGAGGCCACGATGCGTGTGGACCACCTCACGGGACAGATTTAATCTGTTCCTGTGTCATAAATAGGAGTACAAAATGAAGTGATAATTACATTTAAACACAGCCGCAGGCAAATCCATTCATCATGCTTGTGATCCACCTGCATTCCTCGTCTGTCATAGCATAACCTTTGGTGAAATATTCCCCCTCGATATCTCCTCCTCATCCTCCTTGCAATAATGTACTCCATCCTTTTAGATCACGTTAAGAATAAAGATTAAAACAGAGAAATATGGGCAATCACAGGTAAATCCTTAAGACACTGAGTGACTTACATTTATTCAGCGAGCATCTCTCTCTTTTTTCTTTTTTTTTGAATTTCATGATATGAGAGAAGCCGGATACCCCGTATTGGATGACGTGGCTGTTTGTGGTTGGCTGAGAGATGTGAACTCGTTAGTTTGCGTCACTAAGGTTGAGTTTCCATTATGACAAACGTCTCTGATCTGACATCAGATGTGACGGGACAATTAATATAGATACAAATGTATGTGCTGGTTCAGACGGTTACATAAATAGTGGTTGCTGTGATTTATTGCATTTAAATGTGCCTGACACTCTGGATACCTGCCTGTGAGGTTTTGGTGATGTGTGCACACTGTGCACCTTTCGGCCAAATTACCACTGCCCCGGGTGCGCCTCGCCTGCGACGAGAATAGACCAGGTTGGAACTGGCGGGCTTTCAGCGCACCTTCCAAGCGTTTTTTTGGGACGAAATTGTCACTGCACCATGCTGAATTTTTCGACACCTCCCCCTGGTGCGCCGTCACACCGATCTCGGCTCAGCCGGTCTACCAAATTGCCAACTTGGCTGCGCACGGCGGTGCGCCGGACAAAATTACCACTGCAAGGGTGCGCCAGGCTGCACCACCCTGAGTTGCGCCAGGAAATTAGAGCCCTTGATCTCCAAAATGACCTTTGTCTTTGACTCGTAAAATAGTTGATTCATACCTATGTTACATTGAATGTTTTGAAATGTTTGAAGGAAATTCCTTGAATTGTTTCTGTGATGTCGGGTTTCCCATGTTGGCTTACTTGTGATGTGTGATCAAACATGAATTTAGAGCACACAAACATAGCAGACAACATCACGATGAATTGAAGCTAAATGCTGCTGGTGCTTAGCTTCCTATGATATCCTTGGCAATTTAGATTTTCGTACAGTTCCTTACCTTATCAGTTTGTTACATATAATTGACAGATTACATTGCATAGATGCTAATGTTTTGCCACAAATTAACGAGATGGTCTTCTGTTTCTAATGTATGTCTAACTTTGTACTTTGCCTTGCCAAAGGCACATTAAATTCCTGCTTCCCCCAGCTTGCTCCCTGATTGGTTGCGTTCCGTTCCATTGCCACAAAACACAGTATATGTGCTCGGCTGTTTTTGGTGCACTCCCAACACATCAGAATTTATAATCCTAAATACTGCACATTTAATTTTTACAATTATAAGTCAAGGTGGCCCCAGTTGACTTCCAAGATAATCAATAAGGACAAAGTTACTCTTAACACACCTCACCCCACATGATGATCAGGTAAGAAATTTTATAGGGCCAACATAATAATTTGCTGAATTTGGCCGGAAGCATGGATCAGAGCAAAAATAGGGCCGATTACCCTGTGTATCCATCCTTGATTCAGTAGCTACTGAGTCTTTGTCCTTTTAAGACGCTGGTCATTTCCTGACCAGCTTGGTTTGTTCTGAAAGACCCAACTTTCAGGTCTTCTTCAGGTATCGAGGTCCCTGACTTGATGACACTGTAGTGACAGTGAAGAATATAGATGGCCTACACTCCGTATTATTACCACTAAGCTACACATGCATTCATATTTTTAAGGGTTAGCATGTTTTCTTTTAAAGTAAGATCCAGTCAGCTTTAGAGAGTGAGAATATACCAATGCTGAAATATTCAGATTTTGTTCTTTCATGAGGTTTTTTCAAAGAATTACTAAATACATTTGAACAGTTGGTTGAATCCCCACAAAAATAATAGATTCTGATTAAAAAGCTGGACTTGTCCTCTAGTTTTTCATGAATTTTCTTCTGACGAGAATCACAGCTTATTCTGTGAGTCTAATGTAATCATCAGCTCAGCCTTTCTCAATATTAAAATGAACATGAGAGAAATAAAGTGGAGCCACTACAGAGAAAACTGATGTCTGAGAGATGAAGAGCTTGTCCTCAGAGAGATGAGAATATGGCAGGAAAGACAAACTGCTCAGTAAACCTCAGAGGATTCTTAGTTGTTCTTCACATCAGAAACAGCAGACCACAAACAGGTCTGTTTGTTTGTGTGTGTACAGAAAAGAGAGCACAGTTCACTGAGGGTGCAAAGAGATACAGTGGCATCTAATACAACTGAGAAGTGAGCACAAAATTTAGGTATGAAAATTCTTCAGAAACATTCATCAGACAGACACTTGTCTGATGGTACAAAAAAAAAAAAAATCACTTCAGCAGATGTGATGATCAGAGTATACGTAGAGTTGGGAAGGATGACCTCAACTTACTATTACAAAAAAACAAAACCAAATACAGTGAGCAGCATCAAGACAAAAACCTTGCAGTCATTTCAACCAACATCCGTTTTTAGGATTCTACAAGTATGACTTTTATCTAAATAAACAAAATACAACATTACAGTGAAATGACAGAGGCCTAAAACTTGCTATTTAGTAAAGGATGTGATGCATAGAAAGACAATAATAAATAGAATTCTGTGAATGTCTCTGATTTTGAGGTGGAAAACTTGTAATTTGTCATTGGAAGAGTTATATTTTACTCATTTACAAAACTTGAAGCTAAGGCTGTTCGATGATGGCAAAAATCATAGTTACGATTATTTCAATAGATACTGAGATCACAATTATGACACTTCATTAGTGACAGATTTTAAAACATGCTCCATGTGCTTTCATGAACATATATGCTTTTGACACTATTATTTTTAATAACAAAGACCAGGCAGAAATATACTTTAAAAAATACAAATAACTCAAAATAATACTAACAATAACAATGGAAAAACAAAATAAAAATCCAACATGTCATACGGCACAGTTATTTTTCAATCTCGATGACTATATTTTAATCATTGTGGAAAGCAGTCATTTAAATCTGGATTCAAATTTGTTTAATTTCCTAGCTCTATTTACTGCACAAAGATTGCAAATCTGTGTACAGCATTTATGAATCAGCAGGCACAGATGGACCTGCTTTGATGTTTTGGCCCAATTTGATGGAAAGTTCCTCAAACTTTATGGCTAAAATTTACACTTTACATACATGTTGATTTATCACAATAATTAATGCCATTGCAAAACTTAACAATGTTATCACAATGTTATAGCATCTTTTCCTCACATCTATGTATTGTTCATCAAGATAATAATGTGTTGGGCTTTGTGGGGGTATGTATAGGCAACTCAGTAATTTTAACAGTTCCAGTCTGAGATGTAATGGCGTGAACACAAAAGTATATTTGACAAACATCTTGTAGTCTGATTAACTGTTTATATCAAAAGGCTGACTTCCTCTTAAATAGAAATTACCAGTCAGACTAAAAAAATCTTACGGGGAATGTGGCTGTTGTTGTCTCGGGACTGCAGAGAAGATATTTAGGTTGTATCAGTCTTTGCTTTATGCATACATATTTAAAGTGAATTTCTCTCTTTGTTTTTGCTTGATACTATGAATAAATAACAGCTTTTGTAAAATATAAATACAATATAGGTCAAGTGAGTTTAACATTATATTATTCATTAACCTGACACATTACATGCATAAACCATATGAATGTATAAAGGTCATGTGCATAGCAAGCTTGCAAATTTATGTTCATTCACTCAATCAAATTTTGAAACAATGACAATAAAACAGTCTGGAAATTTGTCTGCAGGCTGCGTGTGTGTTTGTGTGTCTCTCATTAAAGAATAATGAGCATGTCATTATCTGCAGTAATAATGAGTCCAGCTCTCAGACGAATATGAAACAATCAGCAGACAAACACAATGATGCAAAGAAGACAAAAAAACCTGCAGAGCTCATCAAACCAGAAAATTACAGATAGAACACACACATGATGTTAGCCTGTTTTAAAAGAGACACATTCAATAAAACTGTAAGAGAAAGGGAGGGGAGATGAAGATCCTGCAGAGCATTAACAAACTAAAAGCTCAAACTCACCTCCTGATGCTGACAGGGTCAAATCATTGCTGTCATCTTCGTATGTGTACAAGGCCCTGTCAGAGAGACAGAGGGGTCGGTTATGACAGTTTTACACAAGATTTAACTAAAACATCATCCAGATTTGATTTTTGGTAACAACAGGGGGACGGTGAATTGAAGAAGACATACAATTTTTCTTTCATCTTTAAAAGATATGTAAACTAGATCTGCCACATGGCAGTTTAATGCCTCTGCAAGGTGTGTATGTATTGTCAAGTCAGAGAGGACACATGAGCACGTTTGACAAATCTCTCAAATAATTCATGACATTTCAAGTTCACGAGCAAGGAATGATCATGAAGCCAGTGAACATTTGCCCCTCTACCCAGAGTCAAAAAGAAAATTGTGTAAAATTTCCCAAATCTTTAAAGTATTTGCTCTGCAAATGCAAGCAGGTCATCTTCTGCAAGAGAAGACAAATGTGCATTTGGCAGAAACCTCTGCAAGCTTCTCTGAGCTACAGCATTCACAAGCAAAAGTTGAGCATAAAACTACATGACCTTGTTCTTTGACCTATGACCTGCAAAATGTAGTCACTTTACACTTATGTCATGTTAGATATATCTTCATGATTTGAAGGAAATCCCTTACAGCATGACTGCTAGAGTATGTTCACAATCACTAATGTTTCAAAGACCATCTAGTTTTCACACTGAGTACCCCTGATAGTGCTGTATTCTCTCTGACTCTAACTCTGTTAGAGCTCCCGCCTCTTACAGGCCCCCTTCCCTACATGGACCCAATCCACTCTGATTGGTCTACAGCTCTACTCTGTGGTAACTGGTCAGTTCAATGCTGCTCGGCCTCATGTTGGCTCCAACTTTGCATTCATTCTAACGTCTCTGCTCTGCATTGAATTTGCCAGTCTGAGACAATTAGCTGAAACTGCAGAGGAAGCAATGGTGATAATGTCACACTGGTGCAGCAAAATAACCTTGTAGTACTGCTAAATCTGCCTAATTCTATGTCTGTAATCCAGCAAAACCAAGCCAAAACAATTGCACTTGGTCTGCTGGACTACTCCCGAATCAGCATCCTTTGAGGATAAAAAGAGGAGGTACGAGCATGACGGTGGCAAAAAGCAGCTGCAATTCTGTAATGATGGCTGCTGGTACAGAGATTAACATGGATGCTGCCTGCTTTAAACTTGGTTTTATCAGAACTAGACAACAAATGAATGTCAAAGAAGAGCACTGACTGACAGACAGACAGGTTTTGCCAAGTTTGCAGTACTAATTGACCAGCTAGGTACTTTGCTGCAGTTAAGTCTGCCCACTACCTTGTCTTATTGGCACATAATGAGTGTGATTGACAGAGCGATTGTTCAGTCACCTTCTGAATATGTTTTTGAAAGGTTCTCCTCCAACTGAGCCCTTTCTATAGACTGTTGCCCAGATAAACTATAGAAATATATCCCGTTATAGCACATGTTGAACTGTCATTACATCACAGTTAAATCAGTAAATAAATCACCATTTAACAAAAAGTAGAATATGGGCCTTTTAACAGCTCAGGTTTTTGTCCTTAGGGAGCCTTGGCCCAGTTCAACCCCTGATTAGAATTTTCATTGTGTTTAGTTGTTTAGAAATTATTATTATTCAAAGAAGGTGTTTTATGTTTTTTATTCACAATAAAGTGTGACTATTTTTCCCACCAGTCTTTGGGCCCTAATTTCCTGGCGCAACTCAGGGTGGCGCAGGGTGGCGCAGCCTGGCACACCCCGCACAGTGGTGTGTGCCAGGCGCACCACCGCGCACAGCCAATTTGGCAATTTGGTAGACCAGCTGCGCCGAGAAACAAAAGGCCTATTTATATGGTGGAAACAGAGAAAAATCAGAAGCTACAAAAGAAGTCAGATATGAAATCAAGAGGGCCAAAGTACAATATAAACTAAAAGTTGAGGGAAAATTTCATAGTGGTGACTTAAGGGCAGTGTGGGATGGCATGGAAATCATGACAGGCCAGGCTAAGAGGCATAACAAGCCAATTAATATAAGTGGTTTTAGTGATAATTCTGAGCTTGCAAATGCATTTAATGACTTTTATTTACGTTTTGATGATGAACATTGTTTTCAAATGGAATATAGCAATTTGCACGGCAGGTGGAGTAATTGTAGTTTGACCTCCCTCTTACTGTCAGTGCCCCTGATGTTAGAGCTGTGTTCCTTAAATGTAATACCAGGAAGAGCCCAGGGCCAGACATGATCACTGGTAAATTTCTTAAAGTCGCGCAGACCAACTATGTGATGTTTTCAGTGACATATTTAATTCATCTCTTATTCAGGGGAAGGTCCCATTACTGTGGAAGGAGTCCATTGTAGTACCAGTGGCCAAGAATGTATCACCTAAAGAGCTGAATGACTTTAGACCAGTAGCTCTCACTTCATTGGTCATGAAGTGTTTTGAGCGACTGGTCAAGAAATTTCTGATGAATGAAGTTCAGGAGTTGCTTGATCCGATGCAATTTACTTATCGGCCTTCTAGCGGAGTGGAGGATGCTACCATCACTCTTTTTAAAAATTTCTGTACAAGCATCTTGAGGGTACAAAAGTCCATGTTAGACTTTTATTCGCAGACTTCTCATCAGCTTTTAATACAATTCAGCCACTCATTTTATGCCATAAACTTGTGTCCTTCTTTGGTCTTGAGCTTGGTTTGACCAACTGGCTTACTGACTTTTTGATCCATAGGCCTCAGGTAGTCAGGGTAAATAATGTTTTATCCCAAAAGAAGTTTTCCTCTACAGGCTCACCTCAGGAGTTTGTCCTGTCCCCTTTACTGTTCATTTTATACACAAATAGGAGCCACTACACCGACAGGCATCTCTTGAAATTGCTGATGACACTGTTTTAGTCAGTTTACTCCAGGATGGAGAGGTTGACCATGGGCCAGTCACGGCTGACTTTGTGGAGTGGTGTGACAGCCACTTCCTCAAGTTAAATGTTCAAAAAACTAAAGACATGGTCATTGACTTTAGGAAGAAATCACAAGCAGCTCACCCAACCATTATCAAGGGTACAGCAGTGGAGATTGTTGATTCCTATAAGTACTTGGGGTCAGTGATCGACAAAAACTTGTCACATGACCTCAACACCTCAACAAGTTACGAAAAGGACCTACAAAGGTTATACTTTCTGCGCAAACTAAAATCTTTTAATGTTGATAAGACCTTGGTGGTTTTGTTTTATAGATCTTTTATTAGTCAGTTTTAACTTCCTGCTTAATTTCCTTTTATGGAAACCTGTCTGTTAAAAACAAAAATCGTCTGGTCAAGATCGTGTGGGAAGACAATAAGATCATTGGTATGCAGCAGCTCTCCCTCTCGGAGATCTTTGACAGACAAGTTTTACAGAAGGCACAGGCAATCCTGTTTAGCTCTGATCACCCATTGTTGGAGAAGTTCATTTCTCTCCCATCAGGACGGAGATACAAGGTTCCTATGGCATGTACAAATAGGTACAAATTTTCCTTTGGGCCACAAGCACTTAATGTAGTCAACTTGCAAAATTCTTAATTGCACTGCCCAGGTGGCATGACCTATTTAATCCTTGTTTTATATAGACAACAGGTTCCACCCACGTCCTCACTTCTTTTATACTCTTTTAAACTCTTTGATTATTTCTGATGTCAGATCAGAGACGTTTGTCATAATGGAAACTCAACCTGACGGCAGCTTGAAGAGTGACGCAAACTAACGAGTTCGCATCCCTCAGCCAACCACAAACAGCCACATCATCCGATACGGAGTATCCGGCTTCTCTCATATCATGAAATTAAATAAAAAAGAAAAAAAGAGAGAGACGCTCGCTGAATAAATGTAAGTCACTCGGTGTCTTAAGGATTTACCTGTGATTGCCCAAATTTCTCTGTTTTATCTTTATTCTTAACGTGATCTAAAAAGATGGAATACATTATTGCAAGGAGGATGAGGAGGAGATATTGGGGGAGGGGGATATTTCACCAAAGGTTCTGCTATTTGGCGATGACAGACCAGGAATGCAGGTGGATCACAAGCATGATGAATGGATTAGCCTGCTGCTGTGTTTAAATGTAATTATCACTTCATTTTGTACTCCTATTTATGACACAGGAACAGACTACATCTGTCCCGCGAGGTGGTCCACACGGTGACGCGCATCGTGGCTTCTGATGCACGGCCCAGTGGCCCCTGCGCTCTCCCAATTGCTGTAAAAGTGACAGCGGCTCTGACCTTCTTCGCCACCGAGGTGAAACTGTCACTGCACCTGGACCGCTGGGCATTTGAAGGTGAGGAGAGGCATTCATTTGATTGGTGAAGATTACACTCGGCTGTGTTAAACCCTCTCATGCCTACTCTCCTCCCTCTCTGCTACTTGCGCCTGTGGGAAGGACGGAGGCGTGGGTGCGCCTCCCTGCGCCAGACTTCGCCATGCACGAAACTTGCAAAATGCCCTGGACACACCCCGTTGGTGTGGTGCAGGCGCGGTGCACCTCCGCCGCGCCTGCGCCTGGTCTACGAAATTAGAGCCCTTTGTCTCATGACAACTATAAAGAAGAAGAGATTTTGACATAAGTGACCCTAGCTGTCATCAAGAACAAGTGTAACAAACCACTTTAAGTTGAATAATAGATCTGTTTCATCTCAATGGTGTGAAGTATGGAGCAGAAAAACACTTTTCTTCTTCATAGTGATACAAACATCTTAAGCAATCACACACTTTCACACCTCTCACTTCAATTTAAAGTTATTCTTTACTTAAACTCATGATAAAAAACAACTCTTTGTGCTGTTCTCTCACATTATGTTCTCACACTTTCTTCTGTTCTCCCTCTGTTTGACCTCCTCCACACACGTAAATTACTCCCACAACCACATGTACGATCAGTCAGGGTGTTATATAAAATCAATCACATGAACACACTGACAGCTTTTTGTACTGGCCTCTCTGTTAGAGGTCAAATAAAGGTGACAGAGATTAGGGGTCAGACAACATCTCTGGATTAAAACTGTTTGACCTTCTGTTTCGACCTTACTGTGGAATTTATTAACCTGCAGGTCAAAATGAATTCATAACAATAGAGCAACAATTCTGAAGATCCGAAGGCTGAACACTGAGTCTAAACTCTTTCATCCTTGGTCCAATAACTCTGTCCAATTTTTAAATTTCATAAATTTTGAAATCCATGAACATCACACAATATATAATGCATAGGAGAAACTTTTAATTTTTATTTTCTTCCATATATTTGGTAACATTTCAATGTCAACAAAATTCATGAAGAACTTTTTGAGTTATTAGCAAAACTGTGGAAAATTGCCCTATCTTGTGATGTTAACAAAACATTAAAAAAGTTCTTGAATCTGGATCCAGATTACCACCAAAGTTAAATCACCTCCTCTTTCTGCTGTGACCAAGATTCCCAGGAAATTTCATGAAAATCAATGGAGATCTTTTTGAGTTAGTGGTGAAAATGTTGAAAGCTGCATTACAAATGGATTAACCTGATTAAATGTCTGTAATCAGGCAGATCCATCTTGCCAAGCTCCAATCTACAACGATTGTGAGCAGCCCAATCAGAATCCTTTAGAGCAGGAAGAGGAAGGAGCAACGAGTGGGACGACAGCAGGAAAGGACCGCTCATACAGGTAGTAGCACTGAGGCTAACAGCTTCAGTAGCTTTTTGTGTTTAATCTAGCCTGCATTTCTTCATCAAATGAAAAACAAATAACATAACTACATACATCTCCATAGGAATGATATTTCAGCTCCACTTCTGAAATATTTATAAGACTGTATAAGAGTTTGTTTAATAGTGGCTCATGTTCTGTCCTTTATGCTGCGGCAGTAGCACCTGCATTACCTTATTGGCCCAGATTAAATGTGATTAGAATAGAATAGAATAGAATAAACCTTTATTCGTTCCACACCGGGAAATTTGCAATGTTACAGCAGCAAAGGGGACAGCATTGATAAAGAATAAGTATAAAAATTTTATAAAAAAATAGCATGAAAATAGCAGTATGTACATTATTCTACCAATATAAATATAAAAAAGGGCTTGAATACAGAAACTAAAAAGCAAATCCTATAAGGATTATTTATACATTCACAAAGTAATTGCACATGAATGTAAGTGATTGCACATGGATGAATTGCACATTGTCGAGAGAGTTAGCACAGTAATTGTACATTGTAATTGCACATTGTTAGATAATTGTTCAGTTTATGGTGACTGGGAGCAGTGCTGGTTGCAAAGTCTAACAGCAGCAGGCAGGAAGGACCTGAGGTAACGCTCCTTCACCCACTTCGGGTGACGCAGCCTGTCACTGAAGGAGCTGCACAGGGCTGTCAGAGTGTCCTGCAGGGGGTGGGAGTCCCTCTCCAGCGTGGATGCCAGCTTCACCAGCATCCTCATTGATTGATTGAATGATCATCCAATCACCTGTTGGATATGATTTTGGAAGGTTCTACCTCTTCCCAAGGACTTTCTATGGGCTCTATCCAGATGGACCAGTGAACTATATTGAGTGGTCCGTTTGTTGTGTCAGGTTAGTTGAACTGCCCTACAGTATTTTAAAGTGTTAACTAGTCTTAAAAAAAAATCCTGGCTCTACATCTGTCTTCAGATCACCACCAAAATGAAATAACCTCTTCCTTGTACCATGACTAGAATTCCCTGAAAAATCATCAAAATCCGTTAAGAACTTTTGGATCATCTTGCTCGCAGTCAAACAAACAGCCTCATTAGTGGAGGTGATAACTGGGTTTCAGATGATAAAGAACAGTAGTTACACATTTTTGCACGACAAGTACAATTTTAATAATTCTAAAGATTTTGGATTGCCAAGATCAGGACCATAATTGATAAAAATATACCTCTAAATAATAATTGGCGGTGAAAGACTCAAGACACATTATGATTATAACACATTTCATTAATCACCAAAGTTATCAATGCTTTAATTTTATCAATACATTTACCCTAACCCTCGACTAATGATTTGCAAAGGTATTAATAACTGTGCCAATAAGGGGAGGTTTGGGTATATGCTGTTGAGATTGTTAAAATACAGAACTGATTTAAATCAGATTTTAATGACTTAAAGACCACCCATCCCCCACCCCCACCCAAGACATCATAGTTTCTTCTTGTCTGGTTGACAAAGAGTTCATCTCAAAAGAGTTCCTATCATCTCCTTTTTATCATGAATAACAAACTGGATGGAAATTTCTTGTCATATTTCTCAAATGTGAATTTAAATGTAGTACCATAATCCTTGAGAGCTTGATGTGTTTTGCAGCTGCATGTTTTATAGTTAATGTGTTTTACAGTCCAGATGACCTCATGCTGATGTTTCAGCCTCAATCTTTCAGTCTGCTCTCTGTATGACTTTATGCTGACCTTGTCCCCCCTCTGCACCGTCAAAATCTGCAGAGTCACTTTTTCAGCATCAATGCCAAACTGCATCTGCAGTTCTATGCACTAATTCACGAAAATCCCCTCTTTCTGAATCACCTCTGTCCAACCATCATTTCATTTTCTGTCTATCAGAAGAGCATGTTTGCCTTTTCCCACATCTGAGTTTTTATCAGATGTATCAGATTATTATGTTGTTGTTTTTTTCAACTTTTCTTTAGACATTATCCTTATTTCTGGCAATCTGACTTCCTTAAGCACTGCGTTTGTTAACTTTACTTAAGGCATGTCTCACAATCATAAATATGCTCATCTTTATAATTGTTCAAAATACATCTTACCTTCTCTATTAAATGACTCATTTGTTGTAAGATTATCCTGCTAGCTTCCTTTCCATTATGCAGAGCATCACGCTCAGAGTTAAAGCAACATTGGCTGTGACATAATGACTTAAGACCAGGCCTGCATTTTCTACCTTGCTGTGTGATCATAAAAAGTCCAAAGAAAACATGATACTTCGAGTTTTTATTTTTAAACTGAATCAGAATGAAGCAACCAAGCTGAAGGTGTAAAAAACACTAAACTATCTTCATTCACTTCCATCCACCTTTCATTCTATTTTCTGTCAACTGGAAAACTCACAAAACTTTGACCATGATACTGGGATAAAATGAGTCATAAGACAGAGGAAATGTGCTCAAATTTACCAACATCTTCTGACTTTCCTTTTTCTAACCATAGTCGTACTTTCTGTTTGATTTCCTTTAAAGAACAATATTAATCTTTAAATAAAATTTAATGCACTTTTATGATAAAATGAGGCAAAAGACTGAAGAAATGTGAGCATTAATTTAAAAAATATCCTTCATGTAACAAACATATTATCTGTGGGTCTGACTTCATTTATGGGAAAACATTTGTCTTTTTGCAAAAACCTCCTAAAATTTATTTATTCATGTATAAAAGGAGGCAAAAGATGGAGGAAATGTGTGCACAAAGTTGCCAAAACATCCCCTTTTACACCCCTTTTACAATGTCCTCTTCCTAACCACATTATGTTTTCTGTTGATTTGACTCCAACAGACATATCTTTTTGCAACATAATCTGGAGTCTTCTGATGAGATGTGGCAAAATATCTAGACAAGGCATGTGCAGTTCAAACAAAATTTCCAGCTTTATTCACCTCCATCCACCCATTATTCAATTTTCTGTCTATTGGGCTCCCATTAGAGAAAACTATTAGACGTTTTGCAACTGTCAACAAACGCTTACCATCATATCGGAATAAAATGAGGAAAAAGATGGAAGAAATATGAACACACATTTACCAAATCATCCCGTAATTGAATCTCCTCTATTCAACTATCATCACATTTGCTGTCACTGTAATCAAAAAATTGACTTCTTGTAATGTTCTCTAAAATCTAACCATCGCACTAGGGTAGAAACAAAGGCAAAGAAAATTTTTGCAAAGACTACTAAAAATATCCTGTTTGGAATTTCCTCAGCCTAACCATTATCTCTTTTTTATCCTGTATTGTATATTGATTTTCTTACAGCATTCAGTGACATTTTCTGATAGAATAAGGCAAAAGATTAAGAATATGTTCATAATTGTACCAAATATCATCTTTTCAAATATTGCATGCAACAAACATTATCTGGGGATCTTACATCCCTTTGAGGAAAAAAAATCATCTTTTGCCAACATCCACTGAACCTCATAACAAAATAGAATAGGGGGGAACTATGTACACAAACTTACCAAAACGTCTCCATCCACCCATCATTCTATTTTCTGTCAGTCAGACTTACATTAGAGAAAAATATTAAATTTTTACCTACTGGGAAAAAATGAGGGAAAAGACAAAGAAAATATGCACTTATACCGAAACATCCTGTAACTGAATGAGTCTCAAAAGGCTTAAGTGAATTAACATTTTAGCACTTCCAGTTCCCACAGCCCAACATCTCTGGGGTTTTAGAATAGCTTTTTAGATGAATATCTGAAATGATGTCTGTGTTGAACACATGCATACAAGATTTAAACAATTCAATTTTCAACACAAAATCTATCTCATATTGCTCCATTTTTAAATCTTAAAGCATTATTGTGTTTTATAAAGGGATGGTTGCTAACAATCTGCTAACAAGGACTACAAAAATGGCCAGAGATCCTAATGCAATCATTATCAATCATTTAAAAACAATAATTCATTTATAGAAACAGCCATGGGCACCAACTTGATCAGGTCATTTGATTAAGTAGAAATTCTCAAACAAGAGGTTACAACATGGCATACTGCAAGTGTGGTGGCTGTTTATAAGTCAAACCACCATGTTGTAGCTCCATGATAGCATGATAATTGTCATGATTTTGCCAGTTCTGTTCATTTTGTATACCTTTTCCTTGTGTTCTGTTCTACTTCTTGTTTCCAGTTTTGACCTCTTGTCTTGTGTCCCTTGTTTCTTCTCAGTCCTTGTCAAGTTTCCCATTTTGTTCACGTTTCTAGTCTTGTCCTTGTGTTTCCTGTTTTATTTTGAAAGTCCTTCTGTCTCCCCTTAATGTCGTGGGTTTTGCTTCCTGTCTTGTCCTGTCACACCTGATCCCTGATTGTTCTTCCCCAGCTGCTTCTCATTTACCCCAATCACCTCATGTATTTAACCCTGGTGTTTTCCCCTTGTCTTTGTGGGCTCATTCCTGTTTTTTCTGCCATGGCTTCATGTTCCTTGTTTCTTCTGTCTTGGTTCCTTGCTCTGAGTATTTCCCTGATCTCCAGTGTCTCCTGAGTTTGAGGTATTTTCTGTTGAAACTTTGTTTTTGAACTTTGTGACCAGTTTTGATTTGTTACTTTGTTGTTTTGAACTTCTGAGCTTTTTTAGTTAAGGACTGTTTTGTGTTTGGATTTTTGTAAAGGAATTGTTTTTGGAGTTTTTTGATCCCTTTAGTTTTGAATAAAGCCAGTTTTTGTTTATCTGCATTTGGGTCTTTCCCTGTTGTTCTCCTGGGATAAATCGTGACAATAATAGCTTTTTACTCTTGCAGACTATATTTAAGCATAAAAACTTGTGAAAGTCAGGTTCATTAGCAAAGATTATCATGTTATCATTAATAATTATTGATTTATAATATTATTAATAAATATTGATAATTATCATTATCATCATCAATGTGCAAGTTTCATTATTTTGCTTGTTACCAGAGGACATAGAAAAATCCATTGGCTTTTAGCAAAGGGAACCAGCGCAATGCTTGTTTCCTGGTTGGCCTGCAATAATATGTCATCCCTGCACCACTCTGTACAACCATCATTGTATTTCCTGCTACCTGACTTCCAGAGGAAATTATACCCAAAGAGGCAAAAACTGACTAGAATGCATGTCAAAAATTAAATGTTAGACCCAAATATCAGGCTATCATCAAAGCAACTAATACAGACCTTAACGAAAAACCTCAACTACCTCATTTTATTTCACCACATTTGTAGTATCGGCATCACAATAATCCAGTCTGCCAAGAAAAGTAAATCCTTAAGGCAGGAAAATAAAGACTGAAGTGAGATCATGTAGAAAACAAAGAGAGCAAAAGGAGCAGGGATTAAAAATCTGTCAGATAATAAAGACAACAGGAAAAGGATGACAGAGGAGGAGAGAGTGTGTAAGAGAGAGAGCATGTCTCTATAAATAATTCTCTTCGCAGCAGACAGCTGTTTATTATTCATATAAAGCCCTCATGACCCAGAAACAGCTCACTGTGAGCACAGCTGGAGGACAAGAGGGAGAAACGTGAGGCAGGAGAGGACAAGATCTGAAAATAAGGGATTGATACACATTATTTACAAATAATCAACCAATCAGAGGTGTAAATGATGACAAGGAGAATTTGGTATATATCCATCACACTTTGAGGTTGCATGAATGTAAACTCATGGCATTCAGTGAGCTGCTGAGTCTGTGGATATTCTGTTATGTAACAGTATATTTTTGATCTGCATACCTAACCTGATTGGTCTACCTGAGTATCCCCCTCCCCCCTGCTGGAGAGATTCCTCTGTGAAGAGCAGCCATGTTGTTTATATTCTTAGTGAGAGATCGGTGTTCAGCATGTCTAGGCTCAGAAGCTGTCACTGCTTGGTTGTTGGCCGTAAACAGCCACATATATCTTCACATATAGGCTACCAGCCTCAGAGGACCAAAGGGCCCAGCTGATTAATATTATTTTTGAAGGGAATGAGCAGCTACAGTCGGCTAAAACCTGTATGTGTGTGCCAGTCACTTCACGGCCGACTGCTTCTTCAACTTTAGTCAGTTCAACACAGGACTGGGAACTTGACTTTTCCTGAATCCAGGCTCAGCACCAACAATCCATCACCAAACTTGATGATGGAAATGTGAGTATTTTAATGCTGTGTAGTATTTATTTTGCTCATTGCTACGAGCTAATGCTAACAGCAGGGTGAAGTGAACTGGAGGTAACTGCACAACATGTTCGCCAATGTTCACATTACTTGTTGAAAGTCTGAAGGATAAACTTCAATGTATGAGCATTCTTACATTAGTCAAGAGGAGTTAAACAGTTGGCTGAATATAATCACTCCCACTACGGTGACTAGGCCGAGGTTAGCGTGTCGTGCGTTAGCCTGTGATGTTTGGGGAAACTGGATTGCTGTTATCTGTTAAACGGCTTGAATTTGTGGTTCATGTGTGTTCAGGAAGAGATGCTTAACAGTTGGATGAATATAATCAGTCCTATACCCAACCCAGGTCCCTCTGTTTGTGCTAACATTAGCCCAGAAGGTAGGCTAAGTTGTGGCTATCCCTCTGCAGTTATCATGCTGTGCATTAGCCTGTGATGTTTGGGGCAAAAGAGCGTTGTATCTGTGTGTGTGGTAACTGGTGTGGGACAGATCTGGTACATACACTGGCATGAATTAAGGGTTTGTATGTGTTCATGACTGTAAGCGGCGCGAGACCGAAGCGCCAGAGCACTCTGCTTCACTTGAGTTATGCTGCTCTATCATGAATAGCCATATGTACGCTGCTCTAGCTCATTAGCATACGCCGAAATTTGGCCGATGTGAACAGAGCGGTTATGTGAGCGTGGAAAGAATGCAGCTGTGCTTTATTCAAAGGCTTTTGGACCAAAGCATGTTACTAATGTTTCATGAAGACATCAAGGATCCATGTTAAATTGCAGAAAAGGAGCAAAATATGGGACCTTTAAATGTTGTTATCAAAGATGCCCTGATTCACTCCTGATGCAGAGTACCAATCACCTGTAAGTGAGATCGGCTGATATCAATAAGATATGGATCATGCTTTGTGTTTTGTCATTACTACTGGCTAATTGTTTTCTCAACAGAGAAGTACAAAGAGTTCTTAAAAGCAATGAAACAAGTATACCAGAGTTAAGACAACTCAATTACACAAAGTGATGGTTCATTTATTGCATGCATGCATTTCTGTGAATTAATAAACACGATTATTAACAGACAGTAAAAAATTATAAGTCTACTTAACAAGGTTGAAAGTAAAACTATCCTGATACATAAAAGGGAAAAAGTCTCAGAACATAAACTCAGTTACATTATACAGTGTAATATTATACAGCTAATGTAATCACTGATGAGAACCAACAAATCTGACCTCCAAATAATTTTATTTATTGAAGTTCCTGAGCAAAACCTCCATTTTCTTTCTCGAAATCACATTTGAACACATCAAGTACCAGTATCCCCCTAATGGTTATTTTACAGAGGTAATATAACCACATAACAATTTTACTAATGGGACTTCGTACACTTCACAATGTGGTTATTGTGTAGCTTTTTAGATTAGCTAACTGGCTTTAAGACTGTCAGGCTCATGGTAGATTTCAACACAGGATTAATTATTTTAACTATCAGGACTAACAGACACTGCCAGATAATCTGACCAGTTTTTGGCCTGATTCTCCCCTTCTGACCAATACAGAAGGATAAGCCCTGATTATTTGAAAGCCTTTAGGATTATTTCAGTGGTTTTTGCTGCATTAAAGCGTTACATACAGCAGCAGGCTGTCACATGGAATTACATGTGAATGTCCTAACTGCCGCATGACATTTTGCCTTCACATTCTGTTTCTATTCCCTCTTTGTCACTCATGTTGTCACAGCCAAGGAGCTAGAAAAGATCAAATCTGACTAGAGGCTAAATGGATTTTCTTGGTTTTCTTTGTTATTCATGTTGATTTGTGGCAAGTTGTGGTTATAAGGCCAAATTTTGGACTGAAATTGCTATCGTTGAGGATGTCCTGGAAAGCTAACTGCTCGCTGCATTTGCTTATTTCTCCTGCTTGTCATCTGCCACATTTGTTCACAAAATCTTTTAAAATGTATTTACCAGGCTTTACCTACCATAGCATCAAAGTTCATTTTAGTATTGGATTGCATCCTATTTATCATATAAATGAACAGTGTGATTTACTCACACTGTTACATTAGAAGGAGTTTGTTTACAGTGCATTACACTGCAACCAAGTATAAATTGATTTGTATGATTTGTCCCATATGTCTCTAACAGTCATTACGTCTCAGCTGAATACCTATGGGAGGTCCACTATATATGACCTAAATTCAGTGCGTGGGTAAGTGTGTGTGTGTGTGTGTGCGTGTGTGTGTGTGTTTTCTAACTGGAGGCAGTACAGCAGTCCTGCTTTAATCTTCTCTGTAGGTGTGATCTGCTGCAACTACACAGACGTTAGCAATCATGTTAGCATTCATTTTTTAATTATTACAGTTTGAGTGGAAGCTCACCCACACACAGCTATAAAAAAGGCAGGCACCAACACACAGTAACCTCAAAGCAAAGCATGAAACAGAGACTTTCAGAGGGGGAGATCATTAGGATCTGATAGCATCATAAAGACTGAGATGCTATTTGTACCTAAGGTGACTGTGGGCCAAGAGGCCACATGTGGGACAAAGAGTATGATTCAAAAGGGACAATGCGGAGCATGTTAACGAGATCCTGAAATGTTTTTTAGAGTTCACTAAAATGTCCATCTTTTCCTGAAAAAGGATTTCAGCTTGAAACACCAACTAACAATCCTCAATGAAATATATCAAGCCAGGCCCATCTAGCAAGATTCAAACTCCTCCAAAGGACAAGAATGCCTTCATTCCTTTCTCCTCTCTCTAAGGCCTGGTTGTAACTTACAAGAGACATGTGGAGCCATAAAGTCTCTCTTTATTTCCCGCCATCTACGACCAACAGACAGCTTTGTTGACACTAAAGATGTATTTATTGCCCTGAACTTCCTGGACTAAACAATGATTGGCCGAGACCTGATAAGGTGTTCAAACAGACTACGTTCCCAGAGACTTAAATAATTCTGTTCTACACCCAGAAGATTCTTCTGTGACACCTAAAGATGACTTTTGACCCCTCATTGCTGCCCAAGTGTAGAGAACAGATGTTTTTCAGCCAACAGAAAACCACAACCTTATAAACTCTTTAATGAAACAATGGACACATCTAACAATGTGATATTTGATTCTGTCATGAAAAATGCATTCTGATGATGTGACTTCTGTTTCTCTAACCTTACAAATGCCCAAGTTATGAATATAATGCGTTAACCTTCTTAAAGGCTCCTCTGAAGCTTTGCCTTCCGACAAACCAAGAGCGCCCCTCAGTTGAAGACTGAGGAGAGAACTTTATCCAGGAATGCATCTGTTATATCTGCATTATTACCTGTTTCTATTGATGAAATGTTTATTATACATTTTCTATACATTAAGTTTTGGTAGCATAACGTCTCAAAGACATGCAAACTTATATATCTAAGCTTTAACCACATATATGTTGTTTGGTTGTATTTTTAAGAAGAATTTCACATTTTATTCTTTTTTATCTTTTAGATATGGACTGTAAGGTATCAAACAATTTATTGTAAGATTTTTTGCTCTGTTGGAGTGTTTATATTGGGTGGTTATCAAAGTAAAACTTAATATTTTGGCCAAATGTTAGTTGATAAAGTCTTTGTTGCTCATCTAAGGCCCTCCTCCCGTGAGACCCTCCTTAGACTGACTAGACTGACTGACTGACTTTTCATCCCTACACTTTGTTTTTATGTCTTCTTCAACGGTCTGATCCGTTTTTTCTTTTTGTCAACATGGCTCTCCAATATCTTCTCCTAGTTCTCCAATATCCTCTCCTATATCTTTTTCTAAATTTTGTCTAAGTAACGTAACACGCCCGCCGTTTTTCTTAATAAGCCAGTAATCTATAAGACTACAAAGATTGTTTCATAGATTTGTTTCATTGGGCCAACGAATAATTAATTTTTTAAATTAATTGCGAATCGTTTTTTTCATCTAATCGAGACCTCAAAGCTCCAGCTCCAGCTTCACCTTTAACAGAACCTGCTAGTCCAATCTAAGATGGCACCTCTCTCCCGTGAAAGCTACGGGACCAGCTCATGTCGGCAAACCCTCTCCCTGGATCCCTCGTGCTGGATTGAGTGTGGACTTCTCAGCCTCCCTTTGGGACGAATCCGAATCAGAACAGTCCTACAAGGCTCTCCAGTAACTCCCGGACCAGTTTGAGATCCAACTCCAGAAGCAATGTCATAGTAAGACTGCGGTTCTGAATTCCTACAGATGGGCTTGAGTGTCTTGGCTTAATTCCCCATTAGTTACCCCTGATTTGACCTTTCTAATGTAGGTTAATTCGTTAAATTAATCCTCTATAACCACTCAATATATACTCAAATGTTTCTTGAGGGTTCATAACTTATTTCCTTATTCACAGCATCATTGATTAGTATGACTCTGACATTCATTCCTTCTTAAGTGTTTTGTTTTGTTTTATTTTGTCTTATATATTCATCATATGCTTTTAATAAATCACCCTTAAATTTAAAGTTCTGTCTGTTGGTATTCTATTTGGAAGATTGACATCACTGTATGAGAATTCTGTCTTTAGACTTGAGACTGACGAAATTGATACATTGAAAAAGTTTGATTTATCTGATTTTAATTTAAAATAACTAATTAATCAATTAATGAATTAAATTTTGCCTTTTTTGCATAAAAAGGATGGTGCCCCTTTAATTAACAAGAGCAAATGAGATATTAAATGAATATTAATTTCTTTAATTAATGTTAATTAATATCCAGAAAAATAATCGCTACACCCAGAAAGATAATTAGTGCTAATGCAACTGACCCAGCCCATTTATGGTTCCTTTCAGGGACTCAACCGTACCTCGTGGGCTTGAGGGACAGTAAGGTACAGCACTAAAATGGTTTACTTCCTAATCAGATATTTCAACATTTGTATAGGTAATCACGTGACCTTCTCTGTCACCCTGCAATGAAATGTTCTCCAGGGCTCTATACTGCGCCCTATCCCATTCTCTGTTTACATGTTACCTCTATGAGGTTTTCTCCAGTCTCACTGTAACACCATCTACTAATGCCAGTAAGTTACTGTTCATGTCTTTACAGTAGCATTACTCCATTTTAATTTACCATATCAGTACTGTATTTGCTATAATTGTTTTACTACTGTATTTTTATTTAAGGTATCATTACTGCCTTTCAGTTAACCGCTAAATCACTGTATTTTCAAAAACAGCATCCTTACTGTCTTTTCATTTACAGTATCATTGTCGTATTTTATTTTTCAACTTTTTAAATGTATTTTAAATTACAGTGAACTTGCTGTACTTTAGTTTATATTACTATGTCCCTAATTACTTTACAGATCATTTATTAGCAGTGTATAATTTTATAAAAAAGAAGAAGAAGAAAGAAATATACATCAATTTTTTATCAAATAAAATACATTTACTCCAACCCAAATGTGAAACATTCACTCAAAGAAATCTTACCTGCTATTTGTTTGTTTTCCTGCCCAAAATTGAATTTTCTCTTGATCCATTTCCCTTCTCAGTAATTAATTGTATATACATTTTACAGTAGATAACTATTGATTTTATGATAAAATGATGTTAATTCTACAGAAATCAGTATATTTTCCCACAATCTTTTGCCATTTATGGTAATTTACTGCATTGATTGTTACAGAAGGTAGCTGTAGATATTACGGTAAAATACTGTTAAGTTTACAAAAATCAGTTACATTGTACTGCCTCTGCAGAACTCAGCACTTGAGTTAGAAGAGCTCTAAAATCACAACCTCAAGCAGTAAACAAAAAAGTGATGTGGAACAATTGGAGGTAAATGACAATTAACACTTAAAGTTTTGTGAATATTTACCATGAATTTAAGATACATGGAATGAGAAAACTACACTGTAACTAGTTTTTTGTAAACATAACAGAATTTTACCATAATATCTACAGCTACCTACTGTAGAGGATCTTCACAGTAAATTGCTGTAAATGGCAATGGATTGTGGCAAAGCATACTAAGTTAACAATATTTTACTGTAATTACAATTACTTACTTTAAAATGTCTATACAGTAAATAACTGAAAAGGGTGATGGACCAACATTCTGCCTGCTTTACTGTTAAGTGTCTTGAGATAACATCTGCTATGAATTGGAGCTGAACAAATAAAGATTGATTGATCAAGACAAAAAAATTTTCACTACCACAATTCCATTTTGCCCAGGAAAGTTGACTAACTGCAGGCAAGATCTATTTTAGAAAATGTTTTACATTTTTGGGTGAAACAAACATTTGAGTGATGTATTTTATTCAATAAAAATCAATGTTTCTGATTTTTTTTTTTTTACAAAACCATATATTGCTACAAATGATCACTTAAATACATTTAAATAAACATATACATTTACATCCCAAGTGGTGGCTCCTTCTCTGATGTTCCTGTTATTTTGCTGTCTTATATGAGGGATCAGTGGATGTATGGAACTAAATCCAGGCCAAAAGTATTGTAATTTGAAAAAAAGAAAAGATTGAAAAAATACATTTTGAAACTTAAAGTTTAAGGTTTGTTCTTGAACTTTTTTTTAAAATGAAAACATATTATTGAATTAAAAATAAGTGTAAGATAACTTTTTTCAGTTTAAACATACTTTTAATTCAGCTCTGTAACTATTTTGATCAAATAATTTATTTTCATTTTTTACTCTGAAATATATTTTAACATGTGATGTGTCATTTTTTTCAGTTGCAGGGTTAATATTTTCAGGTTCAAATCTTGAGGTTTTGGTTTCAGATTTCTCTTTTTCACCGTCAGACCTTTTTTTCACCTTCAGATCTTATTTTTTCAGTTTCAAACTTTTGGCCTTGTTCTGGCGTGGGGGGGGGGGGGGGGGGGGGGGGCGTGGCCTCGACTGAGAGGGGTGTGGCCTCGACTGAGAGGGGTGTGGGATTGTGAGTGACAGCCTAGCAAAGCATCCTCAAATGATGTTGCCTTCAGGAAACGTGGGCACTTTGATAGATTATGACTCAACACTTTCTCTACACTTTATTTTCTTGATAGCTGTAAATAAAATGATGCTAAGGACAAATATACCTTTTACAAGTAATTCTAGACAACTCTTGGTCATTTTTGATAAAAAAAAAAACTGGAAAATATGCCCGATTGTTGAGTTTAACACCTATAACTAAAGAAACGATGTGTCCCAAATCCACAAAGACCATGAACGCAGCGCAGCATCGCGGCATGAATTAATACAACTTTTTATGTGTCCATGCAGTAGGTAGGCATTAGGTTAGCATGAGCTAACCTGTGTCACCTGGCCATCTCCTGATCTACAGAGGCTGGTTCCTGTTTGTGCCTTGTCCTTGACTCTTGCTGTCCCTGACTGAGGTTCTGATTGAGATTCTGTGTAAGCACATTGATGAGGCTTTGTGCAGCTGCAGCCACTGTTGAATTGTCAACATTCTGGCAAAAACACAAATGTCGACTGAGACAACTGTAGACCAAAGTTTTAGCTGAACTCTTATAGGACTACAACATGAGCAGCAGCTAGCATTAGGTTAGCTCATGCTGAACTTGCATCCATTGGTCTCCGTGTCGATCACAGCGAGCCGCAGGGAGAACAGTGTTGTTGGTAGCCGACAGAGGCCGCTCTCCTCTCCTCAAAACCTGGAAGCGCGTCCTTGTGCTCGAAGCCCCGCTCCAAGCCCCACCCCCATAAAATAGTTGGAAGCAGTAAAGCACAGCTGCAAATGTGGGAAATGTGTAATAAAAATGATTACAGTTGTGAAAGAAAGCTGAAAATGAATAAATGTGAAAGGAAATTGCAGAAAGCTGTAGAAATGTTTGGCCACCATGAAGAAGTTGCAATCTATGATTAAAAGAGTAAAATCTGTTAAGGCTAAAATGACAAAGATTGTAATCAGTAGCAGAAGTGTGAAATATGTTATCAAATGTGCATTGTAAAGAAAGGAAAAGAATAAAGTTGTATGGAAGTGAAAGGTTGAATCACTGACAGACTGTGACATCCAGACTGAGAGGACAGCAGCCAGATGCATACAGCAAGGAGCTGTAGTAATCAGCAGTCTGTATTGGACACACAGTTGAAAAGTACAACTGCCTTTGCCAGAATTTGAACCCGGATCCCCGGAGGGAGAGTCAGCAACTTTGCAGCTAAAAATTCATATATGATAAATGTTTTAGAAATCGTGATTTTGTTGGATTTCAGTAGGAAGTGACATAAACATTTCAGCTCCTAAAAAAATGAATGTTCTGGCTATTATTTGTGCATTCAGGCTTTGAAGGGTTAAATTATGAAGTGCAATTGAATATGCATAATTAGCCTAGATTACATTTTCCTTTCGTACCTGAAAAATGTTTTGGCATGAATTTGTAGGCTACAAGTCCACAACATTATGAACTACCCAGTATAAAAGCATCTGACTTGAACATTAATGTAAACAGTGGTGATTTTCATTGGAGGACAATAAGGAGTGGACATTAACGGTCAGAATGTCATTAGAAACTTGATCTGCTCAAGTTAACATCTAGGTCAAAGTTGTCACTACTTAATTTTTAAATCAACAGATCTATACTCGAACATCAAACTCAAAGTAATAATAGCCTACATACATGAATTTTTAAATCTGGACAGGAATATCTGAGTAGAGAAATGTGAAACAGTGTAATATTTGTGTGTAGTCTGGTTTATTCTAGTGGGTATAATCTGACATACTCTGATGATGTTTGTCCTCTTAGGGCCTCCATACACTGAAGACATTTTAACCACAATTTGACCAGATTAATACACCGTCCACTGAAAACAGCTCTGAGACCCACAATGGGCCTCCACCTACAGGTTGGGAACCGCTCCACTAGTAGATTGTATTTGAAGCTTGATCCATCAAAGAGTGTTCTGATATCATGGAGAATAAGTGATGGAGGATCCCTCAGGATGAATTTATTATTTAGAAAACAGTGAGTGAGTGAAAACAAGAGCTGCGTATACCTGCGTATGCACCCAGAGTCTGACGGACTGTAGAGCAGAGTCCGCGCAGAATGTCTGCGGGCGTCAGAGCTGTCATAGTCGAGCGTACTGCCGCGTAGTATTTTCTTGTGAAATGAATGTGAAAGCCTACATTTCCCACTAACCTTGCGCATTGTTTTCCATTTCTCTGTCATGACGCTGTAGACTGAGGACTAGGAAGAGGAGCTGCTCTGCCTGCTGACTTTGCAAAGCACTAACATGAAGAGTCGGAGGCAGTGTGACGTTTAATGTGGGTCGATGATAAAGCTGGGGACTTCTGGGTATACGACCTAATGCTGTGCCAAAACCGTGATAGCTATCAAAAAAAGGACTGCACCGTGAGCATCACAAGAATCAGCTGAAACGATTGATGTAAGCTTCGTGTCTGTACTGTAGAAAATGTTGACACGAGAGGAGTTTAAAAACGGGCTTGAAAGTGAAGCTGTCGCCTACGTTAGCCTACATTTCCCACAATCCTTTGCGCATGTCTGTGTCATTAGGCTGTACAGTGAGGACGAGGGTCAGCTGACTTTACAAAGCAATAACACGAAGAAACGGAGCTCGTATCATATTTAATATCGATGTGAAAATACATGGCGAGCAGTGTTTTGTGTGACAGCAGTGCTTGGAGCGGACTCGGCGCTGTTGTATGGTGTCGGCGTACATCCGCCTACATTTCCCAGAATCCTTTTCGCATGTCTGTGTCATGACGCTGTACACTGAGAAGATGAGCAGACGAAGGTGGTGATACGCCAATGAAATGTGTGGGTCTCACGAGCAATGCGTGACAGCTGGCAGGCGTGAATTCTTGAGGAGTAAAATGGCAAAGACTGTAATGAGTAGCATGCGTGTTTACGTATTTTCTGAAATTTGCATGATAGTATAAAATTGTCTATACCAGGAATCGAACCCCAGTCTCCGGATAAAATTACAATTGTGCTAACCGCTCAGCCAACAGCTCACATGATTTACTACTGCACACCCGCCGATACTGGAAAAGACTATGTTATGATGCTGTAAGCTTGTACAGAGCGGTGAAGTTAAGCTGGGTACTTCCGGGTATACGACCTAATGCTGTGCCAAAACCGTGATAGCTATCAAAAAAAGGACTGCACTGTGAGCATCCCAAGAATCTCCTGAAAAGATTGATGTAAGTTTCATGCCTGTACTGTAGAAAATGTTGACGGGAGAGCAGTTTAAAAACGGGCTTGAAAGTGAAGCAATCAGCTCTCTAGGGAAGAATATTTCAATTGGAGTAGATGAAGGACTTTGCGGGATACCCTGTGGCTCTGAGGCTCACTGAGACAAAACGATGTCAATCTCGAGGTTGAATTGAATTTCAGCTGAAGGAGGAGAAGTGTACCTTTATTTTGATGTATAAACCATATCTGTGGAACAAAGTTTGAATCTTTTATTGCAGTTTATCCGCTAGAAATTTTGGAATTTTTAGGCGAAGCTCACGCTCTAACAGGTCACGTGACACGCTCTAAGAACAGAGAAATCCTCCAAACTTAGTGTTGCTTAAACAGTGATATCTTATAAACTTTAGAAGACAGCAAAAAGCTGAACACATGTAAAAATAGTTGAGAGATCAGTGAATCCGTCAAAGCAAGAATAAAGTCTGTAGGTGGAAGTATGCCGAAGCTGTACAGCCGGAAAGTTCAAGCACTTTTCAGCAGACCTGCAAAAATCTCCCATTGACTTCAATGCAAAATATCTGCGGAAAATCATTTTTACTGTAAAAACTGTAACAGTTAAACATGTGAAAAATACAAGCCCACCTCTCCTGAACATGCTGCACTGCTCAATTTTTTTATGTGAAAATCTGTGCAAATTTGAAAGCTGTGAAAAGGTCCAAATAGTTGAGGGAAGAAGAAGAAGAAGAAGAAGAAGAAGAAGAAGAAGAAGAAGAAGAAGAAGAAGAAGAAGAAGAAGAAGAAGAACTAGAAAAATTGCATTTCCTTGCAGCAAATGCGTTGAAATGCTGAGTCTGAATGCTGGAACTGTGAAATGAAATGGCTAAAAGCAATGCAAACAAAGCTGAAAATGGGACATAAAATAGTTGGAAGCAGTGAAGCACATCTGCAAATGTGGGAAATGTGTAATAAAAATGGTTACAATTGTGAAAGAAAGCTGGAAATGAATAAATGTGAAAGGAAATTGCAGAAAGCTGTAGAAATGTTTGGCCACCATGAAGAAATTGCAATCTATGATTAAAAGAGTAAAATCTGTTAAGGCTAAAATGACAAAGATTGTAATCAGTAGCAGAAGTGTGAAATATGTTGACAAATTTGCATTGTAAAGACAGGAAAAGAATAAAGTTGTATGGAAGTGAAAGGTTGAATCACTGACAGCCTGTGACATCCAGACTGAGAGGACAGCAGCCAGATGCATACAGCGAGGAGCTGTAGTAATCAGCAGTCTGTATTGGACACACAGTTGAAAAGTGCAACTGCCTTCACCAGAATTTGAACCCGGGCCACCGGAGAGAGAGTCAGCAACTCTGCCGCTAAAAATATATATATGTCAAATGTTATGGAAATTGTGGCTTTGTTGGATTTCAGTAGAAAGTGACATAAACATTTCAGCTCCTAAAAAAATGAATGTTCTGGCTATTATTTGTGCATTCAGGCTTTAAAGGGTTAAATTATGAAGTGCAATTGAATATGCATAATTAGCCTAGATTTAATTTTCCTTAAGTAACTGAAAAATGTTTTGGCATCAATTTGTAGGCTACAAGTCCACAACACTATGAACTATCCAGTATAAAAGCATCTGACTTGAACATTAATGTAAACAGTGGTGATTTTCATTGGAGGACAATAAGGAGTGGACATTAACGGTCAGAATGTCATTAGAAACTTGATCTGCTCAAGTTAACATCTAGGTCAAAGTTGTCACTACTTCATTTTTAAATCAACAAATCTATACTCGAACATCAAACTCAAAGTAATAATAGCCTACATACATGAATTTTTAAATCTGGACAGGAATATCTGAGTAGAGAAATGTGAAACAGTGTAATATTTGTGTGTAGTCTGGTTATTCTAGTGGGTATAATCTGACATACTCTGATGATGTTTGTCCTCTTAAGGCCTCCATACACTGAAGACATTTTTGCCACAATTTGACCAGATTAATACACCGTCCACTGAAAACAGCTCTGAGACCCACAATGGGCCTCCACCTACAGGTTGGGAACCGCTCCACTAGTAGACTGTATTTGAAGCTTGATCCTTTGAAGATTGTTCTGATATCATGGAGAATAAGTGATGGAGGATCCCTCAGGATGAATTTATTATTTAGAAAACGAGTGAGTGAAAACAAGAGCTGGACTGCTGACGAATGTAGAGTTTTGATGAATGAAAGGCTGACTCGTCAGTTTTTGAAGTCTTTTGTTCACTTAAACCGGGCACATGAGCTGTCAAGACACCGTGTGAATGGTAAAATCACACAGAGTGACTGATGATCCCTCACTGTCCCTGCGATGTGCGTCTATCTGCGTCTTTACGCTCACCGGCAGACGGAGGAGCGTGCACACACACACACGCTGAGAGAAAGTGAAAGTCACACAAGCATGCTGCTATACGTATCCTTGCGCATTTTGTAGTGGTTATATGGTATTTCGGGGCGTTTTCTAGTGGGTATAAGGCGTATACCTGCGTATGCACCCAGAGTCTGACGGACTGTAGAGCAGAGTCCGCGCAGAATGTCCGCGGGCGTCAGAGCTGTCAGAGTCGAGTGCACTGCCGCGTAGTATTTTCTTGTGAAATGAATGTGAAAGCCTACATTTCCCACTAACCTTGCGCATTGTTTTCCATTTCTCTGTCATGACGCTGTAGACTGAGGACTAGGAAGAGGAGCTGCTCTGCCTGCTGACTTTGCAAAGCACCAACATGAAGAGGCAGAGGCAGTGTGACATTTAATGTGGGTCGATGATAAAGCTGGGGACTTCTGGGTATACGACCTAATGCTGTGCCAAAACCGTGATAGCTATCAAAAAAAAGGACTGCACCGTGAGCATCACGGGAATCAGCTGAAACGATTGATATAAGCTTCGTGTCTGTACTGTAGAAAACGTTGACACGAGAGGAGTTTAAAAACGGGCTTGAAAGTGAAGCTGTCGGCGTACACCAGCCTACATTTCCCACAATCCTTTGCGCATGTCTGTGTCATTAGAAGAGACGAAGATGAAGAGACGGAGCTCGTGTCACATTTAATATCGATGTGAAAATACATGGCGAGCAGTGTTTTGTGTGACAGCAGTGCTTGGAGCGGACTCGGCGCTGTCGTATGGTGTCGGCGTACATCAGCCTACATTTCTCAGAATCCTTCTCGCATGTCTGTGTCATGACGCTGTCCACTGAGAAGATGAGCAGACGAAGGTGGTGATACGCCAATGAAATGTGTGGGTCTGACGAGCAATGCGTGACAGCTGGCAGGCGTGAATTTTTGAGGAGTAAAATGGCAAAGACTGTAATGAGTAGCATGCGTGTTTACGTATGTGATGAAATATGCATGATAGTATAAAATTGTCTATACCAGGAATCGAAATCCAGTCTCCAGATAAAATGACAGATGTGCTAACTGTTCAGCCAACAGATCAGATAAACCACTGCGACACACCTGCCCACACACCAGCAGACTATGTAATGATGCTGTAAGCTTGTACAGAACAGTGAAGTTAAGCTGGGTACTTCCGGGTATACGGGCTAATGCTGTGCCAAAACCATAATAGCTATCAAAAGAAAGGACTGCACCGTGAGCATCCCAAGAATCTCCTGAAAAGATTGATGTAGGTTTCATGTCTGTACTGTAGAAAATGTTGACCAGAAAAAAAACCCAGACATTTTGATCAAGACACACACATTTTTTAGGATGAATGGCTTTTCTTATATGTCCCCTTTTAACACAGAGCTCCCTTTGTTTCCAAACAAAAATCCAATATTTATCCTCCAGGTTTGAGCGTGCTGGATTCCTTTTGGGTTTGTAAAGACCATGGGGGAAATAAAAAATGTGTGGTTGGAGAGAAACGCAGGAGAACAGAGAGTGTAAATACAGACAAAGAACTGTGAATACAGACAGAGAGGATTGTGGGATGGGACGAAGAAGGGGGGGGGGGGGGGGGGGGGGGGGGGGGCTTGATTAAGCAGGAAGGCTATGACTGTTATTCCTGCGGTTGGATAACACAGCAATTTACTGAGCGAAGAAACCTACATGGTGACTTAATGTGAAAGAAATGAGGCTGTCAGGCACGAGAATGGAGAATTATGGGTAATGTTTGAGAAAGAGCAGACGTGACTTCTGTTTCTGTCGGTCTGGGAATACAGAAATGTGCATACTGATCTGATGAGTGAAACATGAGTGTGAGAGGTGTGAGAGAAAGAGATGGGAATCAAGAAGGATAATGGGAGGGCATGTTAAATCCATCATGATGATGTTGTGCTGTTAAAGCACAGAAAATCAGCTGCAGCATCAAAAGTTCAGCTTTTATTTATTGGTTTAGGGCCAGAATGTGAAGTATGGTCTGATGATTTCTCTAATGTTTTTGGGAATTCAACCCTGAGTCCAAACCTTTTCCATCCGTACTTTACCAAAATAGGACAAAGCAGACTCACCTCCTCTGACTCAGGGCCCCCAAAGTATGATGTTAAAGGGCTGCCACAGTTGGAAGGGTTAGTGTAACATTTTTAAGAAGTAAAGGCTTATTTGTCTAGGTTCTTCCTCTTTGTTTGTTTTTATTTGTGTGTTTGTTTGTTTGTTTTGGGTTTTTTTTTTTGCTGAGACGCCTGGATCAAGTACAAACTCAGGCAAAAACACTCCCACTATGGCACACACACACACACACACACACAGCATCATCAGCAAACACATTTAACAGCTATGTTACAAAAACAAGGTGACGAGTTCACTCATCACACTGCTGTAGCAGTACAAGCAGCAGTCATAATGATAACTGTATTACAGCAACCAGGCTGATATCAAAGTGCTACTTAATAATAATGTTATGGATCCCACAGAGTCACTTTAAGTGCACAGGGACATCATACCACAAAAATATAAGCAGGTTAACATTACTACATTGTAAGGTATGTCAAGCAATGATAAACATGCTCATCTGTATAATCTTAGATAAGACATTTTTGGGTACCTTGGCCTTGGCCTACGAAATTAGAGCCCTTTGTCTGAAAATCCAACAGATGTTGGTACTCTGTTCTCTCTAAGAGGGCAGGTTATAGACTCACATTGTGTTACAAAGTATGAAGAGTAAAATAGAGTGTGAGGGAGGACTGTTTCTGTTCATGGAATCAAGAGGAGAAGAAGAAGGACAAAAGGATGAGCATGAGTCTGCATGTGTCTGTGTCTCCATTAATTTATAATGAGAGGAAGGAGAAGGCTGGAGTAATGGCCTCCCTGGAGTCTCAGCATCACTGTGAGCTACACAACCAGAGGAGGAGGGGATGGTAAAGTTAATGCTATTTTACACTTATTTACAGATCTGCAAATACAGACAGAATGTGGAGAGCTGAGCCTGCAGACGGTATAAAATGACAAATAATCTGAGAACACTTTCCAGCTGAAACAACATCAACTACCAGAGTTAATGGAGCGGCACGGTTTCATTTATTGTATGTCACATTCTTGGACATGGTGCATTCTCTGCATGCTATAGACTAAATTTATTAGCTTTAAACATGATAAAGAAAAATAAAAGTTTGTTGTCTCATAGGTAATGATTTTTCCCAAATAAAGAATGAGCTGAAGACTAATGTCCACTAAAAACCCACAGTTCTTTATCCAGTTGAAGTTTCAAGTTACATTTCTGTCAAATGAATCAGAGGTGATTTATGTTTTTAATATCAGTGTAAATACACAGAGGGCTGAGTTTTTATATTACAAAAACATTCCTCCATATTCTTCTTTCCATATGAGCTCACACTCAGACAGAAAAAGGTTAGCCAGTGGTCACACCTCAGACAGAATCAGTGTTTGGGGCTCAACACACAAACATACGCACTGATAGTTTTTATGTGATGTCACACACTAATTGAATGCTACCATAGCAGACAAGAAACATTTCTGTCTGACTTATATTATGGAGAAGTTGTTACTCTTGGCTGTCAACTATGACTGTGTTTACATGGACTTGATTATCCAGGTTATGACCATGGCTTTTAAGTATCCTGGTCTTGTGTCCATGCATATAAATGGAGTGTCTCTGTCAGAAACCAGGATTGTACAGTATCCTGTTTTTTTCAAAAAACAGATTGTTTCTAACTCTGCTAGAAACCTGGACACTGTGTCATGTAAACTCCTTATTTCGATTTCTGACAGCTTTCTAGAACAGTCAGTAGACCTCACAGACACCTGAGCAAAAAAGATGCAAGACCAGAATACTGGAATTTATCATGAAGCAGGAAAATTAATATCCAGGTTTCTCATTATGCATGTAAATGCTGTATCCTGAATATGATAAATACCAGGCTACTCCAAGTCAATGTAAAACTCAATGTGTTTTATCAAACTTATGTTTTCCTTTTTTTTAACAAAATACATTTCTCCATTTTTATTGAATGCACTAACCACTGAGGAGGCAAGCCTCTATTATACAAAACCCAAAACCAGTGAAGTTGGCACGTTGTGTAAATCGTAAATAAAAACAGAATACAATGATTTGCAAATCCTTTTCAACTTATATTCAATTGAATACACTGCAAAGACAAGATACTTAACGTTCGAACTGAGAAACTTTATTTTCTTTTGCAAATAATCATCAACTTAGAATTTAATGGCAGCAACACATTGCAAAAAAGTTGGCACAGGGGCATTTTTACCACCGTGTTACATCGCCTTTTTACTTTTAACAACACTCAGTAAACGTTTGGGAACTGAGGAGACCAATTTTTGAAGCTTTTCGGGTGGAATTCTTTCCCATTCTTGCTTGATGTACAGCTTAAGTTGTTCAACAGTCCGGGGTCTCTGTTGATGTATTTTATGCTTCATAATGTGCCACACATTTTCAATGGGGGACAGGTCTGGACTACAGGCAGGCCAGTCTAGTACCCGCACTCTTTTACTACGAAGCCACGCTGTTGTAACACGTGCAGAATGTGGCTTGGCATTGTCTTGCTGAAATAAGCAGGGGCGTCCATGAAAAAGACGTTGCTTGGATGGCAACATATGTTGCTCCAAAACCTGTATGTACCTTTCAGCATTAATGGTGCCTTCACAGATGTGTAAGTTACCCATGCCTTGGGCACTAATACACCCCCATACCATCACAGATGCTGGCTTTTGAACTTTGCGTCTATAACAGTCCGGCTGGTTCTTTTCCTCTTTGGTCCGGAGGACACGACGACCACACTTTCCAAAAACAATTTGAAATGTGGACTCGTCAGACCACAGAACACTTTTCCACTTTGCATCAGTCCATCTTAGATGAGCTCGGGCCCAGCGAAGCCGGCGGCGTTTCTGGGTGTTGTTGATAAATGGCTTTCGCTTTGCATAGTAGAGTTTTAACTTGCACTTACAGATGTAGCGACGAACTGTAGTTACTGACAGTGGTTTTCTGAAGTGTTCCTGAGCCCATGTGGTGATATCCTTTACACAGTGATGCCGTTTTTTGATGCAGAGGGATCGAAGGTCACGGGCATTCAATGTTGGTTTTCGGCCTTGCCGCTTACGTGCAGTAATTTCTCCAGATTCTCTGAACCTTATGATGATATTACGGACCGTAGATGATGAAATCCCTAAATTCCTTGCAATAGCTCATTGGGAATTGTTGTTCTTAAACTGTTTGACAATTTGCTCACGCATTTGTTCATAAAGTGGTGACCCTCGCCCCATCCTTGTTTGTGAATGACTGACCATTTCAGGGAAGCTGCTTTTATACCCAATCATGGCACCCACCTGTTCTCAATTAGCCTGTTCACCTGTGGGATGTTCCAAATAAGTGTTTGATGAGCATTCCTCAACTTTCTCAGTCTTTTTTGCCACTTGTGCCAGCTTTTTTGAAACATGTTGCAGGCATCAAATTCAAAATGAGCTAATATTTGCAAAAAATAACACAGTTTACCAGTTCGAAAGTTAAGTATCTTGTCTTTGCTGTGTATTCAATTGAATATAGGTTGAAAGGGATTTGCAAATCATTGTATTCTGTTTTTATTTACGATTTACACAACGTGCCAACTTCACTGGTTTTGGGTTTTGTACTTTTACAGAGCCCCATCTCAAAATGAAAAACCCAGAATAGAGAAAGTAATGGATTAATGGTGTCAGATGCTCCACCAGTCTGTGTCTGTACGTCACAAAAGACAATAACATCAAACAGACTTCTAATCCTGAAAAACTTTTGTTAACTCGATCAGACAATGAATATGACATCCTTTGATAAAGTTACATCCAAAACACTGACTAAAGGGGACAGATGACAGTGATCCTGATAGCAACAAATGCCATTAGCAAGCTAATATTGGCTTTACACTTGATGGTGGAGAATTTCTTGAACCTCACTATCAGAAAAAGTACAATTATTGATTCAAACACACACACACACACAAACAAAAACAAATAAATAGAACCACCCACACATCTATAAATTTTAATCCTGGCAGTAGGGTAAGGGGAATGATTTCCCTCTTATACCAAATGATAAAAGCTGAGATGTAAAGGAAACAATTCAAAATTTCGCGTTCTGCAAAGTTTGTTTTCATGTTTTTTAAAACTAATGCAAAAATAAAACCTTTAAAACAAAACAAGACAAAATTTACCTTAATTTGTGCTTTCAGAAAAAAAGGGGCATTAAATACGCTTACCATCATCACAGTTCATGCCATAGTGCTTCTGTCACTCGTATTGTCTATTTGTTTAGCAAGGGGACAGTATTGGACAGACCATGAAAAGAAAGCAGAGAAGGATCTGCATTTTTAGACGTGACACTGGGTAAATGGTAGCTAAATAAAGTACAAAGTCTTTCTTTTCCTAAAATATGTCATTTAAAGCAGCACTAAGTATCCTTCTATTTCCATTAACAAAACAATCTGTGGACAAATGTGCAGAGTTTAGGCTCATTAAGAGCATGTCATCTATTTCTTTTATTATCTTTTAAGGTAGTTTTTACTCTTTATCCTGTTTGATTTGAAAAACTGTGACAAACATAGACTGGATTAACTAAATCAAGGTAGAAAAAAGGAGCCCTAAACAGGGGACATGGAAATTGATCCTAAAACCCTTCTTGATCAGTGTCACAAAAGACATAAAACCTTCTCTTTTCCAGACAAGATCCCTCTGTGTTCAAGTCAAATTGCATAAAAAATATTAAAATATGAGCCTACAGCCTCTGCTGCAGACAACTTCTGTTGCTCATCTCTTTGTCCACCATGCCTCACACTCTTGTTTATTAATGTTTCCAACACATGGAAAGTAAAGCTATCATGCCAAACCAGAAGCTGCTGAAGCTGCAGAATTATTGTGGGAACATTTTCCATCAATACTGGAGAATTTGGTGAACAAATCAGACAGCTCACTTCTCATCTAATTGTCTGTCTCCATGTTTGGCCCTCAGCTCTTCAAGAGTTTGAGTTTTAAAAAAGGCTGACTTGCATATGATTTCTTTTCAATAACACTGTCTGAATCAGCAACTGATTTGTACTGTTGAAAATGCTTTGAGGATTCTGACAATGTGAGCAAAACTGGGTGGAAAGGCAGAAACATATGAATATTTGATCAGAAGAGATTGATTTCTGCTTTTCAAATAGTGCCAGCGTTTCTGGTAAGGAACAACAGAGAAAATGTAACACAAGACAAAGAAAAGAAAGGTTAAAGTCCCTTTGCTTTTGAGCTGACAAGCAAAGAATATGTGGCCGGAAAGAAGGATTTGAGCAAGCACAAAATAAGAAATGATAGGGTTCTTCTTTTCTTCATGATATGACAGTACAACTAGAGATATACTTGTTATCTATGCATGATGGTGGTCACACATCGCCTGTGCCAATTTTGGCACGTCAGTTTTGCATGTTGTCCCAAATTAATACAACACAGACACGAGCTGCAAACTTAAAAAACAAGTCCACAGTCCTCCACTTATAAATAATGTGTTATTAGGATTGCAAAGACAAAGAAATGGCGGTTAATCGAATTTACGAAAGACAAATTCACATTCAGAAGTTGCAAATTTTTTATGAAAATAACTCGGGTAACTGGGTCAACTGGTGACTGTGTAATTGATGACTTTCAGTTGACTCCATCTGTGGGCCTGTTTGTGTTACCTTAGCTTCTATGGCCATATTAGCTAACATAACAAACAAAAAGTTAAAAAAAAAAAAAAATGACTCGCTAAACAAGGACTTTCTGATGATTTTTTCTATCTTTGGTCTTTGATCATACTTACAAAAATATTCATCACATGCTGTGCTGGACAACATGGTAAGCTTTTAGGAGTTAAAAAAACAAGATGACTTAAGGTAAATACCTTTTCAAGATTAATGTCTATTGCCAGATATGATTAATAACAAAGCATTTATTTAATGGAATAGCAAAGTCGCAAGTTCATATGTAAAATATAGAATGTGTCACAGTTGCAGGAAGAGAACTGCAGTGTGCAATTATAGAACAAATGGTTTTATTTATACATGAAAAAACAGTAAAAAATCTGATTTAAATCTTTGCACATGAAAATACAAATCATCTCACAAAAAGTTCCCTAAAATTTCTCAGCATATATCATGGGTTGATTAAATTAAAATATTATTTTCTCACAATATTGTAAAGCCCTAATTCATAGATTTTCATAAAACTTTGTATTAATGTCAACTTTGTCATAAGAATGTAGTGATGACGTCAAGGTCATAAGCCTCATCATTGAACTAACAGTTTTGTCAACAGAAAATCACAAGGATGCTTATATTATTTTATCTAAACGTCACATAAATGTCAAACATGACAACAGGATAAAATCAAAAATTTTTGAGGGGTCAAATGTACAAAATTCAGGGTCACAGAGCTTCTTGGCCATCCCATGCTTTTAATTGCAAAATTGATAATTTCATATCTGTTAAATACAATCAATACTTCTCCTTGAACTTTGAGCTCAAGTATTTTTTTGGCTCAAAGACAAAATCTTGACATTTTGGATGTCAATGGTCAAAGGTCAAGGTGAAGCAGTTTTGGGGTCATCTTTTACTTATGAATGCAGACTTTAAACCAATGCCTATTAAGTATTTAGATTCTGAAGGTCACAGGACAAGGTCGAACGGCCATCTTTTCATTGTTGGATAAAATATTTCATCTAAAATTTAGGGGGTATTATGTAAAATTTTGCACTTATATCTTGACCTGATTAGATTTTAAGGTCATATGTCAAAGATCAAGGTTCAAAGATGTAGATCATCCTTTGCCGACCTTCACAGCCAGATATCACAAAACGCTTGAGAGCTAGCATTAGAACTTTTCACATACATTCAGTATGACACAAGAATGAACTCACTAGATTTTGAAGTTGAAGGTCAAAAGGTCAAAGGTCAAGGTCATGGATTTCTGGCTATCTTTTGCTTTTAAATGCAGTATCAGGTAAGAGGTTATAAATCATGTTCCTCGCCTGCTTTTGAACACAATATCTCGAAAACGCTCCCCAGTATTTTCTTCTGTCCACTTTGTCCACAAAGTTGAAAAACTGGTAAGACTTTGGAGGGACAAGCTCAAATGTCCTTGGGCCTTTGTTCTAGTTTATTTGTCCAAAAATGATCAAACTCTGTTGCTGAGTAAGACAGGATGTTTGAGAAGGACAGAAGTTAAAGCAGCTGAGCCTAAACCCAAAGTCTGTCACAGTCACTCTGACAGCAGAAGGACCCTAAAGACACATCCAAACACACATACAATAACACACACCAACATCACCATCCATGCTCCCTGCACACTCCCCCTAATCAGCTCTCCAGGGACGAGAACAAGTGGTTTGGCACCAAATGTGTGTGACACTGAGGACTCAGAGCACTGACTCAGCAAGAGAGACAGCACTAACAGGCTTGAACGCGCACACACACACTCCCTGTTTCTGTGAGTGTGTGACAGAGGCATTGCATTGTTTCGGGGTTTCATTGAGCATTCAGTATTCATCCATCCAAAGTCGACTCACTGTCACCATTCTTCACTGAAAAATGTGAAAGTGCCGGAGGGAGAAGACAGGATACCAGTCCATTATTCCTGAAATACTCTGACAGACAGATTCGCACTCTGTTTAAGATTCTCCTCCAGGTTCAGCAGTGATGGACTGTCTCTGTTCATATGATACAGAGGGTAATTTTATTTCTGACACAGGTGCAGATGTTTCACACAGACAGACAGATGCTCCAGGTAAAGTTGTGCCAAAGAAGCTAGTGAAAGATTGTTTAATACATAGAGCTGATTATAAAAGTTTACAGCTGTGATAAAACACATAAAGATCTCTGTTTAAAGGAATATGTAGGAATGACATCAGAGCATTAACAAACAAAAAAGGTTAGAGATGGAGCGATGGATGGATGTAAATCAGGGATGTGAATTCAAAAGAAAATTACATGAAGGCAGTCAAGTGACACTTGCATTTGAAGGAAAATTTGAAGAGTCTAAGAGGTGGACTGATATAAACATAAGGGTTTGTTAGCTTGATGCTAATGACAACTGCCAATAATGTTCCAACAGATTTAACAAGAATAATTGCACATTTTTAAAGATTTGATAAGCTGATTGAGGAATTGCAAGGTTGAATCTTTCAGCCGGGAGGCTTAAAAGTCAGGCAAAATTTCCAACATGGCCACCAAGTCAAATGTCCATGTTCTTTGTACATGTTTTTTATAGAATAATGTAAAGAGTGGGACAGACAAAAAAAAGTTGTCTATTCTTGATGTATTTAGCTTGATTTTGGGTCAATTATACATCCTCATAGGTTTATTTTACACTATTATTTTACACTATTTGAGTGTCCCTGACAGTTTCTGTGTACTTGTGTTTTTTTTCTTCTAATTTTTAATTAGGGCAAAGTTAAAAACAATAGAAACAGCTATTGCTCTACTTGCATCTCATTAAAACAGTCCTTCTGCATCACTCATCAACATCATTACCTATTTTTAACATATGATAATATATATTACAAATAAATACTTCATTGTCTGTCAACATGACAGTTCAAATATCTTTTTTTTCTGACACTAAAATGAAGCAACTTTTCACAACCATTTTGTCACAATTGTAAACATTTAAAACATAATTTGAACCTTAATAAAGAACTCCCCTGGATTTTTTTTTTTTTTTATACTGCCCCGTCAGGTCATTCCTGTTTGTTCTCAGTATGGACGCCTCTGCAGTTTTCACAGCCTTTTGCTTTGTGTACTTCACTGCTCACAATGGACTTCCTGAGGCTGTGGAGCCGCCGTCTCCTCTGCACCAATCAGAGCGCAGCACTGACCATCACAGGGTCCAGCAGCACAATGTTGGGCGGTTGCCATGAGAGCTGGGGGACGAGTGTAAACAGAGATTGTTTGGACGGGAGGGGGGGCGTTTTTTAGTGACCTGATGGTCTGTAGAGATAGTAAACCACTCTGAAAACAAACTTAATGCTGATTTACTTGAACATTTCTCCTTTAAAACACCTCGAAACCTTCATGATTTTCTGTCCTGACCTGATCAAAAATTGCACCAAAATTGCAACTCCAGCCTGTTTTGTTTATTAATTGACAAAGAACTATGAATGCTTGTTTTCCTCTCATTGTGTCACCTTCAACAAGGTGTTATGCCTTTTGAGAATGGAGAAAAACCCCAGTCTTTACTGTTTAATTGTAATGTAGAAGCAGTGAGTCAGGATCCCTCTGCTGTTGTCACTGCAGACTGACCCACAGAGCAGCAGCAAAATGTCAAACATAATTCCTGACATTCCTGCTCAGTAAATATCCGTCATACCTCCCCCTCTTTGTTTCAGTGACGCCACCTCTCCGAGAATAATCAGGACCTTCTGTTTGCTAAAGGTGATCTCACACAGGGCAGTCTGTACCATGCTCAGCCAGAGCTCTGTCCTCTGGACAGGAATCAGTGTTTCCTGAAGCACTTTGCGGCATTTCTGTGGACCAACTTTCTCCAAATTGATATAAACATCCTCCTCTAATAACTAATAAACACACACTCAACATGCTACATGCAACATGCTTGCTCTGCCCCACTGACAGGTATTGATGAATATGTCCCTCCCTGACTCTGTATAATGTAGACTAATTGTGCTGTTTCCTAAGAATATAGTTAGTTTATGATATAATTCAGTAAGTCTTTAACCTTGGTGTTGACTGTTTTGATACATAATGTCACAACATCAATTTCCTTACTTGTATGAGCCTGTTGCAGTGTAAACAATGCTCAGGTAGAAAGGTTTAAATGTACGCTCTTTAGTAATTTATTGAAAGAAACTGCAGATCAACCACATGGTGGGCCTCTGGTGGCCTCTGGGATACTGCTGGTAGGCTGCAAGAGTTCATTCACAATAGCTAAAACTCATAACCCTTTACCAACATTTTATATGATGATAAAATTGTTTTTTAAAATCAAAACAAGGAGAAAGTTTTAGCTTTACAATAGTTATCTTTTCTGATGAACAGCATAATTGATGTTGACATAATATATCATACTAGGTCATTTCATATAGTTTTTATTGATTGATTGATTCATTTTTTAGAATTTATCTGGCACTAGAGCACTCGGAAAAGTTTTATACTGATATCTGTTCTTAAAAAAAAAAAGAATCGGGGGGTTCATATTGCAAGCCTCATGTTGGCCGTATATGTAGCCAGATAAACTGACATACTGATTTAGGACAGGTTGTCCTAACTGTGTCAAGGTACATTTATTTGTACAAGTGTGAACACAAATACACGATAAAAACAGCCTGTAGAGGGTGCTGCTGTCATAATTAGCTGCATGGTTTAAATTTTTGGCTGGTGGTACCGAGAGAGATTTGTAGCATGGTCCGAAAGGTCAACTGTAAAACATTTCATAATGACAACAATACATTTTACCAGAGGACAAACCATTATGAGTGACTTTAAAATATTTCATGACAGCTAGGAATCACAGTAGCTAGTTGGTTGGTTCTCTGTAGCACAGAGACATGATAAGCACCTGCATATTTTTATCTGTAAATCACTTATGGATGGTAACCCTCTTAGATCATCCATGCTGAACTTGAACACTGGACTTTACCAAATTCACTCTACAGACTGTGTAAGTCCCATGGGTTCACTCTGAGCTTGAACAATCCACTTTTGGCTACTATGCTCCAAAAATGTGGAAAAATTTACAGCATGGACTCAACATTGATACTCTTGTTTCTCCTGGACTATTTAAGACAATGAATGCAAACCATTTTAATGCATTTTATCTGTTTGTTTCAATTGAACAGTGTTCTTTTTCCCCTTGTTATAGTTGTACCTTCTTATAATTCGACGTTATTGTGAATTAAGAAACCAAGACTTAAATAAAGTTTAAAAATAATAATACTAAATCTGTAAATCTGAAATAAACATTTCCTCTGATTTGAGTAAAATAAAAATTCAATTGCACGAAATTCATGTGTGGAAACCGGATATAGAGCTCCAAACTAGTCATGAAGCATTCTGATCCCTTTTCAACTAAATTACACTTTATTAGAAGAACTACCATCATTTTTTCACTTAACTGCATTTGTGTTTTTCCTGTTGTTCATTTAATTGTTGTCGTGAGAAACCTACTGATTGAGTCATAATGATCAGAGTCAGGAGCCTCTCTTTCATTCTTTATGCCTCTAAACATCCATGATTGTTGCAGAAACAAAGAATAAAACCCTGAACATTCTCATTGTGAATCGTGAAGCAGATATCATTTGCTAGAAAATATGTCATTTCTAAAATGTTCTTATGGGATAAAGTGTTGATCTTTATAATGCTGTGGGTCTTTTGAAGCCTCAAACAGAGATGTATGTGTCGTAGAGGTGCACACACACACTGAGCCCTTGTGATGGAAGTCTCTGGTGGCGGTCTGTGTGGGCCATCATCCAGCAAAGCCTTTCATCCTTTTTCCTTCTCTCTCCCTAACACACACCCATGTCTCTCCACTTCTTTATATTTCAAACACACACTCTCCATTTTCCTTCCTCTATGTCTCCGCCCCACTCTGCCCCCCCTCCCTGTCGCTCTTTTTTTCTCTCTACATCTAATTTCCGATGTGGATGCGAGAACGGACGGCAATGTGCCAAAGTGACCCACAAATCACCACCTCACACGCATAAATACCCACGCACACACGCTCACACACTTAGAGTGCTGCTGGATGTGAAGTAGGTCAGTTGACATGTGGTTCTCTCTCTCTCTCTCTGCAGCAGGATGGACGGATCAATGAATTCAAACACACGTCTGAATTAACGTCTTTAACATGCCATGGATGTTATGAAGTGGGATGTGGAGAGGGATGCATGTAGGCCGCCTGATCCCCACAGTTTCTCCTCTGTAATGGATCATCTGCTGGAAACATGATTATGTTATATGGCATAAAAACACTTCACTGAGGGTGAGATTATTTATAAAAAAGCAGAATCAGGGCAACAAAATCTGTCAGAATTAGCTTTATTTTTAGCCATTTTGAAACTTCAGATTTTGGCTGGTCCATCTCTATAGTCCAAACTTTAATAAACCAGCATATATTAAATGGAATATCTCAAAATTTGGTGGTTTCAGGAGGATTAATCCTGTTTAATTTGGTGATTTAAAGCCTTTTCTTTTGTGCCACTATAAGTCTAGCTTTTTGCTAAAATGACTTTACATCTCCTTAAAGATATATTAAATCATTTTGTAGTGATGGGCAATTGTTTAAGTCTCAATTTGTTTCAGTTACAATGTTGGCTCTACATAATAATAAAATCAAGATAATCAGGATTTAAGGATTGTAGCTCTGAGTGCTCTGCTCATTTTACAATGTGCAGAAAATGTTTCAGCATTTGCTGATTTTGGACAGAAGAGTTTTCTCACTACCTCAACAACATAGATGTTGCCCCTGTAGTTAAGCTAATTGTTTATCCAACTTTCTGTCTTCTCTATTAAATAACATTCCCAGTACATAAGACATTGTTCACTACAACTGGACTGAAAGGAAGCCTTAAAGTTTAAATGAGGCCCTGTGTATGCACATACATGCAGAGTGGCTAAATAGCACTTCATGAGTAACCAATGAACATTTAACAAATCTTAAACAGTAGATACAATGTAGGGAATAGCTGTAAAGCTAGGACTGTACAGTTTTAAAATCATAGACACAATATTACAGGTCTACATACATTACTTTGTGTTTTAAAGAGCCCATAGTTTACCTTAAATTGGGTATATTCAATAAAAAAAACAAAAACAAAAAACATCTTTCACCTACATAGTACCTCTGATCCACATCTAGTCTCACTCTGTCTGAGATGCTCTTTTAGAGCTCTTGTCACTTTAAGGTCCATCTTTAAGGTGCACTTCATAACTGCTGTAGCAGCAATGTGGCCATATTGAATCTGTAAAATCCACATCAGTGCATGTATCAGCAAAGAGTAAGTGACGTGTGACTTCTTGAGCACAGGCCTCATAGCTATTTTCTTTGAATAAATATTCCATTCTGCTGTTTCCAGCTGTGTCTGCTAGATCACTGACATGATCATTTGACTTTAATGAGGGCCTGATTTCCCATCTCCGCCCTCAGTCTGTGAAAACACCCAGTGAGTGATGTCAGGCAGCAGGGAGCATTGCAGCACACACACACACACATTTAGAGTACAGAAAGACACACATAATTACACACATTTGCACACTGTCACCATTTACTGCAGGCCAGCTTACATCTCAAAACACAAAGACTGACTTCTACAGAAAATCTCTCTGAGGATAAAGTTTGAGGTGTTTTGTACTCTGTGTTAAAAGTCCCACTTTATTTTAGTGAAGTTGATCCTCTTGGTGGCTTAAAAGGCTCTGACACACTTTCTGCACTTAAGTGTACAACACTCCTCAAGATCTGAAGTTAAACTTTAGATCAACAAGCTTCTGATGAATAACAAAATACTGCAGCAGAGCAATAAGGAGTCCATAAGCTCTGAAATGAGTTTGCTGAAACGAGCTGGAGATATACACTGCCTGGCCAAAAAAAAGTCACCACCACAAAAAAAGGTCACGCACTCTAATATTTTGTTGGACCAAGTTTAGCTTTGATTACAGCATGCATTCGTTGTGGCATTGTTTCAGTAAGCCTCTGCAATGTAACAAGATTTATTTCCATCCAGCGTTGCATTAATTTTTTCATCAAGAGCTTGTATTGATGATGCTAGAGTCTGACCACTGCACAAAGCCTTCTCCAGCACATCCCAAAGATTCTCTATGAGGTTAAGGTCTGGACTCTGTGGTGGCCAATCCATGTGTGACAATGATGTCTCATGCTCCCTGAACCACTCTTTCACAATTTGAGCCCGATGAATCCTGGTATTGTCATCTTGGAATAGGGAAGAAAAATCCATTGATGGAATAACCTGGTCGTTCAGTACATTCAGGTAGTCAGCTGACCTCATTCTTTGGGCCATAATGTTGCTGAACCTAGACCTGACCAACTGCAGCAACCCCAGATCATAGCACTGCCCCCACAGGCTTGGACAGTAGGCACCACGCATGATGGGTGCAAAACTTCACCTGCCTCTCGTCTTACCCTGATGTGCCCATCACTCTGGAACAGGGTAAATCTGGACTCATTAGACCACATGACCTTCCTCCAGGACAGCTCTTAATCCAATTTTAGTAGTTTCTGCAATCTCCTTAGATGTTTTCTCTTCTTGATGCATGCCAATGATTTGACCCTTCTTGAACAGACTAACATCTTTTCCACGACCACAGGATGTGTCTTTCGACATGGTTGTTGAAGAAATGAGAAGCTACTCATTGCATCAGCTGGGGTTTAATAACTTGTTCCCAGGTGAAAGACAATTGCCCATGCAGTAATTATCCAATAGGAGGCTCGTACCTATTTGCTTAGTTAAATCCAGGTGGCGACTTTGTTTTTGGCCAGGCAGTGTACTTCCTGTTTGTTCTTGCATTCACACTTGCATCCATTGGCATTATGAGTGTTTTTTTCTTGCTTGTTAAGGGAGGATACCACTAGAGGGCATAAAATGACTTAAGGCTGTATGTAACAGCCTGCAGTGTTAGAAGTAAACTGCATACATGGCAGTAAATTTTTAGAATAGAAGTAACAAAATTAACACTAATAATCAAAATCATAATCAAATATCTGTTGTCAACTGATGACCAGTGGTCAAACCGCACCATCGGTATTGTCTTCATATCTTCCTCAGTGAACTGTTGCAACAGTCTCAGTGTTATGGTCTCAATGAGTTGCAGTGTTACATAATTACTTATGGCTGAACATGCTGTTTTATGTTTTAGTCAAAGCACCTGCGAAAATAAAGGGTGCACACTCCCATGCTTCATGAAATGCTTTTTAAATACATACATAACTTAAAAAAAATGCCACTCAGTAGTTTAAAGCCCCACTATGTAAGATTCAGGTTTGTCTGCTCTCGAGGGGTCGTTCTGGTTGTTGGGTGTAATTGCACTGTCGTAACACAGCGCCTCACGGCAACGTGCATTTGTTGACATACAGAGCCGGGAGAAGCGAGTCAACAGGACGTCCGAAGACATAGAAGAAATAGTGAAATAGTGAATGACCAAGGGTCATGGCGCCATGAATATCTCCAGCAATCTGAGAAACTCGCCGGCAAATAACCGCTGGTAGCATTTAGTGACAAAACAACGTCTGCCAAGTTACACAAAGCATGCAATGCTTCGGAGCAACCACCGACTGAAACCAAGTGTTGAACGGGGGAAAACCCAACGAAAACATAACTTACCTCTCCAGCAGTAACTTTGCAAGCTCGGCGTCTGTGTTGCAACCGACGCTCTTGCCACCGAGCAAAGTGGGCTCCAATGTTAATTCTAGTTTTGTTCCTTGCGTTGTCCGATAGTCTCTTTTTGGCCCTTGAATCTGGAGAAAGAGCCCTCCTCACACGCTTTGCGGATGCCATGGCTGCTACTACTACATGCAAAACACCGGCTTCTTTAGCTGGAAGCCAAATCTCGTGTAGTGCCGTAAAGCAGTTTGCACTTCTCGCAGCATCTTGCGATATGTGTCCCCGTCACGGGAGCAAAAGTTACATAGCCCCTAAACAGAGCAGGGAAGCGCTGTGGGGGGAAGGGGGCGGGGGCATTCTCTCTGTTACAGCGCCGAGCTCCACTGAACAGACTTTGGAGAGAATATTTGAAGGCTCAAAAGATCTGCAGTGCTGCTTTAAAGGGAAGAAATACAGCCAAAAAAACTAAGCTAACATAAACAAGGACAGTCAACCATGGTGTCAACACAAAGTCATCAATTTACATGATCATCGCTTGAAAGAATACATCAAACTTAATTCCTTATTTTTCAATCCTTAAATTAATTTATATGTGCTCAGTAAGATAAACAGATGTGTTTGTGTCTGAACAGTCTCACATTTTATTTAGATGTTGATGGTTGTGGTCTTGATTTGCCAGTTTAGCTTTGAAGCTTCCTGTTAGAGTTAAAGCTGCTGCTGTGATCAATCTGTCATCTCTCCTCTGCCTCAAAACTGATCCTACCAGTCATTGAGAGATGGCAGGTTGCATCTGTGTCATGTTAATTCTGGAGAACATGCACAACCGACGCTCTAAATCAATGCAGGGGACGCATGGTGGCCATCATGCATCCGCATAGTTTACAGCAAATATATCTCTAGCTTAACACCTGATTTTTTTGCTAATACGCTTAATTTCACCAAAATCCAGCAACTAACTGAAAATACCAAAAGACTTTCTGTTGCTGAAACCCATGCCATGCTACGTTGGCCACACAAAAATCCATCATCTGTGCACTTTTGTTACTTACGTTGAAAATATTTCATTACTGCCAAAAAGAGCTGCAGACTGAACTGTAGATATACAATCATCATTTTTCTTTAATATCCGATTTTAATTTCTCACAAGTCACCATAAACGCCTGCTGACCTGCTGGTCTTGTATGCTACAGACATGTTTATTTGATCAATTGGAGCTCCTGTATTTCTGCAGATGAATCACTGTTGTTCCAGATATAAAAATAACCCCCTCACAGCTGCTGTGTAATAAAACAGAGATGTTTCTGTAAGAGGATCTGAGATGAGAGGACGCTTCACTTCAAAGTGAAACTACAGCATAGAGAGCAGAATGAATACAGCTGATCTGCATGACAGCATCATAAAGAATACATCTGTGTGAGTGTGCTTTATAGCAGCTACAAATGATAAAAGAGCAGGTGGAACAGAAAAGGCTTTTTTATTGTGCTGTAACATCTTTTCTCTGTTACTGCTGGTGCTCCTGTTTTATCTTTTTATGAGTGGGAGCTATCGGAATTAAATCTAAAATAAAATATTAACAAATTCATACATACTACCTGAATTTATGTGAAATAATGTCCCAAAAACAGGACAAAAAATGGGACAGTAAAATTCTTTTTCCCACTTGGAAAGCTTGAAAAGCACACCTTGACCTTGTTAAAGCCTCACAGTTCTTCTGGACCTCCAAATTTCCTCTCAGTGTGATGTTTTGAAACTCAACCCTGTCCTCAGTCAACTGGAACATCAACAAGGAGCTCAGAGTAAATTTAAGGATTCAGGTCACAATCAGGAAAGTTAAATAAACCAAAGAAAGAGTCACTATAACCCTCTTAAATACACAGGCACCTTAGACTTTAGTGAAGCTTACTGAAACGTGTTTTTAAACTTTCAGCACAGAGAAGCAAGAAGGTATTTCTTAATTCTCAGTTTTGTTTGGAGGATGACTTTTACAAGGGTTTGGTTAAAGTAAACCTAGTAACTACTTTTGAAACAACTATTGTAAACCTTACATCTATTAATCATAAAAGACTAAGAGCATAATATTAAGTTAGTTGAGGCTTTTTATATATATATATATATATATATATATATATATATATATATATATATATATATATATATATATATATGTATATACATATATATACACACACACACACACATATAAATACATATATATATATTAGGGGTGTAACGATGTATGTTTCCAAGCCGAGCTGTTCCGGTACAGGCTGTTTAGTCAGTATGGATGTCCACCAAAAACAAATACATACAAACACGCATACTCGACAAACTATACCTCAGTTCAGTGCTCTACACAGACCTGTTGCAAAATCACAGCACACAGCTCAGATCCGCTAAAACAAAGCTCCCCATGCTAAAAGACAATAGCCTTGCACAACAGCTGGATGAGCCTGATTCAAAGTCTGTAATCATGCAGATCCATCTTGTCAAGCTCCAATCTACAACATTTGTGCTCAGCCCAAAGATGCATGGCCCAATCAGAGTATTTTAGAGCAGGAAGAGGTAAAAGAGACGAGCAAGAAGTGACTGCACTTATAGAGATTAGCACTGTTGCTAACAGCTTCAGTAGCAGTTTTGTCAGATTTTGACCTAGTTTCTGTATTCAATGAAAAACAATAACACTACAACCTTCTCTGTAGAATACCAGGAACAACGACAACAACAGCTTCAGCCATCTACTGAGCAACATCTGTGCTGCTTGCCGTGCTCGGTTTGTTATCCAGACAAAAATATCCAGACAGATTTGTTGTCCAGACAAGAAATTCCTGCGTCTTCACCATTGTTGTTTGTGAAAAGTCTGTCTTCACCAGAAAGCGTACCCATGTTGTAACACCGCTGTTTCTTTACAAACCTTCATCGCCCTCTACTGGCCTGGCATGCATGCTACAGTGTTTTCAGTCGTTCTCACGTCTCTGTCTGAACATGGATCATTTTTGAAAACGCAAAGGAAAAACCTTTCTATTTCTGGTGAAAATGTTTCCGTGTAAATGGGGCCTAAGCCTAACTTTCAGAGGATCAGACAGGAACAGTAAGTGAATGGTTCTGTGATATATTTTACCACTGTGGACACACATACCAGTTGGATTAGTGTAATTATGGCTTTCTATTTTCCATTTTATTGCAGAGTTAAGTCTAAAAATATTATCTACAGCAATAAGTTCAGACATCAACAAACAACCAATTCCACTTTTTACATGTAAGCAAATTTGATATATTGGCTTCCTATTTGATTCCTATTTTTTGGACTCACCTCAAAAATGTTCAGGCTGCAAATTCATGTATTCTTCACTTTACTATGTTTCATATAAATGATAGCAGCTCTGGTGAATTTAAGATGTGTAGGCGACAGCTTATCAGAGCAGAAATTGTCCTTTTCCTCCACCTCAGAGAGCAAGCTCCTGTAACCAGATTGTTGTCCTGAAGTGACGCAGACGAAGAAAAAGAGCTGTAATTACCGTCCTGAGAGTGGAGACACTTTGATATTCTGCTCACCGGAGAGGCTGTCACAGACACACACACACTCACACACACTCTCACAATGAAGCAGCGGTGCCACCTGCTTCGCCCACTCTCCAATTACTGAACTTAGCGGGAGGTTCAGCCACTCCGCCTTGAGGTGAGAATTCATGTTCATCTTATCCAAACTTTGCATAAAGAATCTATCAGTGCAGTCTCCTGCACAGGAAGTCTGACCTGTAAATCACAAATGACTGTCACTGACAAATCTCCTTCATCAAATATCTGTGGAGGAGAAATTTTACTCTGATTGAACTCAGCAGTTTTCCAAAAGTAGCTCTGCTAGGATTGTGCTACAGTTTTTTGACTGTGTAATTAGCCCCCTGTGTGTCAATCTATGCCTGAAATCTCGAGCTGGACACCTTTTGAATTAGGGATGTAACAGTTACCGGTAAAATGATAAACCACAGTAAAATTTCTGACGGTTAGTATTACTGTTTCCTGTTTTAACTACCGGTAAACCGAGTTTGATTACCACACTGTGTCAATAACTCACGGTGATGCTGCTCATTGCCTGGAAAAGCCAGAGCTATGTGTCTGCTCCTCGGTAAAGCAGCAGCAGTCCCTCACAGACGGAGGCACGCATGCGCAGTTTACAAAGTTTGGCCTCTGAAAGTGAAAGCATGGCAATGGCGGTTGGTGCCCGCACAGACACTATTCTTTGAACATATTCATTTACAATTGTTTATGAAGAGAATCCTGTTTAAAGTTCAAATTAGTTTATCATTCCTTATCTTGTAATTACACACTGTTTTAAGCATTTAAAACATAATAATGACAAATACTTGCCAGAAATGTTGACTTTTATTTCTCATGAAAAAAGGTCGACAAAATTTATTCAAAGGACATTTCCTGACACAGTTATTGACAAAAAGACAAAAAGACCAGGCAGCCTGTTATAATTGCAATATTAAAGGGGTTTAATGCTTTCAAGTGTGTGTAAAACTACTTTTTGAACATTTTGAGCACATTGCAACAAAACTGCGATAATAATGATACCCGTGATAATTTTGGTCACAATAACCATGATATGAAATTTTCATACCTTTACATCCCTATTTTGAATAGAGTGTTTTCATTTATAGAAATATTTCTGCTACAAGAATAAGCCTTAAGTTGTTTATTACAGGCTGGTGATGTCTGTTGCACTTTTCAGGATCATGATCTGGATCAGGGTAGATCTCAAACCAACTCTGATGAATCTTTAAGGCTTTAAGAAGCAGAATCAACCTTAGTTCACCTTTCGTCTTCCTGTACTTCTTAAAGGCCTTGCAGAGAAATTCAGGGTTATTTTTCTGATCTATATTGGCGCCATGCAAACAATGATTGATAATTTAGGATTTTTTCATAACAAGTTGAGCTGTTTAAAATGCAAAAGGAAAAAAGAAAAGTAACAGCAAGAGCCTGAAAGATGTTTTGAGTCATGTTGAATGTTTTTTTCACCTAAAGTGCATAGCGGTGTGAATTCAAGGCCTTTTACAGCCGAGACACAGGGCATGGTCTGAAGTGTTTTGGCAAAAGATGAGTACAACCAATCAGAGTGTAATTATCAGTTACCTTAAAGGCTGGATATGACTGTATTCAGCAGGGATGGAAATATATAAGGAAGGAATCAAGGAATAAGGGATTAAAGACAGGAATCAAGTCCCAAAACCTTACATTTTTTAATTTTAACTGTCACAATAAAACCACCCATCTTTTTCTCTCAGGTTGCTGCAGCAGAAACAGCTCATACGTTCAACAAACTACAGTCACACTCACACACAGATGGAACTAATCATGCTTTCATTTAAGGATGATCCAAACTGGAAATAGATCCATCGCATAGCTGCTGACTGACAGAGAGGAACAGGAACAACGGAGGAGGGAGAGGTTTGTTACAGTGTTCAGCCTGACATGAAATCCATCACTCACAAGGAGAGGAACAGGAAGAAAGAGTACAGCAGGGGAGCCAGAGGGAGCTAAAAATACTGATTTTAGAAAGAAATATTATATAACCATCAGAATAATTCATACAAGGTGTCCTGCTGCTGCATATTTGTCTCTTTTTCATATGCTGACAAGAGAAATTATTTTAGGATTCAGATAGAGGGGAGAGGATATGAGGAGAAAAGTCAAACACACAGAAGGTTTAGAGGCAGATTCTGCATGAAAGTCTTTCACAGACCATCCTGCGGACACACATTTGAACTCTTACTCATCTGTTAATCATTGTTGCTGTGACTTACTTGATCCAAAGCAGGTACAAGTAAGTATAAGGTAAATAAGACAGAGACTTAAACCATTAATCCATCTGAGAGGCTGCAGACAGCCTAGTGCACAAAATTAACTGAATATCTGCAGATATTTATACAATTTTGAGAGCACAAACATGCAAAATTGCATGTAAAACATCCAAAGAATAACTAATTTATCAGCAAAACAATCTCATGGGTTTATGTTTGGCATGCTTGAGGTTTTACAGAAGTATCTCAGGACAGGTTGATTAAAAAAAAATCACAAATCCTCAAAACAACAAAAGAGGCTGTTTGCCAGATACTTGCATCATTATAACCGGAGTGTTTTTAGCACATTTTGTCTTCCTTTCACATCCAACCTGCCAGTACAAATATCTGTAGCCCTCCTGTGAATGTTTCTGCAGGTATCAGTCTCCTGATCCTCATACAGGTGCTTCTCTCTCCATAATCCAATCATACCTCACCTCCTCTATCCATCTTCTCACAGCTAGTCCAAAGCCGTTCAGCCACTCGCCTTCTCCTGTCCCGTCTTTGAACTTTGTTTTCTAATCTGCTGTAAGTCTGTTAGCATGAAGCTAAAAAGCTAAGCTAAGCCAAGTTGTTCCAGACTGTGGTCCTGCAGAAGATATGCTTTGCAGACTAACCATGTCTACATTTAACAACATTTAAGGGTGAAACTACAGCTAGACTGACATCCACGCATATGCTTCAGGTTTAGTGTAAGTCCTGGTCATTAGGTTGTAATAAAGGTGTGGCAAATGTTCAACAAGCACCCATTGTACTGAGGTTCTTGCTTTGATGCGGATGGTCCAGGTTCGCTTCCAGCCTGCAGCCTCTTACTTACATGTCTCTCCACAAAACTTACAGGCAAAACTTAAATAAAAAAAATAAATCATTAAACCTCCTTTAGGTAATGACAACCCAATACATAGTAACAAGCCTTAGCCAATAACATGGCCCATCACTCAGTCATTACTTCCCCTTTAGTCAAAATGTAACATTCATCTTTACAGGCTTTTATGCCTTTTTGTGAAGACACGTCATTGGAAAGTGGCATCAATCAGGGTGGGAGAGAGAGACTGTGATTGACATCCAGAAAATGAGCCAGAGGCCTGATTTGGATCCTTCAGAACAACAGTATCTATCCATAGACTTCACAGACATAACTGCTAGCCTTCCAGTCAAACCAATATGTGAATGTATGAACAGAACCACAGTGTAAGCGAAACATTGTTGAGGTTTACCTACTGCTGACCTTACGACCAATGATTTTTGCTCTGATTTTTAAAGTTGCAGAAAAATATCCAAGGTCAGAGGAAAATCTTTGGAGTCAAAGATGGAGCACTTTTGTACAAATGCATTGCACCAACCTGTCGGGGACTACAGATGGAAATTAGCCTGTGGCTTAAATCTGGCAGAGTCATGCAGGGGTCAGGGTGTGCTCCCTCATGACAAATTCAACACATTTAATATAGTAAGGCTTGTCTTATACAATTTGTGTTGTTCTGTTCAGTGAAATGACTTGTCAAAAATCAACAGCAAGTAGGCTCATGAGCACAAACTATGGAGGTACCGGTAAACACATCGAGAGACGAAGAGTACAAGGCTCTCCAGGACCCTGGAAAGAAGGAGACAGACTGAGGCACATGATTGATTAAATCTATAAAATCTTTTTTTTTGATTGCAGGAGATTTAAAAATAAAAATCCAGAGTTTTTAACGTGATTTATGTGAAAGTCAAACAACATTATTTTTTCTGTTGGTTGACTGTCACTATGTCAGATTAGGCAACCACTAAGCCATGAAGTTGTGCTATGACTTGTCCGACAAGTATGACAGACTATAAGAGCCAAACCAGCGGCATGCTGAAAGTCAATGGGATGACACTGCGGTCAGCAAACAAACATACTAGAACCTATTAAGAGTTCTCCATTTTTTATTTGGGTTTCCAAACGTTATGAGGACTGAAATGTTAGCTGGATGATTAATGCAAGCAGTTTCTCACAAAGGTGCCTCTAGTGTTTCTGGCCAACATTTTATTTTTTACAGTCCGGTGGTAGCTCCTCTACAAAACGTTGTAAACGCAGAATGTTTTTTTCAGAGCTTTACTTCACTTTTTCTGTCTCGTATTTAAATTAATTTACATCCGTGATGTTGCACATGCAAAGCTCTGCAAACATGCCACACTGTCTGTCGCAGAGTTGTGAGGCCTTGTAAGACTGGTCTGATGTTGTTGGTCAATATAACAAACTGCACAAGATAAAAAACATGAGTATTTGTGGTGGACGGGTCCCAAAACCTACAACTGGTTGGGCTGTGATTGTGCATAAATTGTGTTGTCTGACCTCAGCATGACTCTGCTTTTCCTTTTGTCATTATGAGTTTTTTTCTTTGATTGGGAAAAATATATAAAAATATGAAAACTTTTTTTGTTTTGTGAAAAAAATCTGAGATCTTATTGTTAGGTCATATCGCCTAGCCCTTGGAGAAACTATTGGATATGTGAGGGGAGTATGAATCCCTCTCTGACATGTCCTCTTCTTAGAGCAGGGGAAGGGAAAAACAACAGACAGACTTTATAAGAACCTGGGATATCTGAGAGAATACTTAAGCAAGCTAGCTTACAAGCAGACCAGAGGCTTGATCTTACTGTAGGTTTCAACCAAAAAATGTTATTTTCGGAAATATAAGTCAAACTATTTTGCTTCCCTTGAGTATTTCCTACATGACTCTACATTGTGCATCTAGAAATCCTATTTTTTTGTTTAGTATTGAAACATGCTTCATCGTCCTTTTGTACTTGAATTGTACCAAACATCAGTGCAACCTTAATTGTGACTATCACTTGACACACGTTAATCACTTTAGGTTATAAACTTTTACTCTTTATTCCCTGTACCTTAGAGCCCAAAGAGTCTTCTCAGAAAGTAATACAGCTGTACTACAAACACACCTTTCATCTTTACATTAACATTTTGAAGTAAATCTAGAAAAAGTGTAAAAACATGAACTTTCTCTCTCCCTCCGTCAGCAGCAGTCAGAGTTCTGATGCAGACAGTGATGAATGAAAAGAATCTGAGAGTGTCTGTGCTGTTTTATTGGCTGAAACCTGCAGCAGGTGTTTGTTCTGCTCAGCAGCACAGAGGACTGACACAGACACCCCGAGGTCGACATTTAGAGGTGGAGGGAAAAGCTTTCAGAGCAGGTGGAGAGATTTTCAAATCCTCCTCCATCAAACCTGACTTCCCACAACAACTCAGTCATCAGTGCACCTGCACTCATCATTTTACAAAATTAATGTCTACTGTGGGCTTGGTTTTTACTCACCTCACAATTTCCCTTCATGACATATGTTTTTTTTTCTTTTCTCAGCATAAAACCAATAACTTTGTACATTTTTTTACATCCTATGTCACGAGTGCCACCATAGCCTTAACTAGAGGTAAACAGAACAAAACTGGAGGCAAACACAAATTGCCACCATGGGGTAGGAGACCATCTTGTTATGCTGTTGGATGACAAAAATCAATGTAAGCTGTTATTTGGGCAGGATACACTTGTTCTTGTGAACTTTTCAAGTACCACTTAAGGTAAGAAACCTGCCATTTTTTAACACTCATGTTATCACCTTCAAGGTTGAAAATAAGCCTGAAACAACCCTCTATAAATGTACTTTAACTCTAATTCATTTTCTGCCATCTTTTAGTCAGCATGGATTTTTTCAATGAAGATCTTAAGCCTTTCAAGTACAAACAAGTTACATTCTTTTAACAGGACAACCTTGGCAATTAGAATACTTGCTGTTTGCTCTGATATGTCAGATTTATGCATTAAGGTTGGATGACCAAAGAGACAAAAAAGACTCAAACAGAGTTCAAATTCAGCAGAACTTGATCAAAACCGCACACAGATCAATGATAAGCAAGAACCCAGTTATGGTTTCCTCAAGTCTTTGCTAATGAAAAAAAAAAATAATAACACAAGAAGCCAAAAAAAATTACAGCACATAATGTCTGCATATTACACATTTTCCTCCAGACAATTTTTTCTGCTTCATTTAGTCATTTGTGCCATTCCTGTTTTTGTTCCAGATGTTACAAAGGGCCACATCAAATTGCTCACACTTCCCCTTTTGATCCTTTAGGGAGCTGACAGGTTAATATCTTTTCTCATGTTGACCTTTGGCTGCTCCTGATTGGATGCTACCGTCAAGAAAACAAGAGAAGGGGTGCTGGTCTGGCACAATGGGTTGCAACCATGTAGTTATGTTAAAAAGGCTCTCACCTCCTGTGGTTGGCTGGGGTTTGATTCCTGCTGTGTGTCCTCCCCTGCTTTCTCAACCCCCTTTCAGAGTCTATCCACTTTTTCTCTCCACTACTAATAAGGCAAAACAAGCCTAAATCTTTTTATTTAAAGAGAAAACAAGAAGTTGGGAGCATCTGATTGGTCAAGAGACTGACAGGTAAGTGTCCCTTTTTCTGATGGTAAAAATGGAAGTCTAAAAATGAGACTACTATAGTTAGGAATAGCAAGAGAGATATGGTTTGTCTTCTTTTCTTAGGTTCCCTCTATCCTGTTTTCTACATCACTTTTGACCGGTTTTCAGAATCAGAATCAGAATTAGAAATACTTTATTAATCCCCAAGGGGAAATTCGGTTGTTTCAGTTGCTCTTATACACAGTATAGCGGTCGGAAATATCAAATGAAGACAGTAGCATTAATTTCACCAAAATAAAGTAAAATAAAAATAAAAATAAAATAAAATAAATACAACTAAAATGAAAATAAATGAAAAGAGCATTAAATTAAGTAAGCAGGTTGCAACATGCAGAGCCTTTATCAACTTCATTATGAAGGAAAATAAGTAAAAATTAAGTGGAAATGAGGCTCCGAATGAGGTGGAGGTATACACAGTATTAACAATTAACAATATTTACACTAAAAATGTGAATATATCCATGACAGCATCATGTGCCGAAGGTATGATTGACAGTAGGTACAGTTTGTCAGTGTGGATGTTTTTTGGGAGTTACCTTTGTGTATTTACTTATTAACAATATCACAGTAGTGAAACAGTGAGAGTTTATTCTCCAGGACCTGATGGAGCAGTGATATTGGAGGGAGGAGTTATAAAGTCTGATGGCAACAGGCAGGAAGGACTTTCTGTGGCGCTCTGTGGTGCATCGTGGGGGGATGAGTCTCGCAATGTTCATGTTGGTAATAAAAAGGGTGTTTAAGCAGTGTTGAGATGTAGCTTGGCTGTCTAATGGGCTTGAATGCACCATTCTTGAGGTATGCACGGAGAAAACGTTTTGTTTCGTTAAAATGACATAGAAAAATAAGGTAAAGAGGTTACAGATGACGACTGGGCTTGCCACTCAATGCAATGCCTACTAGCACTACCCTCGCCAGAGGCCCAGCCGAATGACATACCAGAGAGCTTATCCTGTTTCATCTATTTCCAGTTTCTTCTTTCTAGGCTCCGACTCCTCTCTTTAAATCACACCTCAGGTTAGGTTGGCTTATGCTTCCATTTGTTTACATACATTTAAGTAAACAATATGAGTGCTACTGCTTTGGGGCGTCAGTGATCCTGTGGAGTTGGGAGAATTAAAATGTAAAATATCTGAATTCAAAAAGTGGCATTCAGAATGATTAATTGCAACTAAACTAAATTAAGTCCATCCATGCATTCATCATCCATGCCGCTTTAACCCTTTTGGAGTTGCGGGGTGCTGGAGCCTGTCCCAGCTGACATTGGGCAAGGGGCGGGGTACACACTGAATTGGTCAGGGGCCGATCGCAGGGCCACATAAAGAGGCGACAACCATTCATGCTCACACTCATAGTTACAGGCAATTTAGATTCCACCATTTGACCTAATGAGCATGTTTTTGGTCTGGAGTGCTTGGAGAGAACCCATGTATGCATGGGGAGAACATGCAAACTCCGTACAGAAAGACCCTCGTCGACACAGGAAGTAAAACCAACAATTGTCTTGCTGTGTCATGCTCACTAAAACTGCTTCACCACCACAACCCTGAATAACAAAATTACGGGATTGATTCTGATTCCAAAATTAAATCAGTTCACACTTTGTTATTGTACACATATATGCAGTATCTTTATTTTTACCATAAATGGACAAAATACTAAAAAGATTTCAAGTATTTTGTTTAATGGTGGTTTCAAGAAGACAAATTGTAATTCCTCTCCTCATATTTCTGTCTTCTGTCTGTGTTGTTGAGGGCAGGTTATTGATCGTCTCTGTCTATACAGACCAACACTTAACTCACTTACTTTTGTTTATGGCTTCACTTAGACTCCCTTTACTGCTGCTGGAGGACAAAAACAACAGACAACATCTGTTTGTCTTCTCTGTTTCAACACATCCTCTTCCTTTTTTTCAATAACAATGCCAAGCTTTCATATCAACAGGCAAAATCTATTCTAATATAGGCCCTCTTAGACTGGATAATATTCATGGCAAATTTAATTTACTTAAAAAGAATTAATCTAATAGAGATCTTGACTTAACTATCTTGCATATTGAAATAAAATAAATCTATTTTTTCAGTGCAAACTAGTAAATTTCTTTATATTTGAGAAAACAACAGAAGTCTCCTCATACTTGCAAGAAAATTAAATTGAACAAATAGTATTTGAAAATGTATTTTTTGGCTTAGAAGGAAATCTGCAGTTTTTGTTTGTCTTTGATGTATAATATAGTTTTCCTTTCACCTTACATGGTCTGTTTGGCAGGTCTTTTATGTCGGGGGCCTGCAGCTGTTCTTTCCCGTGACATTCAGCATGTCGTTGATTTATTTTATGTAACACGTCTCCCAGTGTTCCCAGCAGGCTGCAGAGTGGACCTTTAAGAATTTCTCCTGCAGAGAAAATAGACACTCCTGGGGCTCTTAGAGACTCAGAGTGAGAAAATGACTGCAGGGTTTTTGTTTTTGCTGGTCGATGTGGAAGTGGAAGTTTTATAATGCAACACTACAACAGAGGCAGGGGCCTTAAGACTCGACAGGATGGACTCTGAAGGCAAACAGGTGAGAGGTAAAGTGTAAAAGACACTGTTGAAAGAAGAGAGGAAGTCTACAGTGGCCAAGGAAGAGGGAATTAATCTACTGCAGGAAGAACTAAGAATTTTGTTAGCAGTGCTTAGAGGAGCTGGGAATCCTGAGGAAGAGAAAAGAGAAGGAGTAAGTCAGAACAGCGTATTTCAGGGATCCATTAAGTCAGAGAAGGGTTTATTTAGCAGTGGAAGACATGGTAGAATTCATATAATGCCCTAATCTCATTCTACCTAGTCGATCTGATGTTTTATTCCATCAATTTGGAGGTATTAGGTAGTCATGGTAAATCTTCGTATCCTGCTGTAAATGTCTGTAGAGGGGTTTGAGATTTAGACAAAGTTCTGACACCGTGTAGTCCAAGGGTTGCTGGAATCCTCTGAACTGCTCACAAGACAAGTCCGTCTTGCAAATGGTGGGACAAGATCATCTATGGCTTAAAACCATAGAACTCAGATGGAAGAGATTTCTGGGACGAATCAGAGAAAAAGGAATTCAAGGACCTATGTCTTACCCGGTGCCTCCATGGTTCAAATGCACATGGAGGGCAGCACACCATCGTCCCACTGCCTGACAAAATTCCAAGCAGAACATGGGATTTATTTAAGGGATAGTTCAGTATTTTTTAAGTTGGGTTGTAGCAGGTACAATAGCCAGTGAAGTGGCTGAGGGCTCCCAGCAGCAATGTTCCTGAATGAGCTGAGACCACCTGAGAGGTACACCACTGTTAATGGGTATAGTCGTTTTATGTAATTGTGTGAGTCTTGTGTTAAAAACAAGCCATGGATCTATGTTGGGTAGAATGTATGATTAGGAGAAAAATTTCAAGCAGTTTATTTTTCATCCAGGAAGTCTCAGTGTTTTCACTATTTTATGATGCAGCAAAATGCTATGTGTTCTTCCATCTGTGCTCATTTGTTAGCAGACAGCTCTACCTCTAATTCAGACCTAACAACAGAAAGGTTCATGAGTTTAGGCTTGCAGTTTAGACCACCAAGTAACTCCAGATCTCTGCTGCTCCTTAGTTTCCACAGAAGTTTTTCCCCTCTCTCTTTCGGCCCACTGAAACTCGTTCTAAAGAATTTCTTCGTCTGTATACTCAGGTTCATAGAGATTTATTCACGACTTATCACTCATAGTTGCTTCAGTATTAGTTTCCTCTGCCATTGTTGTGTCTTTGTGAGTCCATAGAGCAAAACAGCAGATCAGCAGAATTGATGCTCATCAGAAGAACACATGGCTATATGCTGCATCCTCCTGGTGGAAAAACAAAGTGCTCAAAATGTTTTCACCCATTTGCACATTCTACCCAACATAGATTCATGGTTCATTTTTATGTAAAACTCACACAATTACATGAAATGACTAGGAATGTAGTGATCCATCGATCCCGATTGATCCATCAATTGGTTAAGCAATAATCCAATCAAATCGATGTAAACTCAAACCATCGATCAACATCGTTATCTTTAAGATACACCTTTATTTTGAAATTCAGACCAGATATCCATTTCACAGTTTCAGCCCAATTGCGCCTGGTTCTAAAGATTCAGGGCTCTCAAGTCTTACGCATTTAGCATGTGAACTATTTGAACCTTTTCACTCTCTCACACACCACATCTGGTATTTCTCACGCATTAAAATTCATTATGTAATGCCTACCGAGTTACACCGCTATATGTGCTTTGGAACGTGTAGAAAGACGCTCTGGGCATTATAGAACTCAAAGGGAGCTTGACATATCAGCCAATCAGTAAATAGCACTGCTGTATCCGGGTCAATCTGACCACAGAGGATGCATATTGTATGCACACAAGTGCTTAATGACACGAGTACAGTAAGTTATCTCATCATTTGATTTTGTAGCGCACTGATAAATGAAATTACTTACTGTACAAAAGGAAAACAATGAGAGCATATTCTTAATCATCCTCCACACCTACCATTTAACAGTAAAGCAAAGTCCAATCACATTGACATACAAACTGTGGTCACCAGGCATCACAGTAAAATAATATCATCATTGTTGAGTTAGTTAAGTTAATAGCTCTTCTTTGAACATTAGAAATGTTTGGCTTTAATTAAAATCAAAATTGCACATTTTAAGTGTGAAAGAGCATGGTCAAATGTTGGAGGTAAACAATAATAAAATAACAACAATAATTTGTATTATTATTTTGCATCATTACTTGATATAATATACTAACATCACAAAGTAACAATAAGACCCATAAGGTAATTGTGGGGGCAAAAAAGCACCTGATTACTAATTAACCCAATTTTAATTTTAAAACACGATTAAATCATACAGCTGGTTATAATCCTCCATAAACTATCATACCCTAAGGTCAGCACATTGTTTCACATTTCAAAACATCAAAATTGCTTTGTATTTCTGTCTTGCTTTAGGTGAAATGAAGCTGAGTGTGTTAAATGTGTACATAATATCGTCTTAAATCGATCGAAGGCCCCTGAGTCGAATCGAATCAAAATCGAATCATGGCCGACTTTGTGATATCAGCAAATATCATATTGTCGTCCAGAGAATCGATATTGTATGATATTGTCATGAAACTGGTGATTTACACCCCTAGAAATGACTATACCCATCAACAACAATGTACTACTCTGGTGGTCTTACAGACGTGGACAAAAATGTTGGTACCCTTCGGTTAAAGAAAGAAAAGCCCTCAATGGTCACTGAAATTACAAAAGTAGTAATCAGTGTTTCCCCTAGCTTTGATGCTCTGGGACGGGGGGGTGGGGGGTGGGGGGTGGGGGGGGGGGGGATAGATAGATATCTATCTATCTATCTATGTATCTATCTATCCAGAGGTGTAGTCTGGTTTATTCTACTGGGTATACTCTTGACATACTCAGATGGATATTTGTCCACTTAGGACCTCCAGTCCTGAAGACATTTTTGCCACATTTTAGCCTGATTTATGCACCGTCCACTGAAAACAGCTCTGAGACCCACTTATGGGCCTCCACCCACAGGCTGAGAACCAGCGCACTAGTAGACTGTATTTGAAGCTTGATCCTTCAAAGATTGTTCTTATATCATGGAGAATAAGTGATCCAGGATACTTATTTCTCATAAATTCATACTCAGGATGAATTTATGATTTAGAAAACGGTGAGTGAGTGAAAACAGCGGCTCAGAGCTGGACTGTTGAGGAAAGTGAGTTTTGAATCCTCAAAAGGCTGACTCGTCATTTTTTAAGTCTTTGTGTTCACTTAAACCGTGCACATGAGCTATCAAGACACAGTATGAATTATAAAATCACACAGAGTGACTGATGATCCCTCACTGACTCTGTGATGCGCGTCTATCCGCGTCTTTACGCGCACCGGCACGCGGAGGTACGCGCACGCACAAAGACGCTGAGCGGGGATTTAGATCAGATGTTCACATGGATTTTTTTTTTTAAATCTACACTTGAATTTATGGGTGGGGTTCCTGTTGGCACAGCGGTGGTGTCCGTTGTGGCGATGGGGCGCCGTCCCAAATACACTAGAGTGTAAACTCTGGTAACACATAAAAATTTACTGAAAACTAACTAATGAAAATCAGACATTGCTTTTGAATTGTGGTTTAATAGAATAATCTTAAAAAACAAACTAATGAAACTGGCCTCGACAAAAATGATGGTACCCTTAACTCATTGTTTCGTTGCACAACCGTTTGAGGCAATTACTGCAATCAGGTGATTTCTGTAACTCTCAGTGAGACTTCTGCACCTGTCCACAGGTATTTTGGCCCACTCCTCATGAGCAAACTGCTCCAGCTGTCTCAGGTTTGAAGGGTGTCTTCTCCAGACTGCATGTTTCAGCTCCTTCCACAAATGTACAATAGGATTTAGATCAGGGTTCATAGAAGGCCACTTCAGAATAGTCCAATGTTTTGTTCTGAGCCATTCTTGGGGGTTTTTAGCTGTGTGTTTTGGGTCATTATCCTGTTGGAGGACCCATGACCTGTGACTGAGACCAAGCTTTCTGAAACTGGGCAGCACATTTGGCTCCAGAATGCCTTGATAGTCTTGAGATTTCATTGTACCCTGCAAGAAGTAAAGAAGCACTATAAAAATAGCCATTCAGACCAAGAAAAGAATAGGGAACTGGGCCTTCCAACAGACATGCCACCATTAGAAGAGATGGAGTTTAATATGGATGACAGGCCATAAAGATGAAACAATTTTGATATAGTTGTTGGGTGCGACTTCAGCCCTGAGCCCGCAGGGTTTATAAAAGTGTGCTTTACACACTTATCTTATGGAAGTTACTAGGAGTGATATGGAAAAAAAAAGATCTACTGAAAGCTTAACATAGGGCTGAGAGAACCTTGAATCTTGTTTCAAAATTTGGCTCATTTAGAATGAAGGTAACTAGAAGGTAACAGAGGTTACCAGTGTTACCTTCTACTTTCAATCAGTCAGTCAGTCAGGACCACAGAAACTTAGGTTCCTATGGTATGCTGACAAATATATTAGCAATGTGCTTAGAAAGCACATTGCTAATATATTTAATCTTACAGTGCAAAAAGCAAGGATCTCAGGGTTAACAGTGGATGTAAAACACATTATTTGTTTAGTTTTCCTTCAATCTGGCTAATGCTTTCAGCCAACCACTACAAAGCCTGATTTAAAGTTTTCATGGCACACTTCTTGGAGAATCATTCTACGTGACCAGTACTTTTAGGTGCAGAAAATAGCAAGAAAGAAAAAAACCTTAATTTGCTTTTCAGATCACAGAGACACTTGTATTAATTTCAATCTGCACCTGCCTAAACTTCTTCTCCTTCTACTTTCTCTAACTTTCAATAATGGGGAAAAGGCTAGCCTCGATTGACATGAATATGACTTTTCCTTGTGTTGGGGGGGTTGTAGTGAGGTGAAGTTATACAATGAAAATGTCAAGATCCCTTTCATTTTGTTTCATGCCTTTTTTCTACAGCAAGAAACCAAACTTGATAACAAAAGCAGCCCCATTTGAAAAATCAGAGTCGTGCAACCACATTTTATGCTAATAAGCAATTAATTTAGTTATGTTCTTGATTTTTTTCAGCCTCATGCATCTGTAGCAAACATACTCCTGACTGACATAAAGATTCAGCATTTATGAATCAAAAAGCTTTAGAAAAAACATGTTGTTTGCAGTGAAAGCTGCAAAACAAGTTTGATTGATGTTCTAATTAATGTTCACAACCTGTATCTAACTACAGGTTGTGAACACCAGCTCTGAACAGAACAACACTGGCCTCTGACAGCCTCTTATTAGCTCTCTCTATGAAAAGATCTTCTTCACATGTATAGCTCTGAGGCTGAATTCAATATACTGTATTTCAGTTTCACCTCTCTATCATGCAGCAGCCGCTCGGGCCTGCTACAATCTCTCTGTCTAAACATTTCCAAACATCCACATCCTCTTTCACTGGAATTCAGCAAGCTTCAAAGACTTTGATTTAATCTTCAGCTGTGAGAGTAATAAAGTTCAGCTCAGCTCCACCAAAGCACACGCATAAGGGTCAGTGATTAAGCACAACCTCTAAGGCTTCTCTAACAAAAAGTAAACTGTCTTACCTGTGAGGGTCAAACAGCAACGGCGGGGGGGGGGCAGGAATCAGGGCAGACATGGAAGTAAATACAAAGACAGAACATAAGAAAGTTTCAAAAACAAACAAAAACAAAAACAAAAAATCAAAACATTTGAATGATTTTCTTAACTCATAGCAAAACAGAAATTGTTTTTTTTTTTTTTTTTCAATTACAGTTCCCAATTTACTCCAAATAATGGAGTTGTTGAGAGAGAGCCTTAATATGATAGAAAACATTTAATTATACATCATACAACTGCCTGTTAGATGTGAGACAAGCACTGGCTGTAGACATCCACTGCCTGGCCAAAAAAAAAGTCGCCACCGCAAAAAAAGGTCACACACTCTAATATTTTGTTGGACCAACTTTAGCTTTGATTACAGCACACATTCTTTGTGGCATTGTTTCGATAAGCTTCTGCAATGTCACAAGATTTATTTCCATCCAGTGTTGCATTAATTTTTTCATCAAGAGCTTGTATTGATGATGGGAGAGTCTGACCACTACGCAAAGCCTTCTCCAGCACATCCCAAAGATTCTCTATGAGGTTAAGGTCTGGACTCTGTGGTGGCCAAACCATGTGTGAAAATGATGTCTCATGCTCCCTGAACCACTCTTTCACAATTTGAGCCCGATGAATCCCGGCATTGTCATCTTGGAATAGGGAAGAAAAAATCCATTGATGGAATAACCTGGTCATTCAGTACATTCAGGTAGTCAGCTGACCTCATTCTTTGGGCCATAATGTTGCTGAACCTAGACCTGACCAACTGCAGCAGCCCCAGATCATAGCACTGCCCCCACAGGCTTGGACAGTAGGCACTAGGCATGATGGGTGCAAAACTTCACCTGCCTCTCGTCTTACCCTGATGTGCCCATCACTCTGGAACAGGGTAAACCTGGACTCATCAGACCACATGATCTTCCTCCAGGACAGTTCTTAATCCAATTTTAGTAGTTTCTGCAATCTCCTTAGATGTTTTCTCTTCTTGATGCATGCCAATGATTTGACCCTTCTTGAACAGACTAACATCTTTTCCATGAACACAGGATGTGTCTTTCGACATGGTTGTTGAAGAAATGAGAAGCTACTCATTGCATCAGCTGGGGTTTAATAACTTGTTGCCAGCTGAAAGACAACCGCCCAATTGCGGTCCAGTGATCCAATAGGAGGCTCGTACCTAGTTGCTTAGTTAAATCCAGGTGGCGACTTTGTTTTTGGCCAGGCAGTGTATTTTGATAGAATTAATCTCATCTTCATCAAAACTGTTTTGTTTTTTCTCTATGTAATGCATTCTGACTTCTTAAAAGGAACCCCGGCTGTGAAGACAAATAGTCATACATATGCTTTAATGTTTATCTAATACTAGAATGTGTTGTTAAAAAAGCACAAAGAATTGTTATTTCTTTAAAAAACGCAATTTATAACACATATTCTAATCTACGGACGCAGCCATTGTTTTACTAGTGCAATGCATGCTGGGTTGATGATGTGTTGCACTGTGCCGAGCCACTACGTTTACACACTGGCTATCAGGAGCGAGAATACCATAATAATGCCACATTGTGCTACTTTTGGGTGCAATTTTCAGTCAAAGGGAATCAAGGGGAGTGATGTAAGTCTACACAGCTTCACCAGTGACAAGAAGAGAAGAAAGGAGTGGGAAATCGCTTGTAGGCATACACAACTTCTAAAGGACCCGCAGCGATGTTCTCGCCACTTCTTTCCAGATGCATGTGATGCATTTAGCCGAGCCAAGCTGCTGAAAGAACTCACAGGTGCTGCTGGTTACATAGACTAAAGCCAAATGCCTTGCCTACAGTTTTCTCACACAAACAGACAAAACGCCCTCAGGAAATGAGGGAAGTCTGCTGGAGGAAACGCCATAGGCAGGAGACGCTGGATGTTCTCCTGCGAGGATGTCAACAACTCACTCCTGCAGATGAATCAGTCAACACAGCAGCCCGTAAGTCTACAGACTCATCGTCAGCCTCCTCTGTGATCGTGGTCATGCTCGATGGTTCACCGTCAGCTACATCTGCAGGAGCGAGTTGTTGACGTCCTCGCAGAAGAACACCAAGCGTCTCCTGCCTATGGCATTTCCTCAAGCATGTCTTCATGCTCGGCACGTCATCCAACCAGCATGCATTGCGCCCGTAAAACAATGGCGGCATCCGCAGGTTACAAAAATTGCAATTTTTAAAGAAATAACAATTCTTCGTGCTTTTTTAACAACACATTCTAGTATTAGATAAACATTAAAGCATATTTATGACTATTTGTCTTCACAGTCAGGGTTCCCTTTAAGGTCACAGTTCAAAGTTCAATAGTCATGTATGAGGACTTTTATTGTGAAAAAGCTGTTGGAGTCACATAAATCATTGGCTACATTTAGATGCAGTCAATATTTGGGTTAAGATTAATCATCGTCATGACGCAATGCGCTTCATTTCTGCTTCTTCTTCCTGTATCCAAAAGCAATGAGAACAACAGTAGCAGCACCGTTGATATTGAACAGCCTGGAGCAGCTAACAGTCGGCTTCGTTTGCGCTTTGGTGCTGGTTCTGACCCACCACCAGATCATTCTTGGTCAGTTTCTTCATTATAGAAAGACGGGAATGTGAAGAATTAGGAAATTGAGCCGGAGCTGTGCCATGTTACAACAAGTACTTCTGTACTCAAAAGACCAAGATCCCTTGCGAAAAGAACATGCGCAGTACACAACTTAATGTTCCTTTCGATAGGGATATCCCGATCGGCGTATACATGACCAAATATTTGGGTTAGAAAAGGAGTAACCCAGGGGTGATTTTCAGGTTTTTAAAAACCAGAATATGAGCATGTTCCGGTTTTTCAAAAGGTTTTTCGGTGTTTACATGACTGCACGCAATCGGGTTATTGCTAATATTCCGGTTATGAAAGGTTTAATGACTGCATGTAAACGTAGCCATTGATTGGTCTGTGGGAGGAATCCTGGGTGCCCAGAGAGAGCCCACACATACATGGGGAGGACATGCAAACTCTTAACATAAAGGTTTTGGTTAACACGGGGATCAAACCAGTGACATTCTTGCTGTGCTCCCCTACTGAATGAAAGCATATTGTCCTAATTAGATTTTTTTTGTACTTCAAATTCCTTGAAAAATACTAAAATACACTCACCAACATGGAAGATGACCAATAGCATGATCTTATGAACAACAACAATATATTAAAGCTTTTGTTAAAGTCATAATATTTAAATATCATGTCAGTCTGCTTTGTTTTATTCCAGTCCAAAGCCACAGCCCTCCAAAGGCAACATCATCCTGCTAAGCAATCACCCTTACTTCATTGGTATCATTACTATTCAAAGCCATCAGACTCACAGAGGACATATGTTCACCACGTTGCTGTGGGGTAATTAATGTTCCATCCCCTGTTATGAACCAGTTAGTTACAGTTTCATTGTATGTCTATTGTTAGCTTTGTACCATCACTACTGGTATTGCAAAAAGCCCTCCTCAAAGGGGTTTTATTCCAAAACCTCACAAATGTCCTCTCTAACTCAAAGATGCTGATGGAGGTACAAGGTCAAAGGTGAATGTATCTTTAGCTTATCGGTTGCTTAAGAAAGTGATATAGCAAAAGGTATTAAGTATTTCTGTCAAACTTTGCTTGAATGTCTTCTCTGGTTTCAGGGTGAATTTAATAGATTTTGGAAATCATATGTCAAGGGTCATGGACAAGGAGTCTAATGATCATTCCTTGCTTGTGACCATGATAATTAAAGAATGAACTTAACTGTTTTGAAAGTTAAGTCAGACTTAAAATCTGTGTGCAAAAGTCAGGTGCTGTGAAAGAAAGAAAAAATGAACAAAGTCAACTTCCTGAGGAATATTTTAATCCTGAAATAAACTTAAAAATACTCTTTAGTTCCAAAAGAAGATGAATGTTAGCAAGGAGGCCAACACTGACAGTTCCAACATGGGTTTATATGAAGTCACATCTAGGGTAGGGTACATTCACTAGGACCTGCAGGGGCCCTGTCATCTTTGCAGACAGGCATTAGCATAAGTATATACCAGAGTGAGTGGATAAATAACTGAATCACGTACCATCAATCATTCTGTATGTTTAGTCGATGGTGACAGGGTGTTAAATAAACTGCAGATCTAAGAAACAGACGGATGACTCTGCTACACTGAGAACAACACAGTCATCATCGGTGTGACTCGGATCTCTCTCCAACTTCCTTTTGTCCAGCAGCCAAGACGAAGCATAAGAGATAAAGCATCAGAGCAGCCTCACTCCTGAAGGAAACGTTTTAATAAGCAGCTCAGAGAAAATGTGGGTGGATCGTTTAGAAAGAGAGAGGCTTGCTGAGTGGGAGGTAGCTCTAAAAGATCACAATATCTGTCTTAAATCTGCCTCCATTCTGCTTATTCATCCACAATACACACTTACTCTGAGTCTGCATTAACCTGGTTTATCACTGAATATGTGCTCATTATCTTGAGGGCATGTCAAGTGTCAAACACCATTTTGTGTCACCACAAAATGTTACAATTCTCCAGGAGACAACTTAAGTACATCCACAGGAGTTTGCCACGTATTTGTTACTTTTGACCCATCAATTGTTTGTACGATGACATTCAATAATGATACCATAGGAGACTGACACCACTTGAATGGTAACAAATATTGTGGATTTCTACCTCCTAAATGAAGCTCTTTTCCTTTATGGCATCAAATTACCTCTAGGAGCTTCTGGCCGACAAATGATGTGTCTTTGTGCTACTGGTTGAACAGTAATGTTGACATAATGATAAGATTAACAAAAGTGGGTCAGTGCATTGTGCTGTATTCTGAAATTACCAGATACTATGGGCCTGTGTCTTCCTGTTGTAATTGAAAAGAGTGCTACAGGAATGAGTCCAAAAATACATATGTGAGCCAGCATTTTAGCACTTAGGGTTCCCACACCCCAAAATCTATGGCAAAATTCATCAGCTGCAGCTGTACAAGGGCCATTTATTTCCTTGATAGACCCAGTGGGCGCAGATGTCAAAATAAATTCAAATAATGGGGTTTCAGGCTAATTAACATATTGTTTTGATACTTTAATTGTTTTAATGTATATACTTCTGAGCCTGTAAAAGTGACATCTGTCCCTATCTCAATATTGCTGCCCACTACATTGGTGAAAGTGAAATGTTTGGCTCCTTATTTCTGGGGCTGTCATATTTTCTGGGATTAACACTTGTACTTCTGGTTGATTATCTGCCAGCATGGATGAATTTCTGCAAAATGGATCAAACATGAAGTCACGCCTGATACAAATGTTCCTGGGTTTGCTCGTGAAGCTGTAAGAATTGAACAACTAAGAGTGTTGTCCTTAAAACCACAGCATATTCTATCCTTAAATTTTCTGAATATGATATTGTTCCAGGGGCTGGTGGGGAAGCCTTGGGGGGTCTGATGTTGCCCTGGGGCCGCCAGTTAATGATCACTGGTCTATGGGTCTGTGATTAGCTTTCCAGACAAATGAGATAAGGTCTGTGATGAACACTTGTATACCAGATTTAATAGTTTCATTTTGCAACAAATATCTTACCCTGCCCACCTTCTGAATTTTGAAGCATTATTTTGTTCTAAAAAAGGATGGTTGCTAACAAACTGCTGGCAAGGACCACAAAAATAGCAGGGGATCATAAACCATAGCCAAAACTATGGGCATCAACTTGATCAAGTCATTCTAATGGGAGGAAATTCTCAAGCAAGAGGTTATAACATGGTACACTGTATGCTGGAAGTGTTGTAAGTCAAACCACTATGTCATAGCTCCACAAAAGCTTAATAGAAGCTTTCTACTCTCGCTGATGAGTTCATATTATGAAAAATCATAACAGTTAGGGCCATTTGTGAAAATTATCATGATGAACAAAAATACAGAGCTTAGTATCAGCAACTATTCAGGAACACGTTGAAAAATCCCTCAGACTTTATTCAAGGGAACCAGCAAGATGCTAACTTTCATTTTGGGCTTCAACAGTACTTCATCCCTACACCAAGCTTATTTGGGGGGAGAATATAGCCTTTCCTCACTCAAATTTGAATTAGTTGCGTGGTAGTTGAAGTTCAACCCATGAAGAACTGTTTTTCATTTTAAAGAATGTAAGGTTTCAGTTTTCTGCTGTTTTGTGTAAATTTGACTGATCAAAGCAATCAATCATTGAAAATTATATAGGACATTTCATACACATTCAATAGCAATTCAAAGTGCCTTAAGGGGAATAGAAGACTAACTGACAAAAATAATCTAAAAATGTCATCATGTGACAACAGGGACGACTCAGAAACACACCCCTGATGGATGACTCTCATGTAACACCTTGAACTGACAACTCTAATGTCACACTTTGATCATTTGCATATCACCTAGGCTTTGTATTCTGAGAACCTGCACAGACATGACTAAATTTAGACCCTCATTCTTGCTGTCAGAATGCTCAGTTTCCCAAAAAGCCCCCTGTTCCTTGAGACAGTTCCTCTTATCAAAAAAGGAACTTCCTCAAGGAACTAGGTTTTATAACAGAACTACAACTGCAACCTGTAACAACAAATCTGCAAAGCTGACTGAGTTTGTTGGGACTTCTTGTCTTCATTGTCATAATGAGAAGAATCAACACACTTAAACTCATTAACATGCGGTAGCACACAGAGTCTCATCCATTCACACCTCCGAGCTGCCATATGCAGACCGCATATGCCAAGAGGGACAGACTCTGGGCCAGATGCCTTCAGTCACATCATTGTCACAACGACATGTGAACGCATTGTCTGTTTCTACATAAACAACAAGTACTACCACCAAAAATGTGCCAGTCCCACTTAAAAACAGCTCAGATCAAGCATTCACATCCCTGACAAGGAGGCATTGTTGAAGAAATAATTCATCTCCATCGAGGGAAGGAGAAACCCTGGCGATTCCTCAGAGTGTACAGTAGATTAGAGCAGAGAGAGAGAGAGAAAGAGGCAGTAACCAGAAAAGCAGAAAGTGTGTCAAGATGTTTTTAGGTGGAGCAGAAAAAATTGAGTCAGACAAACCTGGGCCTGCTGGGAGATCACGTCTGCAGACACAGATACATGGGAGGAGGGGCCAGCACAGGAGTAGACGGAGGGGGGGCTTCATAGTTTAGCATAGAGGGGGTTCGTGTCAGTAATTACATGTTGGATTTAATTGTTACCAACCTACATTAGACTCTCTCATTCTAACCCTACAGTGAGTGTCTCAATCTAATGAAAAAATAAGTATTTTCCTCTTTGTCTTCATAGATGGAAAACTGTCATCAGACAGCAAGGCGGAGTGCAATGCCAGGATGCCACATGGGGTCCCAGCATGCTGTTTTCCCTGCAGACAGATGGTCACTCTCTGTTCTTCACTGAGGACAGAGGGCTGGATCCTGTTTGTTTGCACTTTGTTATAGTGATAGGAAAAGGAAGAAGAAGGGGCAGTGGCTGGAAGGAGCCCAACATGATGGGATTTGCAGCATCATCTGCAATACAAGGACACGCTGCAGCATCATGCCATCATTTATTATTTATTTATTTATTTAATAGGGACAGTGCACATTAATGAACATCTATTCGGAAAACAATAGATGTAAATATGCCGGATTATAGCATAAATGCTAATTTACATCTGCACACCATCATCATGTTAATGTCTGTCTCTGTCATACTAAGTGCCACAGAAGGTCCAAGTCAGGCCCATTAATTGACTCTTGGTCATTAAAGTGACAAAACAATTATTTTCCCATTTAGAGTGGTTTTATTCAGAGAGAAGTGCCTCAGATGCAGAGGCCAGTTGATCAAACATTCAAGCTGTGTGGCTCTGTGCCGCCTGCATGTCGCTGCTTTATGAATTTTTTACAATTCCAGGTCAAGAGTGGATCTGTGCTGTGTTTGCCTCTGGAGCAAAAGTGCACCCTCTTATAATGTGAGGACTATGACATGCAGAATGATATGAAAATGTAATGAAGGAGCAGAGATTTAACCTTTTAAAGAAGGACCACACCACAGAATAAACTTGACCATGGTGTTGAGATCAGCCCAGGTGTAGCATAGGCTCAGAGTTGTATGTTACTGCAGAAGCCTGAGTTGTGGCACTTTGGAAGTCAAACAGGATATAGCTAAAGACTACAAAGCCTTAGACTTACAGCAGGCTTTGCAGCAGGTCACACCTACATGTGAAAGTGGAGGGGGCTCTGAGGGGGCTCATTTGAGGATACCTGGGGGTGAACAGCATAGGGTCCCAGACGATAAAAGCCCTCTCAACCCATTGTTCTTTGTTGATCGCCAAATTGTTTTGTACCACAACCCCAATTTCATGTAAGACAATATAGACACAGACCAGCTTCGCATGCACACGTTGTGCATAGAGTAACCTCCTATAACACAGGGTCAGAGGGAGCCATGGGCTCGTTTCTTAACTCTAAAAAAGACACATTCATGAGGTCTCACTGTGCTACTGACTGACAGAGGGGGTGCAATCACCAGCTGACACAGTGACTGATTTAACCGCTACACATTCCAAGGAGGAAAATACTGTAATAAAGGCGTTCATATAAAGATTACACATAGTAGTGTATTTTAAATTCTGGTCATCAGCCCGAGCTGATTTGATGCCACAGTTGATTAACTGATTGGAATATTTAATTAGTTCTGACCTCTGAATTGAATGCTTCCACATCAGGAAGTTGACCACTCGTGTGCCTCAAGTATCTCCAGTTACAAACATTATGCAGAGTGAAATATATTTATATCTATGTCAAAAGTACATGTGGTAGAGCGCACAAGCACAAGGGTAAACAGTGAGTGTATCTCAGGTTGCACATTTTGGTTCATATCTTCCTTCATGTAAGGTCTGCACAGTCAAGCTACACTAACGAACATGGTCATTCTTTTAAAGTAAAAAAAAATAAAAAATGGTCTCTTCAGTTATTCGTAATGAAATGAATGACTTTTGTTTCTCTATGGCCCAGTGTCAAATGATTTATGGCCCGGCATTTCTTCACGGACAGGCGGCTGGGGACCTCTGTTACAGAGGTCAACTCTTTCTCTGGTCTACAAGCAATTCAGTTTGCAAACAAGATTGCCCTCCACCTTTAGTTTCACTGCAACCCCTGCTTTCAAGTTGTGGCACACAGCAAATGGGTCAAAGAACGGACAGTGCTGATTGACCCTGTGAAGTCCCCTCTTGCTTCAAACGCTCCACCATCATCCCTATCCCCAAAAAACCCTGCATCACTGGACTAAATGACTACAGACCCATCGCCCTGAAGGACATCACAGGACCCCTGCTGGACCCCCTGCAGTTTGCTTACAGGGCAAACAGGTCGGCGGATGATGCAGTCAGCATGGGACTGCACTACATCCTGCTCCACCTCGACTCTCCAGGGACCTATGCCAGGATCCTGTTGGTGGACTTCAGCTCGGCCTTCAACACCATCATCCTCCAAATCCTCCACCAGAAGCTGTCCCAGCTCGCTGTGCCAGTCTCCACCTGTCAGTGGATTACCAACTTCCTGACTGACAGGAGACAGCAGGTGAGGCTGGGTAACACCACATCCAGCATCCGGACCATCAGTACTGGCGCCCCCCAGGGGTGTGTCCTCTCCCCACTGCTCTTCTCCCTCTACACCAATAACTGCACCTCAGGGGACCCATCTGTGAAGCTCCTGAAGTTTGCAGACGACACAACTGTCATCAGACTGATCCGGGACGGGGACGAGTCTGCATACAGACAGGAGGTAGAACAGCTGGTCCTCTGGTGTGGTCAGAACCAACTGGAGCTGAACCCGCTCAAGACTGTGGAGATGACAGTGGACTTCAGGAAGGCCCCCCCACTCTCCCCCCACTTATCATCAAGGACAGCACTGTGTCTACTGTGGACTCATTCAGGTTTCTGGGATCCACAATCTCACAGGACCTGAAGTGGACCCCCGACATAGACACCGTCCGTAAAAAGGCGCAGCAGAGACTGTACTTCCTGCGACAGCTCAGGAAGTTCGGCCTGCCCCAGGAGCTGCTGGTCAACTTCTACATGGCCATCGTCCAGTCTGTCCTCTGCACATCCATCACGGTCAGGACAGACACAGACTGCAGAGGACATTCAGGTCTGCAGAGAAAATCATCAGGACCAAACTGCCCTCCATCCAGGACTTGTTCCGGTCCAGAATCAGGAGATGGGCAGGTAACATCTCTGCAGACCCCTCACATCCTGGACACAAACTGTTCAGACTCCTCCCGTCAGGTAAGTGATACAGAGCACTGCACGCTAAAACCGCCAGGCATAAGAACAGTTTCTTCCCCCAAGCTGTTGCCATACTGAACTCCTAACTGAAAAATGTCCGTCTATCGACCCTGTATGATCATTCATTGCACATATCATCCTCCCACTTGCATGCACCTGTGCACCTTGTTTCTTGTTTGTTTTATATCTTGTACATTGTACATATTGTACATATTCTATTCTATTTCTATTCTTACCTTAACTTAATTTTTAAACTTTTCATTTAAAACGTTAATTCCTGCCTTGTGATTTCTGCTTCTGTCTTGTTTATAATATAGGATATACACTGTGTGTATCTATTCTGTATTTGGAGAGTGAAGTGAACCGGTGCCAAATTCCTTGTATGTCTAACATACATGGCCAATAAGGCTGATTCTGATTCTGACTCTGATTCTGATTTCCAGTCTACTTGTCCCTAAACACATCATGCCAAAGCACTGTGGATAGCACTTCATTCACCTGGCATCTGACCCAAATTCTATGGACATGTGTCTGCTGGAATACATCTTTTGCTGCGCCATTCACCATCAGCAATGCTGCCTTTTGTAAAATTAGTCATATAAATCACAGGATTAATTTTACCCCACTCTGAATAAGGCAAATCCATAAACTTCTTGACTTGGTGCAACCACTCACCAAATACTATCCCAGTACATTACAAATCAATTGAAATATGTTTGATTGGTGAACCATCCATAAACCCTACCTGCCGAGGTCTTATATTGTCTGATTCCCGCTTCAAAAATGCAAGAAACCATTTGTCTTTTTTCTACTTACCTCCATGTAAACAATCAACAGAAGTCAACGAGTCATAGTTAAACAGCATGAAAAGATCTGTATTTGTCAGTTACTGTCCGACAGACATTTGCTTGTGTTGTCTACCAGAGGAAAGCATAATCACTTGTCGGACAACATCTTCATGTCCATCTGGAAAGCTTGTTAAGGTTAGTCTATTTTCTACAATGAAAAGAGCAGGCATCACCAAATGGCGGACCTCGGTCCGGATCCAGACCGAGTGATGGTTCTGTCCAGACCCGTGGCCAATCTCACTAGAATAGATTTTGATTGAGCATTTTTTTCCGACAGTCGTGGACATACACCGGGCGCTGCTACTCCAGTTAACATTAGAACCGCTACTGTGGTCTGATCACAAGCTGGTCTTGCCACGAGTGTTCCTAAATATATGTTCTGTATGTTTTCTGAGGCTTATACGGTTGTTTAATGAAGCACTAAAGAGGAACGAGACATGATTCATTTAGCGGAGGTGATTTTCCCGCCGCTATCGTGTTTACAGCACGAGCTGCAGCAGCCACACACACCAGCAAACAGGAGGCAAAGACAAATAAACTACCTGTGCAAAAAATAAGACCCTGTCACCTGCAAGCTTTGCGTCTGACCTGTGTGGGAAATACTGATGAGGGCTGAGAGGGCTGAGGGCTTTTGCGCTGTGGTGGTGCTGCGTTGTTCATGGTGCTGATCCTGTTCTTTTTCTAATTGTTTACTAATCGAGTTGATCATTTGTTCGTGTTATTAGGGTCCTCGCCCAAAGGGAAAGGACCTCTGAAGCTAGAGAGGTCCTATCCCTTTGGGCGAGGACCCTATTGTTCCTGTAGCGTTTCTTTCTTATTATTATTTGCTTGACGCGTCTTTAAACCGTAATTTGACCCCCTAAACACGCTCAAAAACTCACCAAAATTGGCACGCCCCTCAGAATCGGCGAAAAATTTGATAAAATGCCAAAATGAACCCAAAAAATGCCAAAATGAGCTCTCTAGCACCACCTAGGCACACTAAAACGGCCCTCAATGTCATAGAGAGATCAAACCAACGCCTAAACGTTCGTCTCATCGAGACCCACAAATCACGTGCTGACACCCCTGACCTATCTCAAACAGGAAACCAGCAATTTGCCTTTCAAAATAAAATTTCAAGGGAAATATATGCCAGACGCAAAAATTAGCTCCTCCGAGGCCGTAAATGGTATCAGCTTGAAACCCGGACAGATGACAGAGGAGGCATTGATGATCAAAAGTTATGAAGGAATTTGTTGTTTCTCAAACGGTTTTTGAATGACAAGCCCTCAAAGTTGGTGAACCTCAAAGAAGCCCTCCCAGGAAATGTTTATAGAGATTTGGTTGCTGTGCTGCTGAGCTGCTCAGTTTGAATCTGGATGAGGGCAGCAGATGATGTCATTCACTCACTGATTGGCAGCAGCTGGTCATGTGACTCACTGAATGGAATGTGCAATACACACCCATTATAAAGACTGAGGAGGAGCAAGAAATACATCACTTCAACTGTAATATCTCTAAAACACTGACAGATACCAAACAGGTAAAACTCAGATCAGTAAGTAAATGTCCTCCCGAAGGGAGGATCAACCTTGAGGAGCAGAAAAGAAGCCTTTGTCAATCTTTGAGCAGGTCAAAGGGTCAAAATGGGAAGATACCCTCAAAATGGTGGTCAAACCGGCATGAGGGACCTGCGAGCGAGGACCCGTCCAATGCTGCTTACAGCTTTAATTTTCATTGTTGCAGTTCTACAGTTTTTAGCACTAGTTTGTTTTCAAATGTTTCACATTTTGCAAGTTCTAGCAACACTGTTCTGTTTATTTATTAGCCTATGTGAGTGTGGGTTCATGCAATGAATGTAGCGCTGTTTGTGTGTGAGAAAGAGAAAGAAAGAGAGGGAAAGACTGAAAGATAGTGAGAGAGAGAGTTAAGGACAGAGAGTTAAAGAGAGAGAGAGCAAAAAATGAAACATGCGCAAATAAAATATTTATCTTCCTATTACTTGTTACATTATATTGCAACAACACAGCGGAAAAGCAGTTACAGAAGACAAATGATTGCACTTTTAAGAGTTAATTTCTTGTATTCTGAAGATGTTGACTTCTGTTTACTGGAAGTGTAGGTCTTCATTTTTTTAGGCTGTGACCTCTCTTATTTAAGAAAAAAGAAGAGGAAAAATATTTAATCAGTGCTCTGTATGCACTTATTTTTTTCCTAAAAAGAGCCACCTTTTATTTATTGTTTTCTGAAGATGTTGACTTTTTTACTTGATGTATAGGCCTTCAATTCTTGGCTGGGACCTCTTTCATTTAAGAGAAAAAACTGGTTATTTGGCTCTGTTTGCACTGTTTATTTTATTTTAGGTTTTTCTTTTTTAATCTGAAATAAAGGCCTTAAATTAATTTGCCAGAACTATTTTTATTAATGGTAAAGGAGCTAGCTGTGCACTCAATAAAACATATCATGCATTAAAAATTTACAATAATATTGTTGAAACCATAAAAATGTGGACATAGGGCAAGGCTATAAGACACAAACTGGACTTCAGTTCGGACCTTTTATTGGTGGAAATTTTATTAACTGGACCTCGGTGACTTTTAATTGAATACCCCTGAACAAGAGTAAATGAGCTTAGAGACAGATCATCTCACCCTGTGATGAGATGTTGGCAAGGGACTTTCCACATGTGAGCGATGGACTATGGACATAGAAAACTTGAAAATGTTTGATAAATGATTTTGTCCAAAGTCTGTCGCCAATAAAGTGATCAGGCTCATGAGTGTTAATGCAATCTAGCCTTTCTAAAACACTCATCTCATTGCCTCTACGGTTTCTGAAATACCAGGTCTCTTACATGGGTCTTGTATTGTTTTGGTCATAATAAATTAGGATAAGCATTGGTAGCAGGGTTACAGCTGTCGTAGTAGCATCTGTTATATAACTGTCATATAACTGGAAGCCTGTTAGTATTGTTTTATACTTGAAAAAAGATTTACAAGAAGAGGTGCTGCATGTAATAGACAAGACAGGCAACTTCTAACCAGCAAGGGAAAACTAATCCCAAACAACAGAAGTAGCTAAAACAGCAAAGTTTACAATGACAGTAAAGTACCTCCCTTAGAGGTAGGGCTGAAAGATATATCGTTATTGTTTCTATATCGAGATATGAACATTCAAGATATTAATATCGAAAAAGCAACGATATAAACAATATAGATTTCCCGCGCACTTGCCCTGCATGTACAGCTTTGGAAGTCACAACAAATTTCATTTTTACGATTGGCCTTGCCAACTACAAACCTTTTTTATTTTCAAACCGTTTTTTTTTTTTTCTGAAAAATGCTTGGTTTTCACTGAACCTGTAGTCATATTGTATCGTATCGAGATATCTGGCATGAATATCGAGATATGAAATTTTGTCCATGTCATTCAGCCCTACTTAGCATTTCATATACTATAAACTATGAAAATAATGCCTCACTGTAGTGTAAGTGTAAGAATAGTTGTTTTTTTTTTTCTTATGAGTTGACCCTGGTAGTGGGGCAAGGGTGTACCCTTCCTCTGGCCCAATGACAGCTGAGATAGGCCCCAGGTCCCTTTGACCATGATAAGGATACAGATCATGGATAAATGCATGAATGGCGTTTTCCTTGGGGTTTTCTGTTGGGGGTCTCTTTCTTTCCCTGGCTTCATCTGTTACCATTCCCTTCTGTCTTCTTTTCCCTTTTATACCCCAGAAACTTTGTATGTAGACAGAAAAACCACTCTTTGGCCATTTCACAGCACACACTAGCAGCAAGATGACAGCAGCTAGCTGTCAAACCTACATAGTGTTGGATGCATGGCGGAGGTCCTCAACCAACAAGCCGCAGACCAGTACCAATCTGTAGAACATTTGGTAATGTGCCTTAAGCAAACAAATAATAATTTACTTATTTACCATTTGTTAAATAACAGAAACAGAAGGGGATTTTATCTTGAAAGGCTGACCGGATCCTTGCATATCTGCCTGTGTAGCTTGACTGCACTGACTATACACTCAGGCCCTCTGACTTCGTCATTGCTGTGATGAACGAAAAAGTACAACTTGAGATGAACTTGTGGCAAAACCTTGTTTTTATGCACTCTTGCATCCGTGCTCTGGACATAATTGTACATAAATTTGACCCTGCACAACGTGTGTAACTCAAGGACAGTCAAGGCACACAAGAGCGTTCAACTTCCTGATGTATAAAAATTTAATTTAAAGGTAAGAACTTATAAAATACCCATCAATGATCAATTGGAAAATCAGATCCATTTAAAATGATAACCAATGGCTAAAACACACTGTCAGCATTGTATAGTAGTTTAACGAGTTACCATGTTACCAGCTGACAGAAAGCCAACTTAGGTAGCTCATAAAAACAGAGTGAGCACTCTTGTATGCCTCTTTTTTTGGCTTTAGAAACAATTTCATGGCTCCTTCTGATCCTGCATCCTACTCTGCACAACCCGTTGGTCGCTGTTGTTTTCCAGAGAGATAGTGAATGACATTTCACGGCAGTCAAAAGCCCCAAATGGGAGTTAGGCTTGCCTAGATTAAGACGTTAGCTAGTTGGTACCATCATGGAAGGAATGCCAGAGAAAAGCCCACACTATGCTGTATGGGTCTTTTCCTCACTGCTATGCACTTAAACAGTACATTCTTCATACCGAGATGGCACGCAGGAAGAGAGGGACAGTAAGGACGAACAGAGGAGAGGAGCGCAGCCAGCAGCAGGCCAAGCTGACAGAGGTGCTGAGGACAGTTAGGCAAAGGTTGATACCTGGAATGGAGCCGTGGTGTTGTAGATATTTCAGTGGTGACATTAGTCACTAGGAGAGGCGGTGAAAGTTCAAGAAGGTCTTTATATTGACACAAAACTGAACACGCTCAACAAGGCTACATAATGTCAGAAATTGTTTTAATGGGGCAAGCCGCAGTCTATTGAACTATAGAGAATATTAGCAAATAACATTTTTGACATTTCTGAGCCAGACAGTGACTTTAGGGTGGCTGTGTCTTAAAAGCCTTCACTTTCTATTTTGACTTCATGATGCTGTTAAGACTAAAACTAAATTTAAAAGGCTTCCAAAATTGGCCCTGGCATTAACCAACCTTTAAACCACTTAAAAACACTGCCCGTTATTTCACACACAGTTCATTACGTAACTTTGCAGAAATGAGGCCATGAGAGCGAGGTGGGTGTAGGTGGAGAAACAGGAGAAAGACTGATGACTGTGGATTAGAAAAAGTGTCATGGGGAGCAAACACAAATCTTTAACAGATGTTCATAAAAAGGGTGATCTGGTGTGCAATTGTAATGTTTTCTTATTATATCCTGTGTTGACAGTTACAAATTATATGACAGATATATATTTCAAACATCTGGGCCTTCAGGAGTCTGCCATTTTAATGACGAACAGCAGGGGTTACATTATGCACCACATAATAAGAAAACAAACATGCTTTAATAATAAATGTCATCTTGTTCAAAATCATATCCAATTATATCTTCGGTAAGTGCCGCCAAATAAAGCAACCAAATCCTTTTGGTGAGATTTATCAACAGTAAGAGCCTAAATTTGATTATTTCCCAGCTGTGCCGACAGGGAAATTATAATGTTCCCCATTTCTGAATTAGGAATGTTATTTTCATCCGTAGCCTAATTTGGTATGCAGATATGATTCCAAGTAAATGGTCAAAAGTTATACTATAATAGAGCTAAATTCATATGAAAATAGAGCTGGTGAAAAGAAACCTGTTCTCATCTTAAATGTATATATCAAGAGAGGGCATACCGCAGTGTAATCAGCCCAATTTGTGGCCTAAACCCCCTCTTCCAAACTAAGTCATAAAAGGTCTGATTTTTCGATGGTCAAATAAATCATTTACTCGATCTTTCTGTGGGGTGAGGTGAGTTTAAAAAGATTGAGCTACCCCAAATGGACTCAAAAGAGGATGAGGGAAAACCTGATAGACCAGATAGACAAACGAATCTATAGGATATATTTCACTGGTCCATATAGGAAGCAGTGTTTGGGGAGGGTAGAACCTTTCAAAAACATGTCCCGAGGGTGACTGGATGATTCAGTCACATTCATTACGGGCAAATCATGTGATGTAGTGAGCAGGCACTGCTGCAGAGGAGTAACGATAAAGCCAGTTTGTAAATAAAGCTCTCACCAAAACCTGTCTGCCAAGGAGCAAAATATCCTTTCCATGGAGGAATATTTTCACTGTTGTTCTTTGTTCTTCATTTAATGTATGTTGTACAGTTCTGATAAGACTACTGTTACAGCAGCCTTCATGCTGATCTCTACACCAGCAGCCTTTGCTTACAGGCTTGCTGTTGCCACACTCTTAGCTCCTGCCTCTTTCTCCTAAAAGTATGCTGATTGGTCAGTGCCTCTGAAGAACAAGCTAAACTGTTCCAACTCAAACATTTGCAAGATGGATCTGCTCGATTACTAAAGTCTGATTACTTAGGCTGGGTATTTTGAGAAACCTCACCATACATTATCATGTTATAATGTTATAAATCATGACATGTATGTTATCATGTTATAAATCATGACATGCATAATAAATTGTGGCTATTGATTACTCCTTTTACAAAGTTCCCTACAACATTTGTAGTTTTTTTGTAAAAACAAAATAGGACGGACAGGGTTAAACGGATCCTTTGACCTAAATTTCAGGTCCTCCTAGATCTCAGAAGTAATCTAAAACTTGGAACATCTGCTGCATCATGAAGTTTGGCTTCAACCTTTTGAACTGTGCCATGTAATTTCTTACAAAAGATGAATTTTATAACTGCTGTTACACCATGTGTGGCAGTATTGGTTCTATGAAATCTGCATCGATACACAGACCAGTGAGGAGCATGTGAAAATAAATTGACTTATTAATATATTCATCTCAGCCCTACTGATTACGGATTCAGGCAAATCTAGCTGCACTGCAAGGAAAGCTCAGAAACTTCCTGATGCAAAAACCTAAAATCAAACATGTTCAATATTAACAATCAGAACACCTGATGTTTGAGGAGAACACAGGTAACAGCTGAGCATGTCCCCTGTGTTTTGTCACGTGGAACAGAATAGTAGCCAATCAGGGGCAAGCTGGCTAAAGCAGAAAGCACAACAAACATGGCAATAACAGTAAGCATGAAGCATAAATCAGATGGACCTCAGATACAAGGGACAAAAGTCCTCATTTTACATCAAAAACACAAGCATTTTGCAGCATGTCCTGTACTCTCACATTGACCTCAAGTAGACGATACTATCCCTAAATAACCAATAGAACATCTTGAGTATTTTTGCACGTCTTCTACCATCTGGATGTCAAAATATTATGTCAAGACAAGTCATGTGTTTGTATTTTCCAACTTTTTTACAGCAGTTGCCCTTTAAAGGTTGCCATCTTGTTGTCACCTGCAGTATGGCCATTAAAAATTTGGGGAGTGCAGAGACAGATGACTATCCATCACATGGGAGCCTTGCAAAGAGGCTTGTCTGGTTTTGTGACATCACCAGCATTAACTCTTTATGCACCTCAATGTCAGAAATTCAGAGGACAATTTGTGAGTGGCAAAGCAGCTTTCAGTGGACATACTTTGCTCTGGTTGGATTTGTATGGAAACAAATACATTACAGCACCATGAGCCCATTTCTAAGTAGATGGTTGAGGTAATCCAACAGAGCTTTTGTAATTTGTTTTCTAGCTTTTGGTCACTTAGACTGAGAAATATGTTGAAAAAAGCCCAGGTGAAAAAGGGCAGAAATTAACCTGTAAGAGCTGCAAAAGAGATTTATCTCCCAACATCCTTGTGCTTCCATACTCTGAAAAAAGCTCAGAAACACTCCATTTGGTGCCTTATAAGTGATCTTGAACTAAATTCAGAGAGTGATTTGAAGCCAGTGAATGAGACGGAGAATTGGGGTAATGTGTTCTTTTCTCTTGGCTTCATTTAAAAGCCTTGCAGCACAATTTCAGTCCAATTGAGGTTGATTTAGTCCCTCTTCTCACTGAATATGAAAAAAGGGTGTGAAAATCTCTTCTACATTACAGCTATAGAAGAAATTATTCTTTTTTTTCATATTAAAGAAAAACTGAATGACCCTCTTCATTCTGTTCCTGTTCATTTATAACACTTTCCATGATACCAAGCTCACCTTTGACCTTTATAAAAGATTTACTGTTATTCTTATTTGCTGGAATATGAAACTAGAATATGAAGCTCTGTAGGATCAAAACTGGTCAAGTGTTCAGGGAACATTTGATTGGGAAGGGGATGGTTTACCTGCGTGTGCTGAAGTGCATGCTTGAATTGCATGAAGCACTTGAAAGCCTTTTGATTAACACAGTTTGACACTTTTATGAAGAAAGGGATGGAAATGGAGGGACTGCATTGAACATAGGATGGTAAAACACAGCTTTTTTCTTCATCTACACGCAAGCTGACAAGTTTAATGATGGGGAAACCTTTGGCTGCTGGTGCCGGTACTCAGGGGGCAATTTAAAAAAAAAAAAAAAACAGTAGGTGTGTGGGCATTTTGTCAGGGCAAAAATTGGGTTCAAATAAACAATATAAACATACATACACTGGCCAACTTATTGGGTTAACATGTTCATTAGCCAATCTCATGGCAGCAACTCAATGAATTTAGGCCTGTAGACATGTTCAAGACATCTTGATGAAGTTCAAACCAAGCATCAAAATGGACAGGAAATGTTTTTTAAGAGACTTTGAATGTGACATACAGTAGTTGTTGGTGCCAGACAGGCTGGTCCAAATAATTCAGAAATGTCTGATCTACATATTATCAACTTTCTTCTGATCCTTTTAGTGTCTATCTTCTGATGGCTACTAATCCTACTAATCCAATTCAGCTCCTTTGTATAACAGGATTTTCTCATCTTGGATGTGTAGCAGACAAATCTACAGCACAGTGTGATGATCTCATGTCAATATGGACCAAAATCTCTGAGGAATGTTTCCAGCACTTTGTTGAATCTATGCCACAAAGAAGGCAGTTCTGAGGGCAAACGAGGGTCCGACCTGGTTCTAGCAAGGCATACTAATTAAGTGGCTGGTGACTGTATGTATGTCCATGATTCCCCTTTGTTTAGTTGTATTCTGAGCATCCCTTTTGCTATTCATAAAATGAAAATACAAAGAGGTTATACAGTGATGTAATTTTCCAAGTACCGAGCAGACTGACTGTGCATCTACATAAACAGACTAAGAAAAGCAAAGAAACAGAGAAGGAGGACAACATAACAAATCCAGAATCAGCCCAAACTAAACTCTCAGACAGCAGTGGAGCACTTAGCGAGCTCAACTTTGTCTTATCGCTTGGCTGCAGACGTCAGAGACACCTCTCACATCTTATAGCATCTTTGATGCTCATTACTGCATGAAGTTCAACATGTGCTCCTCATCTTCTCAGAGATACAGAGCACTGGGTCAGAGTTTACATATGTGGGGCAGAAGAAAGCCTGCAGCCTGAGAGGAACAGATTTGAAAACAACACTAACAGATTTCATTTGAGTCAATTAATCTGGTACATTGGTCTTCAGATCCAAGAGATTCAAAGGGTATGCCTTGTGATATGGCTTTGATTTCTGATTTCAACAAACAAATTCCATTTAAAAATGCAACCAATGACTATTCCCACAATCAATCCTATTTCTCCAGTCATGAAGCGCACTGAAAAGTGTTTTTAGCTGTAAAACATCAGGAAACATTAGGATGACTGTTAGGTTGAGCTGTGTGACGGTAAATGTTAGTGCAAGCACAGCCCCAGGAAACTCTGACTTAAACATTTAAGGCTTCCAAGCCTCTGCTGCCAACTAGAATGTGACTGCTTAGCAGAATGTAAGGGAGACGTTCCTTACCTGTTGCAATGTCTCTTTACAATCGCGAATGAAAATTATGACTCTGCCAGCTTGCTTGGCTTCACTCCATCTCCTCTCAGTGAGTCAGATGACTGTTCATTTTATACATAACATGCAACAAAAAATCAATATAAACCTAAGAATGTACAGAAAAGGGGTAATAGTGTGGTATTTTATCAGAACATGCCTCTATGAGGTTCAGCTCCACTCAGCTTTGATTCTCACACAGCTTTGACTCTCCACACATTCACAACACCGGCTCTTCTCTTCTCACCAGTCATCGGTCTGCAAACGAGGAGGTCTGTCACTCCTCTAAAGTTTGACAGTCATGCCACACAACCTATTAGGGATGGTGTTGTCATAAAATAATAAATAAATAAAGTCTAAAATACTAATTCCAGGCCCCCATATCTGTTTATTGTTTGCTGTTGCATGGTTAAGGAGATGGCGTCAACCCTTAGCTAAAACTTCAGTCCAGTTAGCCCAAAAATTAAACAGGGTACACAAGATAATTAACCAAATTTTATTCTCAAAACCTCACTTTAAACCAAGGCCAGTAAAACCAAAATTATCTGGTGATCCTAAAATTATCATGCCAGAGTTTCTTGTGGTCTTGGGGGTATTAAGTGTAATTTTGGACAAACAAATGTCTGTGGTGCTTTCTAACTACAAAGGGATCTGTGAAGCAGGGGTTTTTGACTTTTCTATCTGCAGCAGTTGGGGTGAAATACTCCAAGAGTTAGCAAGGTCTGGGACCCTGAGGTGCCTGAGGTGCCTTCATCGAGGCTATGCCCCAGTGTAAGCGGATATTTTTGAAAACACAGCTTTCCATGTGTGTTTGTCCTTCTATCCACATGCACATCAACATGGATCACTGAAATTGCATATTTTGGAAAGCACCAGCCAGTGTGATGATTTTCAAGGGTGCCTTTGTATGACAGAGAAAACTACGTTTTCCTTGACATTCTGCAATGATCTCTTCTGTGTGAAGTCATACTATGCAATGTTAAAGAATAGAGGGTATGCTGCAGCTGACGTTGTTGTATTATTTACATGTTTACACAAACATTCAGCTGCCCTCAACTATGAAGCTACTTCAAACTCTGACAATACAAACGCTGCATTTTGGATAAGACCTGGTGCAGTTGATTTTCAAGTGACCATATTAACTGGCAGCCCATGGCTGCCTGTGTCCACAGTAGCAGTAGCTGAAACCAACAAGAGCACTTTTGGGTGGTGTTAAAAAACAGGTTGTGATCATCAGAAGGTTTGGACTGAAATCCATAGCAAGAAATATTGGCTAAAACTGCCTGCTGACATCAGTTAAAGTGATTACAAGTTAAACCAGTCAGATAAATTGTCGGAACAGATTTGAAAAATAAGCCAATTTTGCCCATGAATTGTGTAAATCCTGCATGTCATTGCGACATACTAATTGAACAACATTCATCTTTACATGTATATGTTTTTGCATTTTTATGTGGAAGATGTTTGTGAAAACTTCTTGTGTGTGAATGGTATATATGTTTTTTTAATGGGTGAACAAAATACTCCATTTTCAAAAGTACCCAACTACATGTGAACAGAGGTATATCTAAGGGAGCAAACTCTACTCCAAAAACAGTGTCATTTAACAGAAATCCCCTCTCCTTGCATGAGGGGGAAAGGTTGTTAAAAAGTGGACTTTCTTCTCTGCAGCACTGTTTAGCCTTAATGGGATGCTCCAAAGGGCAAAACTTACAAGACGAGTTCTCCTTTGATTAGCACATGATGTAACAAATGACAAAAATGTCTCTGCCGCTGAAAGTGTATGCAGCTGAAAAAATTAGTGTAAGATCAACAGAAAAACTTCATTAAAGAGTAAAGTACAACACCTAACCTTTGCATTTTCCCTCTCCCCCCCTCTGTCCTGCCTCTTTACCTCTGGTCTCTCTGATCTGATCAATATCTTCCAGTGATTAGTTTGAATTTTATCAATCCCTGCAGAGAAACCCCACTTTCATTACACAATCAAATAAACAAAACAGAGATAAACCTGCCTTACAGTATACAGGGCAGTTGGGAGAGTTACACTCAGGTCCTTGTTGACATTATCTGAGTTATAAAACACCAGGATTTTCTTCTGCTGCATGGATGAAAAATGAGGACTGAAAAAGTAGTGAGCTTCAGGATGAGTGAGATTAACAGACATCTTTGAATTTAGCTGCTTTAGCCGTGAGGAGCTGCAGTCTGCTAATCCCTCCAATCTGTGATTCCACTACGATAATTAGATTAATGTGCCTCCAGGCTGCTCCAGCAAAACCACTAAAAGGCTGGCTTTGACTCATGATGGCACAAATTCTATTTACAATTTAGAACATTTTCATTTTTCACTCTAAATGTACTGTATTAATTTAAATTTAATTGATTATTCAATTCAAAACAGTATGAAAAGGCCATCGTATCCTTGGGTCTGTTCTTAAACGTAGTTCCAATCTTGTTGGACATTTTTTGGAGGGTTGACTAACTGAGCACAGATCTCTTCAGCCTGCAACAGTGAAAAAGGCTGAAGACTGTGATGTACTCCTCGCGGTGAATGACTGTTAGTCTAATTTTCTTGCAACATTACAGAGAGGATCCCTGTAGAGACCAACCTCTACAAAATCTTTCTGTTTTGCATGAGGACACCCCAAACAAAGACACCTGACTCCATTGATAAAAAGAATATTGATGTCTCACAGGAAACGAGAGATTTTGGTCAAGTTGTATTAGTTACAGTATGGCCCCCCACTGCGCAGTGCTCTGCTTGTGCCACACACTTCAGAAAAACCACCTCCCTTTCTAGTTAGCACTTTTAATTTCTCACAGCATTCCAGCATTAAATCTTAAAATACACAAAACATCTAGTTAATCTAATGATAATTTTGGGGGTAGCAGTCTGGAATGGGACTTGGATTGGGAACTGTGGGCGGACTTGCTTGTTCAAGTCCCAGCTCTGTCAAACCAGGAAGTTAAGGTGCTAGCTGGAGAGGCGCTGAATACTTCAGAAGTGCTCTTGCAGAAAGTTCAGGACCCCAAGTTGCCCTTGAGCTTGTATAGTGTTTCTGTTGTCATTCTGGCAACTCGAAGCACTTTTACATTGCAGGTCACACCTACCCATCACATCCATTTACACATTGATAAATGTAGTTCCAATGGACATTGTCATCAGTTTTAGCTAACATCCTTTCATACCTATTTACACCTATTTACACACAACTGGTGAAGCAGTGGGAGCAACTTGAGGTTAAGTGCCTTGCTAAAGGACACATCAACATGTGACAGCCAGAACTGGGCTCATACTGGTGGGTGGCTCTGAAGGCTAAGCCACCCACGCTCCACCATCTCTCTATTACAACATGTCATTCAGATGTTTGTGCATGTCAAGCCTATGTATGTTGTAAGACATTACAACTGTGAGAATCAGTTATTTCCCCATAAGGAATTGATGAAGGATATCTTTTTAAAGACATATCAAATGTGTCTTTAAAATAACACAGCATGTCCAGACAATATCAGTATTGCTTATGTTCCATCTATGAGACTGCAGCCAGTTTTCATAGTGATCACTTTCACTATGGTTCCCTCGGTTTCATCTTTCTCATGGTCTGTGACTGTCTCTCATTGTCTGGAGTTGTTATGTAGATCAATACTTGGGATTTAAAATGGGAGCTGAAAAGCCTTGATAGAGTGGTGCAGTAATAAGTCCTGAAACACAGGAGTGAGTAAGCATTTTAGCACTTTCTGTGTATTTTAACACTACCTTTTGAAATCACCTTGTTCAATCTTTCCACCTTTCGTTGCCCTTTAACCTTTTTCAGATTTTCTTCTCATAACCTCCACCAAGGAGGTTGTTTATTCCACAGTTGTTAGTTAGTTTGTTTGTTTGTTAGATTTTAAACATGATACTCAAAAAGCCATTAACTGGTTTTGATTACATTTTCAGGAAATGTCGGTCATGGCACAAGGAGGAAGCGGTTAGATTTTGGTGGCAATATGAATGCCAAATGACTTGTTAACATTGTGGGATAGGGCAGTTTTCCACTAATAACTCAACAATATTGGAAGTCCTTTTGAGGACCTATAGTTTATTTTAATTGGCATTTCCCAAATGTCTACTTTTTTCTTTCATCCCCAGACTTTCATTCTGCCCCTTGCTTTGTGGTTTATTTTGTTCATTTATTGCCCGTCTTTATATTCAGTGTCTTATCTCCCTGTGCCTATTAATTTCACATCATCCCAAATCTACCAGACTTTCCCAATAAGCACACCAGGGTTTGTTTGGTCTGAACCAAAACCAACAAAATGTATATGTTTCATAAAATGTTTTTTCTGTCACAGAACTTATAACCAGCAGTCATTATAAACAAAAAAAACCCCACCAAAAAATCTCACAGGTTTTTAGTAAAGGAAGCATCATGCTAACTTCAATGTTGGCCTACAAAACTAGGCTTCATCATCCCTGCGTCATCCACAAACTCCTATGAAAGGTGCCCAAGGAAGAGCACAGTTTTCGTCTTTCAGCATTACTTCTTTTGGACCTTTAGAAACAAAGCTATGTGAAGGACATCATAAAGAGCAGCTTGACCTGTCGCCTTCCTTCACTGGAATGCAGCGAGCTTCAAGGAAACTGATTTAATCTTCAGTTGTGAGAGCGATAAAGTTCAGCTCAGCTCAGCTCCACCCAAACAGAGACACACACACACACACAGAAAGATCAGCGGGTCATGCTCAGAGCCACCTTCAAGGTTCATGTGGGTTTACTTACAAATGAACCAAACAACTTACCTGTTAGGATCCAACAGCATCACAGGAGGATGAGGGAGGACATGGAGGAGAGGAGAAAAAGAACATTAGTCTGGAGAATAAAACTAAAACATAACATATAAAGAAGGAATACTGCCATTTTTAGTGGAGTAGCATCTAATTTTAACACTTGTGGCAGCTGACCAAAGAAGTGGACATCCTTTTAACAGCACTGTAAAAGGATTATGTTGCAGCCATAGCTGGGACTTTTATATTAGATCGAGGACTGAACCTGTTAGCCACACAGTACAGCTGTCTTTCGCTTTCTTTAGACATATTTTCCAACCCTTCAGTCTCTCCAAGTCTTTTCTCTGCTGGGCTCTCCCAGTGTCCAGATATAACCTGTCTCAGTCACCTTTGCCCTCGGCAGGAGCCTGACAGGAACAGATCTTCTCTGTTTATCTGTCTCTCCCAGCTTCAGGTGTTAGAGTGAGAGCGGCACCTGTCCAACTCGTGAGGAACAAAATAGAAACACTGAGCTGCAAGTGAGAATCCAAACATTGCCAACGGCAGACCTCACAACCTGCAGCTTAAAGGTTTTAAAGGCTGGGGAATTATTTAGTCCTTAAGATATACAGTATTTGTACAACATTATTTGATAGACTGTCTAATTATTTTAACTGTATCTGGTCTTTGGGGTGTGAAATAATGAAAAATGATTAAAAAGATGAAAAAGATTGCCAGGTCCAGTAAGACACACCAGGATTGATATGCTTGCTGTCTACAAGACACTAGAATGGTGAGGGGAATGGCATCATTTTGTAGGTGCACCCAGATGATGGCACAGCATGAGTTCCAGATATATATATGCATATACACTATATTGCCAAAAGTATTCATTCACCCATCCAAATAATCAGAATTAGGTGTCCCAATCACTTCCATGGCCACAGGTGTATAAAATCAAGCACCTAGGCATGCAGACTGCTTTTACAAACATTTGTGAAAGAAAGGGTCGCTCATTCTTTCACAAATGTGAAAGAATAAATATATAATGCTCACACAATATATATATATATATATATATATATGTACACAATTAAACAGTCAAAATAGGACTTAAAAATAATAATTCTGAACACATTTACAGATTATTCTATATATCTGTTGAACGCATCTATTTATTTGCGATGTATTTATGCATGTATGTAGAGTACCGAACAAACACAGCTCCGTGTTTGCTCACTACCTCTCTGCCTCTATAACCCTCCTTCTCTTTTTCTCGTCCTTATAGACCCCAGACTCTCTGATTGGAGGTGAAACTGAGAAAAAGAGTGACACAGCGAACAAAAACACTGTTCTCCTCCTTCACCTCCATTTTCAATTACAGGTACCATCCTGCTGGTTATTTTTAGCCTCACAGAGGATATCTATAGCCTCCTCTGTGGAGCTGCTGTCACAGATGCTGCAGCTGCTCCTTTACCTCCTCAATTATTTACATCCAGACTTAAATTTGAGCCTTTTCACTGATGCAGGCTATATCAGAGCTCTGGGAGATTAAATAAGGCTTCAATTTTTATTTGAGATGGAGAGCAATCACTGAAACAGTTTGAGCAGCAGTGAAACCACTCTATTCCCATATGAGTGCATATGTGGGAGTGAAGAGGAGCAGGAATAAAAGAAGGAACAGAAATTAGAGCTCAGGCTGAAGAGCAAACTTTTTAAGACACTAGTTTTAAAAGTATGAAAAATGGCTGAAATGGTGAGAGGATATATTTCTGAATGTTTTATCCATGAAGAACATCTAGTACACTAGATGGTCAATGGGAACAAATTCTGCTAGTTAGTATAGAAAGTCCTGTTGAAAGTCACCCAAATGTGATCACAGCTACAGCCAAAAAAAACAGAATCTTACTTTAGTAAAACTAGGACGACTGCATTGAAGTTTTATGCCTCTGCAAGATCCTGTCTCGGACACGTCATGATGGCCAGAAAGAGAGTCTCGCTTGTTTAATTTTTGTTCTGACTGCTAAAATTTGTCCTGCCATGTCAGAGACATTGACCAATAAAAGCACAAAGTGCTTTGCATGTGCAACTATCATGGATGTTAACTAAGTGGTTGCTGCCTCAAGATGGAATTGCGAGACAGAGGAAAAGTTTGTGAAGCTCTGAAAACAACATCTCAGCTTTTATGATGTATCGTGGACTACCAGACCTTTAAAATAACTGTTGACTGTAGAAAGAACTGGATTAAGCATCAGACACTTGATTATTAAAGGAGCCATTGGAATGTTGATGATGTGTTGTGATAGATGCTGCCATACTGCCAAGAGGCTTAAGGCTGTCTGAACATTAGCATATCTGGGTAGACTTGTAGTCATGTCAATAATGTCTCTAACACCCAAAACCAGAAATTCTCAAAATAATAAAAAGCGGGCAATATAAAAGAAAAATCCTACACACAGATGAACTATCATTTCAGACTGAAGCTGTTTTTTAACCAGGCTTTAAAGTACTTTTTAAGGCAGTAAAAACACCCATTTCCCAATCATAACACCTCCAGGGCTCCTGCATGCTGCCTTAAGCAGACACTCTATAAAGTACTTTTTGGCACTTCTGCATCTGCATCCTTTCTCAACCCTGTAGGCTGCTGCTTGCTAGCATCAAAAACAGAACACAGCAGTTTACTTACTTGCATCTGGCTATAGATCAGAACCATTACGCACATGTATAAAAGTCTCAAGGTGGGTTCACACTTGATGCCTGTGGCTAACATGTGGGACAGCTACGGCTTTTACATCAGGTGCGTGTGTGTGCTTGTGGCTTCATCTTTCTGCTGTCACAGCTCTATTTTCCTTTCTATCATTTATAGACCTAACTGCTACCACATCCCTTGGTTTAGTTTGAGTAAACTCTTGAACCTGGCTGAAGGATTTTGCTCTCATTCAGATTCAGGAGATTTACAGTTGGATAATAGGATCTGGATCTCAGTCAGTATTTATCCTGGAGGTGTTGGATAAAGTTGAGGTCAAGTGTCAGTGCAGGCCAGATAAGTTCCTCCTAATTGGTTGAGAAAACGTTTTATTAATGGAGCTGTTCTTCAATTTTACCATTAATTTCTGATTTGATCTAAAATCCTAACCTGACATGCCAGATGGACAGTTCCATATATCCGTCACGGAAATATTTCACTTGTCCATCTGGGAAAGAGCCGTTCGAAAATGTTTTCAGAGGCAGAACCTTCAAAAACAACAGCAGCTTGTGATTGGACGATCGTTCGGCTCATCATACTCTTCACAGGCCAATCATATCAAGCAATGCTGCTACGTATGACAAAGCATATGTAGCTTAATCTACCTTAGACTATCGTCTTACAAAACCCAAAACCAGTGAAGTTGGCACGTTGTGTAAATCGTAAATAAAAACAGAATACAATGATTTGCAAATCCTTTTCAACTTATATTCAATTGAATACACAGCAAAGACAAGATACTTAACGTTCGAACTGGTAAACTGTGTTATTTTTTGCATATATTAGCTCATTTTGAATTTGACGCCTGCAACATGTTTCAAAAAAGCTGGCACAAGTGGCAAAAAAGACTGAGAAAGTTGAGGAATGCTGATCAAACACTTACTTGGAACATCCCACAGGTGAACAGGCTAATTGAGAACAGGTGGGTGCCATGATTGGGTATAAAAGCAGCTTCCCTGAAATGGTCAGTCATTCACAAACAAGGATGGGGCGAGGGTCACCACTTTGTGAACAAATGCGTGAGCAAATTGTCCAACAGTTTAAGAACAACATTTCTCAACAAGCTATTGCAAGGAATTTAGGGATTTCATCATCTACGGTCCGTAATATCATCAAAAGGTTAAGAGAATCTGGAGAAATTACTGCACGTAAGCGGCAAGGCCGAAAACCAACATTGAATGCCCGTGACCTTCGATCCCTCAGGCGGTACTGCATCAAAAACCGGCATCACTGTGTAAAGGATATCATCACATGGGCTCAGGAACACTTCAGAAAACCACTGTCAGTAACTACAGTTCGTCGCTACATCTGTAAGTGCAAGTTAAAACTCTACTATGCAAAGCGAAAGCCATTTATCAACAACACCCAGAAACGCCGCCGGCTTCGCTGGGCCCGAGCTCATCTAAGATGGACTGATGCAAAGTGGAAAAGTGTTCTGTGGTCTGACGAGTCCACATTTCAAATTGTTTTTGGAAAGTGTGGTCGTCGTGTCCTCCGGACCAAAGAGGAAAAGAACCAGCCGGACTGTTATAGGCGCAAAGTTCAAAAGCCAGCATCTGTGATGGTATGGGGGTGTATTAGTGCCCAAGGCATGGGTAACTTACACATCTGTGAAGGCACCATTAATGCTGAAAGGTACATACAGGTTTTGGAGCAACATATGTTGCCATCCAAGCAACGTCTTTTTCATGGATGCCCCTGCTTATTCCAGCAAGACAATGCCAAGCCACATTCTGCACGTGTTACAACAGCGTGGCTTCGTAGTAAAAGAGTGCGGCTACTAGACTGGCCTGCCTGTAGTCCAGACCTGTCCCCCATTGAAAATGTGTGGCACATTATGAAGCTTAAAATACAACAACGGAGACCCCGGACTGTTGAACAACTTAAGCTGTACATCAAGCAAGAATGGGAAAGAATTCCACCCGAAAAGCTTCAAAAATTGGTCTCCTCAGTTCCCAAACGTTTACTGAGTGTTGTTAAAAGGAAAGGCGATGTAACACGGTGGTAAAAATGCCCCTGTGCCAACTTTTTTGCAATGTGTTGCTGCCATTAACTTCTAAGTTGATGATTATTTGCAAAAGAAAATAAAGTTTCTCAGTTCGAACGTTAAGTATCTTGTCTTTGCAGTGTATTCAGTTGAATATAAGTTGAAAAGGATTTGCAAATCATTGTATTCTGTTTTTATTTACGATTTACACAACGTGCCAACTTCACTGGTTTTGGGTTTTGTACATTAAATTTTACCACACAGATGTATCATTTAACTCTTATATGTGACATGAACCTCATCAAAGACAATCCCTACAAAGTTTTCCCGGTAAACTTCTGAGGAGAGCATATTTGGCCAAGTATCACTGGGTAACCATGCTGACCACAGACTAACCGGCATGTCTGTGGAGGATTTCCGCATTCTCTCCCAGTTTCCCAGCAGTGATCCCTGGTCTGGAGAACAGCAAAAACATGACTTCTCATAAGACAAGCTTCAAGTGATGTTCTTTCCTCCTCTTTTAAAGAATAAATTGAGTCTATTTCTGATAATAAACCACAGATATTTCCACATCCAAGGAGACCGCTTCAGAAGCCGCCATTGTTTTCAAACATGCAGTCATTTCCTGTTGTCGTCACGTCCGCTGCTCCCGCCTCTCTTCCCTGATTGGGCCGTTAAGCATTTAGCTGAGTGAAGTGGTTGGACAATGAAGGTTGGCAAGACGGACATGCAGGATTTCAGAATCAGGCAGGTCCGTCTGCTCTGCAAGGCTACTAAACTCCCATAACACCACAGATTTGAAAGATGGCTTCTTCTTATCACTTGCCATGTTAAAGGAATGTGTGATATCTCCTTCCTACTCAAAAGCATAGTGATGGGATGTTTGTGTGTGGGCAGGAGTTTCCTCATCCCAGCACTGTGACTCGCAGGCAAACTCACACAGCAGAGCCAGAACAGACAGAGATAATGTATGGAAGCTAAATGTATGCAAAATGGCAAATACTACAATTTCTGAGTGCAGATTGAGTAGTGAACAGTTTGATATTATATAGAGATTAGTTGCACCTTGTATGAATCCTGGGTCTCTGCATGCTAGATGAAGATGTCTTTTCACTGTACTTTATCCATTCATGCCCACAGTACTATAATGCTGGCCTAACACGACAATTTTTCAGAAAAGTCACAGACGAATTTCCAAAGTTGGGGCAAAATTCTTAGAGCTTATGTGGAGTTGATGCATGGTTTAGTATCTCAGTTGAGTGAGTGTAGGTGTAGTGCTGTCATCTTCTGCTTGATATTTGAATATCAGTTTAAACTTTGGGGTAAAAATCTGTATTTAAATTGTACATTGGAATAAAAAATACAGACGGACAGACAGACAGATAGACAGAAAGACAGACAGACAGACAGACAGACAGACAGACAGACAGATAGATAGATAGATAGATAGATAGATAGATAGATAGATAGATAGATAGATAGATAGATAGATAGATAGATAGTAAAATTATCTATTGAAAAAATCTTGTGTCTGTGTTGCAGCTTGGCTGTTGGGGGTGTAGTAAAAATGATAATTCATTTCACCATTCTGTTGTCTCTGTATGGCTGCATAGCATGACTGCACCAGCATGCCTCTGCTGATCCAAAATTTCAAAGGGCAGTTATTCAAGTATAACCTTGGTCTAACAAGTTCTCTAAACACAAACCTACAACTTTACAAAAAAAATTCTAGCCTGGCAGCATGGGGTTACAATGTACCAATTTTTTCTGATCTCCTTGGAAAATTGTTGTCTTTTTCCATTTAGGAGTATAACAAACCCAACTTCCATTCATCCATCATCTATACCACTTATCCTTTTTGGGGTCACAGAGGCTAGAGCCTATCACAGCTGACATTGGCCAAGAGGCAGGGTACAACCTGAACCGGTCACCAGCCAATCAGGAACTCATCCCTGATAAAAAAGTAAAAAATAAAATAAAATAAATAAATCATAGGAAAGTCCGGAGGATTTTGTTAATTAGAGCCTGAAATAAATGACTTTCAGCTCTCTCAGCAGGTCTGGGTGCCTGATTTCAGAGTCAATACTTTCAAAGAGTCAATACTTTCAGTCTATTTCAGTCTCCTCCGCCTGATATCCAACACCAGAACTCACAACCAAGCCTCCAGAAAAACATCAAGGATGTCCTTTAATTCACCAAGCCGTCTGCTTATCTATTTTCTTAATTCATTCTTTATCATTTCACAAAACAACAAGTGACTTATAGTAAACGGCATGACAGGATGACATAATCTTAACTCTGAAAGCTTTTCTAAATATTGACCTCCAGGAGGTCACGATGAGGTTGTGAGTCTATCAGATGATGGTTTCACCCCAGGACAGATACACAATATTTGAGACAACCTTTAAAATGCCGCAGATATCAGTTCAGTGTGTGTATATGCGTATATGTATGTGTGTACATATATGCTAAGCTCAACACTGTGCACTGTGATCCAGGTCGGTGCTTTGCCAATAAAAAAAGCCATAATCCTCTCTGTGAAGTAGGGTTGGGCGATGAGGACCAAAAAGTATACACTCCTGATCAAAGTCTTAAGGTCAGAGAACCCCCTCAAAACAGAAATAAAAGTGTCAAAAAAAGACTCAGTATAGCCATACTGAGTTACAACTGCGAATTGGCTCTCATCATTCACTTAAAAGAGCTGTTCAAAAGACTCGACTCGTTAGTGAACACCACATCTCTCGTGAAAACCACTGTGGAAGTAGGTCAACAAAACAAACCCATTGTTTAGGAGTAGAAGAAGATCATATGAAGAAAATAAAAGATAACATAACATAAAGGGGTAAAAAAAACCTGTCACAACAAGCACACAGGACCATTTAGAGTTGCTGAAGAGTTTTTATCTGATGACTGTAGGCAGAGGCAAGCTAGCGCTACCTGTTGACTCCTAGCGTTTGAGCTAAGCTAACTAACGGGAGCTCTGCCCATCATGTTACTGGATGCACAGTTGAAAGAATGGTGTCTATCTGCTTGTCATAGACTGAGAAGTGAGGCAAGACACTAAAACAACAAAAATGTTGGAGTGTTTCTTTAAATAATGGAGGGAAAGACTGTCTATGTTTGAGTTTTACAAAAAGAGGTTTCATTACAACGTTTAAAAAGATTAAAAATGAACATGCAGGAGTCTCCTCATGAGTTCTAACAGGAAGGTTTCTTGATAATGTTTCTTCCCTCTTATTTCACTACTCTCTTACTCAGCATTTCATCACTCTGGAGCTGAGGGCAGGGTTTTACATGTCAGAGTCACTCATTTTTAATGTTAAAAGTATGATTAATAATTTAAGATCTCACTCTGAAGGATGTTCTGTATTGACTCGTAATGGTGGAACACTGGGTCAAAGTTCCACCCAGAAGCATTTACACATGAGACTGGTTTTGTATTTCCAACTGTGAGCAGATTATTGTGGCTCAGTTATGGGCCACTGGCGGCCCGAGGGCCACATGCAGTCTCTTCCTCACTCAGTGAAGCCCAGCAGTGGATTTCAAATTTTCTAAAAACTGAAACTACAAAAATAAGAACACCACACCAGGTGCCATTCCTGCCAGCTGAGAACAGAAAAAACAGGCTACAATTAACATGGCCTCATCAAAACTGGAAGATTGTGAAAATGTCACCTGGTCTGATGAGTCTGGATTTCTGCGGTCACATTCAGACGGTAGGATCAGAATTGAGCTTAAACATCATGAAGGCATGGATCCATCCTGCCTTGCTTCAGGCTGATGGTGGTGTAATGGTGTGAGGAACATTTTCTTGGCTCACTCTGGGCCCTTAGTACATCCGAGCATCATTTAAACACCACAGGCTACCTGAGTATTGTTGCTGACCATGTCCAACACTATTACCACAGCGTCTTCTGATAGATACTCCCAGCAGGATAACGGTCCAGGTCACAAATCTCAAAACATCTCAAATTGGTATCTCGAACATGACAAGGAGTTCCATGTGCTCCATTGGCCTCCACAGTCACCATATCTCAAACTAATAGAGCACCCATGGGATGTGGTGATGGGGAGATTCTCATAACAGATGTGCAGCTGAGATAGCTGCAGCAACTTTGTACTTCTACCATGTCAATATGGACCAAAATCTCTAAGGAATGTTTCAAGAACCTTGTTGAATTTATACCATGAAGAGTTGAGGCAGATTTGAAGGCAAAAAGGGGTCTAACCTGGTGCTGGCAAGTTGTGCCTAACAAAGCGGCCAGAAAATGTAGCTCATAAACACATGCAGTAGACCGTGCTGCTCCTAACTCATTGATGTAGCATAGCCTGAAAAATTTGGATTGTCCGAAGAACCACTGATCCCAAAAAGAGCCTATTTTGGAGCACTTCAGTGCATCTTTAGCCCAGCTTCAATCCCTAAGCCTCCGCATGATCATTTGTCTCAGACGTTAGCACACTGTGTTTTGGAGCTATTTGATGTCGGGCATAAGGAGAGACAGACAGCAGGGTGAGCTGTGCCCTGCCGGCGCCCAGATGGTCTGAGGAGGATGTGTAAAGCGTGAAGCACAGACAGAGGAAATGATCTCTCTCTGTTTCTGCTTCCTTGAAAGCTCTGGCTCTGAGCGCACCAAAAATGATCCAAAACTGTCATTCTGTTCTGATCACAAAAGACGACTGAGTAAACAGGAGCCTTAATAAAACATTAACAATGAATAAAATACTTAAAACAAACAGAGAAGAAGAGAAGTGGGGGCTGGATGTGTCTCCTCTGACAAGGACTGGGATCCTCTAACGAAGCTCAGAAAGCTGCGAGTCATAGGGCTCTAATTTCGTAGACCAGGCGCAGGCGCGGCGCACCTGCCCTGCGCTAATGGGGTGTGTCCAGGGCATTTTGCAAGTTTCGTGCACAGCACAGTCTGGCGCAGGGAGGCGCACCCACGCCTCCATCCAACCCATGGGCGCAAGTAGCAGAGAGGGAGGAGAGGAGGCGTGAGTGGGTATAACACAGCTGAGCGTAATCTTCACCAATCAAATGAACGCCTCTCCTCACCTTTAAATGCACCGCGGGCGAGGCGCAGTGACAATTTCAGCTCGGTGGCGAAGAAGGTCAGAGCTGCTGTCACTTTTGCAGCAACTGGGAGAGCGCAGAGGCCACCGGGCCGTACATCTGAGGCAACAATGCGCGTCACTGTGTGGACCATCTCGCGGGACAGATGTAATCTGTTCCTGTGTCATAAATAGGAGTACAAAATTAAGTGATAATTACATTTAAACACAGCAGCTAATCCATTCATCATGCTTGTGATCCACCTGCATTCCTGGTCTGTCATCGCCAAATAGCAGCGCCTTAGGTGAAATTATATCTCCTCCTCATCCTCCGTGCAATAATGTACTCCATCTTTTTAGATCACGTTAAGAATAAAGATTAAAGCAGAGAAATATGGCAATCACAGGTAAATCCTGAGTGAAGAACTGAGTGACTTACATTTATTCAGCGAGCGTCTCTCTCTTATTTCTTTTCTTTTGAATTTCATGAGATGAGAGAAGCCGGATACTCTGTATCGGATGTTGTGGCTGTTTGTGGTTGGCTGAAAGATGTGAACTCGTTAGTTTGCGTCACTCTTCCAGCTGCCATCAGGTTGAGTTTCCATTACGACAAACGTCTCTGATCGGACATCCGATGTGATGGGACAATAAATATAGAAACAAATGTATGTGCTGGTTCGGACGGTTACATTAAATAGCGGTTGTTGTGATTGTTTATTGCATTGAAATGTGCCTAACAGTCTGAATTTTGTACACTGACAAGCATTAAAAACTCTGTGCCCTCTACCTTGGTCACAGAGTTTGTTTGACTTATGTTGAAAGGTGTGTCCCACATTGATAAATATATTCATCTGTACAATCTTGCAAGACATTTAATCTTAGCTATTATCGTTATCATGTTATTGTTTTGTAGGTAGCTGGCTTACTTCCCATAATGCAGAGTATGACTTAGTCATAGAATATAGGGCAATACGCAAGGCTTTTCAGAAGCATGTCTGACAGGTGACTGGACAATCATTCAGCCAGTCACTTTCATTGCCGGCCAATCAGATACTGTAGTAAAGAAGTATTCCAGTAATTTTAAAGTTGTGTTGTATTAGGTTCTTGACAATAGTAAGTGAAATGGCTAAAAGGGCTCTCAGCCAGTTGGACTCATCTACTTCCAGCGCTGCTCGAGTGGCAGCCGGTTACAGCAGCTCCTGCTCGTTTGAGTGTTTTCCTTTGTTTTTTTAGTTACTTTTAGTTACTTTTTGTAAATTATTATTAACTTATTAGATTGCACAATGGAAACCAGAGTGTTTGGGCTTACTCTGGTGGTTCTGCTGTGTTTTTCACTGTTTTCCACCGTGTCTGGAGATACCGTGAGGAGCCATGGTCCTATTGTTTACAGTAGGGATCAGCTGTTAGCGCTTCGTAACACAACAGTGCTGCCCCAGGAGACACCCGACGTACCCCGCGAGCTGGAGAGGAGGAGATGGGGGTGCCGTGCCGGAGTCCGTCGCCGAGCCAGGAGGAGAAGATACAGACCCGTCCTCCTGTCCGTTATTATGGGGAATGTGAGATCTCTCCCCAATAAGATGGATGAGCTGGAGGCGCTGACCCGGCATCAATCGGAGTATCGGGAGTGTAGCATCCTGGTGTTTACAAAGACATGGCTAACCACGCTAACCCCGGACACGGCCGCTACATTGGACGGCTTCAATCTCTCGCGGGCGGACAGGACAGTGGAGAGCGGTAAGAGGAAAGGAGGGGGGCTGGCAGTATTTGTGAATGATAGATGGTGTAACTCGGGGCACATCACTGTCACGGAGCAGATCTGCTGTAGAGACATTGAACTGTTAGCTGTTAGCCTGCGGCCATATTACCTCCTGCGCGAGTTCTCGCATGTTATCGCGATAGCTGCGTATGTCCCGCCGTCTGGTAATGCCGTAGCAGCGAGTGAGATCCTGCACTCTGCAGTAAGCTGGCTACAGACCAAACACCCTCAGGCCCTCCTCCTCATCTCTGGTGACTTTAATCATGCCCCTCCATCCTCCACCTTGCCCACATTCACCCAGTATGTTACCTGCCACACCAGAGACAATAAAATACTGGACTTACTGTATGCAAACACCAAGGATGCATACAAGTCATCACCCCTCCCTCCCCTGGGGAGATCAGACCACAACTTGGTTTATCTCCAGCCTGTGTACAAACCCCCTTGTCCACAGGCAGCCAGCTGTGACCCGTACAGTGAAGAGATGGTCTGAGGAGACTGAAGAGGCTCTGAGGGACTGTTTCGAGTCAACTGTGTGGGAGGAGCTCTGTGATCCTCACAGGGAGGACATAGATAACCTTACGGACTGTATCACTGACTATATTAACTTCTGTGTAGAGAACACTGTACCCACCAGGGCTGTACAGTGCTTCTCCAATAACAAGCCCTGGATTAATCCAGTCATAAAGGCTCTCCTGAAGGAGAAGAAGAGAGCCTTTAGGTCAGGAGACAAGGAGGAGCTGAAGGCTGTGCAGAAGGAGCTGAGGAGGAAGATCCGAGAGGGGAAGGACAACTACAGGAAGAAGATGTAGGACCAGTTGCAGCAGAGAAACATCAACGGAGTCTGGAGGGGCCTGAAGACCATCTCAGGCCGCAAAGAGCCAGACTCTCCAGCTGTGGGGGACCAGAAGTGGGTGAATGATCTAAACCTGTTCTTCAACAGGTTTGACCAGACACCTGCCCCTCCCCCCACCCTGCCAGCCCTGCTGCAACTCCCCTCATCTACATCTCCAGCTCGTTGTCCCACCCTAACCTGCTCCCCCCTTTCCACGACCTCCAGCCCAGAAGGCCAACACCCCAACCCACACCCTCCAGCACCCAGCCCCCCTCCTCCCACCTGTCCCTCACGTCCACCCTGGTGAGACACGAGCTCAGGAAACTAAAGTCCAAGAAGGCTGCAGGTCCGGATGGCATCAGCTCCAGGCTCCTCAAGTCCTGTGCAGACCAGCTGTGTGGGATTGTGGAGCACATCTTTAACATGAGCTGTGGTACCCTCCCCACATTAACTGTGGGGAGGGTACCACAGCTGTGGAAACATCCTGCGTGGTACCAGTGCCTAAAACCCCACACCCCAAGGACCTGAACAGCTACAGGCCGGTGGCACTGACGTCCCATCTGATGAAGACTCTGGAGAGGCTGGTTCTTTCTCACCTCCGGCCTCTGGTGAACTCATCATGGACCCGCTTCAGTTTGCCTACCAGCCTGGCATCGGGGTGGATGATGCTGTCATCTTCCTCCTGAACAGAGCTCTGTCTCACCTGGAGAAGCCAGAGAGCACTGTGAGGATCATGTTCTTCTCCATCCAGCCTCTTCTCTTGAGGGACAAGCTGGAGCACACGGGGGTGGACCACCACCTATCGGGCTTGATCCAGGATTACCTCACAAACCGACCGCAGTATGTGAGGGCACGGGACTGTGTATCTGACATGGTGGTCTGCAGTACAGGGGCCCCACAGGGAACGGTGCTGGCTCCGTTCCTCTTCACCCTGAACTTCATGTACAGGTCAGACAGCTGCCACCTGCAGAAGTTCTCTGACGACTCTGCGATTGTCGGCCTCATCACCGAGGACGATGACCGGGAGTACAGAGGACTGACCCAGGACTTTATGGACTGGTGCCAACGGAACCACCTCCAGATCAACGCGAGGCAGACCAAGGAACTGGTGGTGGACTTCCGTAGGCGTAGACCCCCCCACCCAACACCGGTGAACATCCAGAGCTTGGACATTGAGATTGTGGACTCCTACAAATACCTGGGTGTTCACCTGAACAATAGACTGGACTGGTCTGACCACAGGAGTGCTCTCTACAGGAAGGGCCAGAGCAGACTGTACCTGCTGAGGAGACTGAGGTCTTTTGGAGTGCAGGGAGCTCTCCTGAGGACCTTTTTTGACTCTGTGGTGGCATCAGCCATCTTTTATGGAGTGGTCTGCTGGGGCAGCAGCACCTCGGCTGCAGACAGGAACAGACTGGACAGACTGATCAGGAAGGCCAGCTCAGTCCTGGGGTGCCCCCTGGACTCAGTGCAGGTGGTGGGAGAAAGGAGGATGCTGGTGAAGCTGGCATCCATGCTGGAGAGGGACTCCCACCCCCTGCAGGACACTCTGACAGCCCTGTGCAGCTCCTTCAGTGACAGGCTGCGTCACCCGAAGTGCGTGAAGGAGCGTTACCTCAGGTCCTTCCTGCCTGCTGCTGTTAGACTTTACAACCAGCACTGCTCCCAGTCACCATAAACTGAACAATTATCTAACAATGTGCAATTACAATGTACAATTACTGTGCTAACTTTATTGACAATGTGCAATTCATCCATGTGCAATCACTTACATTCATGTGCAATTACTTGGTGAATGTGTTAATAATCCCTATTGGATTTGCTTTTTAGTTTCTGTATTCAAGCCCTTTTTTATATTTATATTGGTAGAATAATGTAAATGCTACTATTTTTCATGCTATTTTTATACAGTTTTTATACTTATTCTTTATCAACGCTGTCCCCCTTTGCTGCTGTAACATTGCAAATTTCCCCGTGGGGAAGGTTTATTCTATTCTATTCTAGCTTTAAAGAGAATGAGCTCAGAATACCTGTAAGGTACACTGCTGTTGGTGAGTTCAGTTGATCTGCTGTTTTGCTATATAGATTTGTTCTTTTTAAAGCTACAGGGCTGGGGGCCCTTCCAGTCACTTTACTGACTGTTGTCAACTGCCTGAAACAACAGTTTTAAAAATACTGAAATATCATTTAAAATACACAAAAAAAGACATCAACAGAGAAACATCTGTTGGTTGGAGTCAAATTTCCACCACAAGGCATGCAAGGCTACAAAATAAGTCAACCCATGAAGAAGTTAACACTGATGAACTCAACACTGATGAGATGACCCAACACCAAGATGCCAATAAACACTGAGTGCGTGGTTTACACACCAGTAGAAGCAGCAAGCATGATGCCTTAAGGGAACAATAAGGAATGATTCAGAGCGTGTCCATGGTCACAGCTGTAAACGAACATGATGTCTAAAGTCGCATTCACACCAAACGCGACTTGGCGACTGAGATCACGTCTCCCATCCAAGTCGCGTTGCCCGTCCATAAATACCTCATTTGGTCACCATCACCTTCGCATAATAAATGTTTCCACACGGACATGGATTGTCACTCTGTGATCCGGAATAAAAACAGTCTGTCCCGGGTCGTCACACACCCACATAACACTGATTGGCTGTTGCAGCACAGCCACACGCGATGTTGCCTGAAGAGTTCAAATTTTTCTACTTTGGCGACCGAGCGACGCGACCAGCAACGCGACCAGCGACGCGATCCATTGCGGGAGGGTTAACCCCGCCCCATCGCGGCTGTACATTGACTTTACATGGAGAGTGGTCGCCCAGGTTGCCCAAGTTCGGTGTGAGTGCAGCTTAACAAAGAATATGAAGTGCTGTGTTTGAGATCTCAAAAAAACTGAGCAACTCTAAAAATATATCATAAACTGTTAAGATTAGGAAATGTTTGGCCATTAGCAGGCCCAGAGAAGATGGGACATAAGGAAAATGTATAAATAAGGGGTAGAGACCACAATAATACTGCGCTGCTTGTACCCCGGCAGAGGAAAATACCCACAATGCCCCTGCCACCCTCCCTCCTCTGACACGCACACACACAAACACACACAGTCCAATAAGGCAGAGTGCTTAACTCAGCAAACTGCAGGCGAGCTGCTATCACTCATATTTGTCCCTTGGCTCGGCCACTTGGTATTCACTGTTTTCTGTCTCTGTTTCTGCTCTGCTCTCTGTTTACAAGAGAGATGGTTTGTGTAAATAATTCGACTAGTCTGCATCAAAATCACAAACAATGGTAAATGGTAAATGGACTTGAGCTTATATAGCGCTTTTCTAGTCTTTGACTACTCAAAGCTGCTTTCCACCGCAGGTCACACTTACCTATTCACACCCATTTGCTCTCACATTCACTCACTGATGGTTCAGAGTTTCTATATCAGTTATCCATCAGTATCAGCGAACACTTTCATGCCCTTTTATGCCCATTTACACGCCACTGACGCAGCAGTGGGAGCAACTTGGGGTTAAGTGTCTTGCCCAAGGACACATTGCCATGTGTTGCCCAGAGCTGGGCTTGAACCTGCAACCTCCCGATCACTGACCAAACGCACCATCCAGCTGCGCCACCGACGCCCCAGTAACAATAACAACACGATTAAAATTTTTTGTATCTAAGTACACTGAAATGATCTTGAGCATTTATCTCTGTTTATTTTTGCTGTTGTTGGTCAATAAATAAAGTTGAGTGAGTTTGTCAATTTCATGTCAGGGAGACAAATAGAATAGTATAATGCATGTTCTCATAAGTGACCCTTTGTTGAATACTTAATTGGTCTGCTGACTCATCAGTACTGAGGCACTTTGGGTCAGGCAAAGTCTCTGTACGTTTTCAATGTGATTTTGATCAGATTTTGGAGATATCATTTCAGTTCAGTTTATTTGGTGTCCCAGAAGGGCAATTTAGTTTGCAGCAAATTATATGACTGCCTCTGATGTCAGACTGAATGTATGTTGTTTGACCTGCAGTATGCAGGAACAGATCAAGGCCCATCAGCTGCTCTTAACTGTTAAGATATGTGTGACATGTTTAATATTTTGGAAAGAAAAATTTTGGCAGAGCATCAGCTTCAAAGGATTTTTTTTCATGATTTAGCTGCTGATTGTGTTTTCTGGTGAAGCCATATATGTGTACCACAGAAAGTAACAAAATACAACAAAAGAACCAACAATAGCATAAAGGCAGATGTTAATTTAACTTGATGCTGATATAGACCATCTGTTTGACATTACTCAGACTGATTCTTACCACTATGTTGCAGTAGAATTGTAACCTAAATTTAGCTATTATGGAAGGGTTAAAAGGTGCACATGGGGGTGTCCGCAAGAGAGACATCCAAATACTGGAACCAAAGTTTAATTGCCACTCTGGAAATTCAAACAATCACAATTACTATTACACGTACATTTCTTATCTTATCCTGACAGTGTATTTTGATCTGGTGATGTTACCTTGCGGTTAGATTACCCATTAGCAAACCAACAAAGATTATATTTAAACTGACATAGAGTATCAGACACCTTGTTTATATCTTTGAAGAACACAAGGGCATTGCTGATTTGGGAAGCCAGCAACAGCAAACACCACTTACGTCAATCTTTGGTACCATTTTGAACTAGAAGTGCTCAGAGAACCAACAAGTCCACGAAGGTATTTCTGGCATTAAGTGACTTATATTACAGTGTTAAGAAATCCTTGAAAGAAAACCTCGATCTGCATCCTGGTTCAGATCACCACCACCATGTGCCGTGATTAACATTCACTGAAAATGTCATTAAATCTGTTCATAACTTTTAGAGTTATCCTGTTAACAGGTAATAATTTTAACAAGTTTCAAAAGATTTCAAGTTATCCTCATACACCGTTCTGTATTTTTGTCCTAAAAAGCCCATACTTTGCTGAAACTTGGGGTCATTGGGTCATTTTTGATTGTCCAAAAAATTCTTGTAGTTTTCATAAACTGCTGATCCTCCTCAAGTCTGTCTAAGACTTCTATTGGAGCTCTTACCACTCTAAGGCTCTACACTTTTTCTATAGTCTATGGTCAGTAACCTCGCAGTGAAGATGGACCCACCTGATTCAATGTCTGCAATTAGGGCAGATTCATCTTGCAAAAAGTTTTATCTACAACTATTGTGAGCAGCTCAACCCGGCGTGGCCAAATCAGTGTCAAGCAAAGTGGGAAGAGGTGGGAGCTACGAGCATGATGACAGCAGGAGCTGACTGCTCATACAAATATTAACATAGATGCTAACGGCTTCTGTAGCACTTAAATCAGATCTGGACAGCTTTACCTTATTAAATGAAAAACAACTAACTACACTACAAACTTAGTTTCCCTCCACTTCTGACTAGGGCTGCAACTAATGATTATTTTTGTTGTCGACTAATCTATCAATTATTTTTCCCATTAGTTGATTAGTCATTCATTCATTCCTTTTCTATACCGACTATCCCTTTCGGGGTTGCGGGAGGCTGGAGCCTATCCCAGCTGTCATTGGGCAAGAGGCGGGGTACACCCTGAATCGGTCGCCAGTCGATTGCAGGGCAATGTATAGAGACAGACAACCATTCACGCTCACACTCATACCTAAGGGCAATTTAGAGTGATCAATTAACCTAATGAGCATGTTTTTGGTCTGTGGGAGGAAGCCGGAGTGCCCGGAGAGAACCCATGCATGCACGGGAAGAACATGCAAACTTCACACAGAAAGGCCCTGCCCGACGCGGGAATCAACCCAGCGACCTTCTTGCTGTGAGGCACGTGCACTACCTGCTGCGCCACCATGCTGCCCTTGATTAGTCATGATTATTTTTTTCATTTTTAAGCACCTATTTTGGACTTCTGTGAAACCTAACTTTCTTAAATCTTCACACCTGTGAGAGTTACCCTGTTGTACTCTGACATGTTTTTAAACAAATCTATTAAAATAATGGCACATTAAACATTTTTCTGTAATGTAGCTGATATATTTTTCAACATATAATATCACTGTGACCACAACAAAAAATAAATTAATTAAATGATACACACTTAAAGTGCAAGTGGTAGTGAACAAATATCTCAAAAAGCTGCAGTTAACCTGTCTTGTAGGTTGAGGAGGTAATAAGGTTTAAACTTTAAACCAACTAAGGAGTTGCTTTTATTTAAAGCAATTAAGTCCATGAAAGCAAAAAAAAAAAATAAAACAAAACATCCATTTTAACAGTTAGCTTTTTTTTAAGTCCAAACACTCGAACAAAGCTTAAAGCCAATGTGACTAAAAGGAAACATTATTTCTTTTTAAACTGCAGTGCAGAAACGTAAGCATGTCAACATGCTTGGGTGTGATGCTGGCTCTCTTCTTTGATGCGATGTTTCCAGCTGTAGAGAAGAGACGCTCAGATGGGGTAGAGGTAGCTGGAATGCACAAGAATGACTTGGCTAGTGATGAAAGTGTTGGATACTTTGCTTCATTTGACTTCCACCAAGAAAGGGGACTCACAGTCTTTAAAAGAGGCTGCTCTCTGAAGTACATCAGCACCTGCCATGGGACAACAAATGAAAATAAGCATTATGACAATTTCTGAAATGTTACCAAAAACACTATGTTAATTAACAAGCACTATTATTAAAATAAATAAAGTTTACCCCATTTGTGATAGTCTGGTGCCGAGCATCCTGTTTAGTGGTCTCAGTGTCACTGTCTGTTGAGGAGTCACAGCCCAGCAGTGAATCAAGAGCTGAAAAAGTTCTCTCAGCTGGGGCAAGGGTTTTGTCAGTCTCACTGGCATTTCGTTTCTTCACAGCCCCTTGAATGGACTGTAGCTTGGACTTTATTTTGAACAGTGAACCTCTCCTCTGGAGTCATAAATTTCAGTTTCCTAAATCGTGGATCTAAGGCAGCTGCAGTGACCTGTCTGCATGGGTCATCATTTGTGACTGTGACCTCTTTAGTCCAGCGGGCAGTGGTCTCCTCTGAAGCAGCTGCCTGAAGGGCCTGCACAGGAGCTGCATCATGGGTGGTGTGAGTGGACTTCAAGAGCCCTCTGACCAGAGGAGGCAAAGCAGAAACTGTCACATAGCTTTCACCACTCAAGTAGATCATGGTGCATTGAAAGGCTTTAAGAGCTTTGGCCAGTTCCTCGAGCAGGGCCCACTGATCTGCTTTCAGGTCAAGGTACTGTTTCCCCTTCTGGGTTACTGTTGGGTCAGACAGTGCTGCAGTCAGCGGCCATCCCTGTTCTAGCAAACGAGTGACCATGTAAAAGGTGCTGTTCCACCTGGTAGAGACATCTTGGATAAGTTTATGCTCTGGAGTCCCCATCTGTTTCTGTTTGGCCTTCAGCTTGCTTGAAGCCAGTTCACTTTTCTTGAAGTGCTCCACAAGACAACTTGCTGCTCCCAGTGTTTTTGTGATCTGAGGGTGTTTTAGAGCACGACTGATCACCAATTGCAAAGTGTGACCTGCGCAATCGATTGACATCCACCCATGCTTTTCTTGCAAAATATTTGCAGCCAGGACAATGTTGGAGCCATTGTCATGGACAACAGCCACAGTCTTGCTTGCAGAGATCTCAAACCTTGCGAGATCTCCTCCTCAATCCATGCAGCAATGTTGGGTCCAGTGTGTTGTTCTTCTAGCAGCATGGTTGTGAGACAGAGGCTTGTGAGCTCCCAATTATCACTTATGAAGTGATGCCAATATATGCCTCTGTGGAAATGCTTGTCCAGGCATCAGCTGTCAGGGCATTCTTGTTCTTATTTAATTTAAGAGAATCTTTAATGTCACTGACTGCAGTCTCACATTTTCACATCTTCCTCAACCATGGACATTGGTCTCATGTACGTGACGATCAATGTTGAGAATGCTCTGTGTCAGGACTTCAGCCATTTGGGAGGCGCATGAACCTCTCTTCAGGACAAACTCATCCACACGCCTTTGCTTAACACTACTAAAACAAAGAGACAAAACAAAGAGGTATATTACTTCACAATTTCACGATTACATACAATGTTTATCACATTTAAATACCTGAAACAAATTATCACAGATTTCTTACAGCTTAAATATCAAATTAATATGCTCCAAATCACATAGTTGATAAGTGAAAGAGGTTTAAAATTGAGTATAAATGCTAGTATCGACAGGGGCTGAAATTAAGTATGTCAAAGCAGCATGGCCTACAAGCCAGGTCGTGACAATGTAATTCAAAAATATATACCATATTTTCCAGACTATAAGTCGCACTTTTTTATAGTTTGGCTGGTCCTGCAACTTATGGTCAGGTGCGACTTATATATCAAAATATACATAATTTAATATGTTTTTAAATGTTAATTCATACTGACTGACATGAAACAAGGAGTAAACATTACCATCTACAGCCGAGAGAAGGCGCTCTAGGCTTGGCTAGACATAAACAAAATGCCCCCAAAATGAAAATCCTATTCTAACAAACTGCAGGTAGTAAAAATATTCAGTGTTAATCGAGCCGAAATAAAGTTTGGAGTGAGTGAGAAACTTGTGAGTATCTGGCAAAAAGCAGAGGTTACTCTTACTCTAATGAAGAAAATGAAGAAAGCTAATCGCGGGCCGAAAGCAAGATGGCCAGAGCCGGAGGAACGAGTCCTCAGATGGGTGCTTGAACAATGTGCTGCCATCCAAGAGAGGCTTGTTAACTATGCAGTGACGTCTCCTGCCCTGGTAGCTGCCAAGGGAGGAATATAAGTGAGGCAGGTGGGCCTTCTTGGTGTTACCACATCATGCAAGGCAACCACCTCTCTATCAGAGCACAAAATAAATGCGACTTGTAGTCTGGTGCAACTTATATATGTTTTTTTCCTCTTCATGATGCATTTTTTGACTGATACAACTTATATTCCAGAGCAACTTACAGTCCGGAAAATACGGTACTAGGTACCAACATTATATGTGAACTCACCTCTCTGTGGTACGTGATGACACCCCGGCTCAGGGGTGTTCGTGCATCGCCGTAGTGCTACCATGGAATGAAAATTTGAGCTTCACAAGAGTTTGCATTTAACGGTGTCGCTGGTTTATTTTCAGTGAAATGTTCCCAAACTCATGAAACTTTTGGACAGAGTTTTCAAGCCTCTTCCTCTGTTCGTTCCACCATAATTCCTACGTTCTTCTTCTCTGTTTCCTTGCAGGATGTAAACAGCGAGTGATACTGCCCCCAGCACTTCCTGTTGTGCACTGCAGTTACAGATGAGCATGAAGCGGTCGGTGTGTGACTTTTGTCAAACAGCAATTTACAACAACAATAACATGACGCGTCGATGCTTAAATTTTCGCGTCGACAAATTTTTGTCGTTGACGTAATCGATTACGTCGACTTATCGTTGCAGCCCTAATTTTGACATGTTTTACCAAGAGTTTGGTTTTTTTTAAAGTAGCTTACATTCTGTGTTTTACACCGTGGTAGTAGCACACGCCTACTACATTATCTGAGTAGCCTGTAATGAATGTGATTGACAGTATGATTGTCCAGTCACCTGGCAAAAATGCTTTTGAAAGGTTCTGCCCATTTCCAAACACTTTCTAAGGGCTCTTTCCCAGATGGACAAGTGAAAAATGTTGAACAGTCCATCTTGTGTGTCAGGTTATGTGGTCAGCACTGGGCCTACAAATCCCAGCCAATTTGGTTGGACTACTAACGTCACAGTGGTAGGTCTTTTCAGGGACTGGGGAGTTACTTTTTTTTCTGGCAGCTTCTGGTGCCATCAACAGAAGGAGAGAGAGAGGTTCTGATACCACAGACATTGCTGTCTTGTGCATAGATGTATGGAATCATGTTCAGGGGACATGTAAAGCATACTAAAGAGCATATATAACTTGAAAAAGTCATAATATGACCCGTTTGATATAAATAAAATGACATAGAGCATTAATTAGCAGCTCTTGCAATAAAATCTGGTGATATGGACATACATTTAAGTCTAAAGAGCTTAACATCACAACTGATTTTACAGTTTTGTGCAATTTAGAAATAGTTACCACATCTGATTTCTCAAAGGGACATAAATGTGACTTTTGATGATCTGGGAATTTGAATGGACTACCACTGCTTTGGGTTAAAATATTTTAACAGATCTGTGGTCTTTTAACACTTGTGGTTATTTTTGATACTACCAAAAATTAGGATTGTTTTCATTGTGCTTGTTTAAAACTTAAAGACAACCTTAATTTTACTGTCCCCTAACCCCCAAATTCCAAATAACGCGAAAGCACCGCATCGCACCGCACCGCGCCACGCAGCGCAGCGCAGCGCTCTTGAATCGTACTGCGGAGCACTTAGAACCCACTCTAGTCTATCAGGCAAATTCCACTGCCTGCGCCAGCGCCGCGTAGGTGAAGTGCCGGCGCGCGCCACAGCACTGGAGATTCGCTTCAGGTCTATTTTCTGCGCGGCCGCTTCAGAACCTCGTAAATTCACTGTTGTTGAGAAAGCACCAGACAGGAAGTTAACGTGTGAAGTATCCGAAACTTACAAAATAAAACACAATGCACCGACTCTCAAACGTAAATTTCCTCAATAGTTTGTCATTACTTCACAACTGGAGGGATAATCAGGTCAACAGTCGGTCAGAGGGTCATAGAGGCAACACGACACCATGGACAAAGAAAAGTGAATGGTAGAGGTACAGAAATATATAACATTGTATATATGACACCAAACATCCTTTCTACAAGGATACAGGGAGATAGAAGTGAAATAAATCACGAAGCTGTAAGGTTGGGACCAGCAAAGGGACCTCAGAGAAGCAAAGTGAGGTGTTGTTTACTTCTTTTCTCAGTCTATAACATGTTTTATTGATGTGTGACATTGCTATTTGCACAAGAGCTTGAGACTCTCCGGGGATCAGCCCCCTCCCTACAAGGCTGCGCGCCGCGGTGCTGCTCGGCAAGGCACATCCAGTGGGGTTTGCAGGTCGGAGCAAGACCGCGGCACTGCGCTGTGCGGTGCGGTGCTGTGTGGCGCGGTGCTTTTGTGTTTTGTGGAATTTGGGGGTAACAAAAACTTGTATTGCAGCCTGACAAAAATCAGTTCCAGGGAAACTGAGTAATATCAGAATATTCAACATTTTGACCACCCTTTTGAACAAAAGGGACCTTGAAGACTTGACCATGTGTGACTTTAACATGACCTTGATGACCCACACACAGAAAGGTTATCAAGACTTGGCTTCATTTTGGACTTGAAACACAACTTAAACCTATCATCCATCTCAACCACAAAACAGTACAGGAACAGTAGAGTTATAAACATTTACCCTCAAAGTGGCAGCTAATGGCTAACACCTGTTGTGGTTTTGTTGTTTTCCTGGCAGGACTTTCTGTTTCTTCCACAACCATTCATTGGTCAGACCCCTGTGGTATCCTGTCAGATGGTATTTGGCTCTGCAATCAAAGATTTGGTCCAGAAGCAGAGGAAAGTAGTTGATATATCAGCACTATCTGTCAAACTGTTCCACCCTCGCTCCACTGAGAACCAAAGTGAAACATGACTGGACCGCTGGGAGCAAACAAGTTCAAAGAATAGAGTGATGTGTACAGGCAGCAGAGAGAGGTACAAAATGGAGGCTTTTTCAGCAGATAGAGGGTAAAATGTAGAGGTGAGCATTGATAATTAAACATTTAACCCCACTATTACGCTGTGTCAGTTGTTATATTAATCATGGGGGATTTTGAGTCCAATCCAAGGCTGCCATTTTGACAAGACTGTCTCAACTAACTCTAGATCCACCTCATCACAGATGAAGAGAGGAGCAGAGCCTGGTCCAAGCCTTCAGATGAACAGTGACAACACACAGGCTTCATATTAGCCATGCTTCTATTCATGCATAATCTAATCCTTTAAAACAGACAAGCTATTGAATAGTTCAGTGACTGTGGCATAAACACACATTTTTCTGGTTATTTAAGGAACTCTCTGAAGTACAGAGGGAAGTATGCTCCAGCTCAGGTTGTCTACAGTCCATCTTAGTATGGAGTCTGTGGAAGTGAAAGTTAGTTAATTTTTAAAAATGCAGTTCATGAAAAATAAATTTAACTGAAATTTTCATTATTGATTTCAATTAAGTGTCCAAATAAAAAACAATTTAAGAGGCAACATGTGAGGATTCATCCCTGCTGTGAGTCCCTCCTCCCTCCCTGCCTGCCCCTCTGCCTGCAGTAGGTGTGGTTGCCTCACTCTCCCCTGCTCTCTGGCTCTCACCTGATGAGACTCTGTTAATCAGCACTCGCTATAAAAGCTCCTTGGAGTCATCTTCTCCTCGCCGGTGGATTCCTCACCTTTGAGTGGTTTTTGGCCGTTTCTCTCAGCTCTACTCAGGCTCTAAGTCCTTCTCATCCTTCTTTAAGGATTTTTTGCCTTTTTGTTATCATGTTTTGGACTGTGCTTGTTTTTTGGATCTGCTGGAAACTAACCTCTGTCTTCTGCTCCCTTTCTTCTAGTGTCTCCTGGAGCTCTCACCCAGCCACGTGTATATACTCACCTGTATCACTGAACTCCCCTCACGAACACTGGACTTTCCCCTGCCCCCCTTGTTGTGTGGAACAGCTGTTAATAAAATCTGTTAAAACTGTGTTTGCCTCTTCTGCTTCAGCTTATGGGTCCAACGTTTTACAATCAGGAGAAAACTATTCCTTGACACAACACTAGCACACTAGCATGCTAAATTCTTGCCAGCTCAGTTTGTTGCATAAGGCCTTACAGGGTCCTGAGGTCCAGCAGCATTTCACAATAAAAGGACCAGGGGCAGAGACCTAGGTTGTCTGGTTATTCAACAAGCTCTCTATATGACAGGGGGCAGTGCCCTCTTGCTCAGGTTGTCTGCGATGCATCTCAATGTGTAAAATCAGGAGTGAAGCAGGAAAAATGTTTGCATCAGAAAACAAACAGATGTTTACTATTTTGATAATAAAACTTAATTGATTTCCTGTAAGCGACATACTCAAAAAAATTATGATTAACAGCTAAATGAATTTTTTGCTCATATCTTACAAAATGTCAGAATAATGCTGCACTTAACGTATGCTTAATCTTTTTAATTTTGATCCCATGGTGGGGATTATTTTTTACTCCTACCAGGCTCCATCACACTGAAGTGTAATTTTTGCTGTCTTGGCAGCTCTGAGGAGTGACAGGAAGAGGTCGTCTCTTAAATAAAATCTCCCCTCTGTCCTCCGGGGCTCAGAGCCGTAGCTTTCACCCCCACTGGGATTGGGCATGTTCAGCCAAATCTTGCGTTACAGACACACTCCTGCCCTCCAAATCCCTGTTTAATACCGGGACATGACTGACTAATGGAGATGGTTTGGGGAGGGAGGAGGGAAGGCGGGGGAGCAGGAAGAGGACGACTCAGAACCCAAACAAGCAAGAACAGAGTGAGGCTTTGGCAGGCCATCCAAACAATCCCCTTAACATCAAACCAAGCTGCAGACAAAGCCATGAGGATCACAACTGCAGCACATTATCACAGTCAGGACATGGAGAGGAAATGACTTATTGACATTCAGCTTTCTATACAGAATGTCATACAACTGTAGCATATTTTTCATTCATGTATGGTGCTTTTAGTTACATCTGCAGCTCTGTAAACTGATAAAGGATGTTTTTTTTTGTACTGCTACACATTTGAGGCATGTTCTTGGGTGCAAACACTTGCAAGGAGCATGTTTTTGAGCTTTCTGTGGCCTTTGCTTTTGAAAAAAACCTGTACTTTTGGACAGATCAAACTGTGATCACCTCCAGACCTCTCAGACTCTCAGAGAGGCTGAGTGAGTGAAGAAGAAGTTTTCTTTGTATTCTTCCTTTCTGGATCCCTCTTGAGCTGGGTACAGCATGACGTTTCCTTTTTATTTGTGTATTTAGCAAATGAAAATGATTTGTGCCAATTGCTGCCAAAATCGGTGAGTCCCCAAGCCATAGTTTGGACACCCATGCCGTGCACAAACAAGTTAGTGTAAGATTTAAGGGGAAAAAAGCGAATATCCCCACAAAAAAATACTTCAGCCTTGGCAGAAGCTTTCATCAAGTTGTTCATAGATGGTAAGTTTAGTGATTGTTGGATTTAGATTTCAATATATCTTTAGTATTTCATTTGATTTTTTTGCTTAATTGTGAATTTAATTGTGTTTTATTTTCCTTTAGATGACAAACTTTAATTTAACTATGAAGTGCTTAACTAAAAAGGTTAATACCCATAGGTTGGGTTAATACCCAAATTTGAGACAACTCACTGGGCCTCTCTGCAAAGTCAGAAATTATCCTCGCATAACATTCAACCACTAAAACTCTTTTTTTCTGTTCAGAAATGCATGTGAATACCTGTAATATGACATCTTCATCAAGAAATAAAAATCAGCTTTGCTATTTTTTCTGTATTTCTTGTAAATTTGATGATGCTGATGCTGTAAATTTGGGGCAGCTGTGGCAAAACCTTTCATTGGGTGGTGGTCTAATACATTTGTTAGGCACTGTTGTATTACTGGTGTACTACAGGCATGCTGTTTTGAGACTGTCTACCTGCAGTTAAACCCACAGAGAGGGAACACTGAACATTCAAAGAATCAAAACAAAAGACCCGAATCAACTCTTCTGCAGCACAACAAAACACTCACATATACACACATGTGCATATGCAGGTCTACAGGTGCACCTCACTGTGTATGTGTGTGTAGGTGACTGCACACACAAACACACTGTTATAACGTTCTATCATCCACCTGAGGCTTCAGACAGATTGATTCTCTGTTCTTCTGCGCTCTTCAGTCTGCAGGGAGTCAAATTAGCACCCAGAAGGTTCAGAATTACAGGCATGGAGATCGAAGATTTTTTTAATTCATGCTTTGAGTAAAATATCCTCAGAACGTTCTTGAACGTTTTAACAGTTTTAATAGAATTTTTGCATGTTTCACCCTGTCAATTATCATGAGCTGTATTACATAAACTGACTATTGAAGCTATATTTCTTTGTTACAGCAGGAACATAAAGACCCCGGGACAGTAACTCTCACTGAGGGATCAGCTGTCTGCATGCACAAAGAGGCAAAAACAAATCAAGGCCATGTTCTCTCTCCAGGAGACAGCAGAAGCTAAATCATGCAGATTCATGTCAACAAACTGGAGGGCAAACTGGCACTTTTTGTGCCCAATACAACAAAGTAAACAAGCCCCCTGTCTCCAACAAATTACATGTGTGTACAGCTTTTAATGTGCTGCAGTCTATGCTCTCTAGAAAAGAAAATTGCAGCCTGAAGTTGGCAAAAAAGCATTTTTGTTGAGTGAGGAAACCCAGTGTTCACATTGAGGAGCATAAATGTTTCCCAGAAGTCACACCTGAGAGGGCTTTGGTGTGGATATGCCTCTCCAAAAGTTTAGGTCCTGACCAGAGCCCATTTTTTATTGGACTGCAGACTGTCAGACTAAAATCACTATAATGCCTGTGAGAAAAGCAGTCAAACCAATACTTTCACTCATCTTTACGCAACCCTCCTCACTGACATCTGCCTGTGCCCTCTGGCTTGACGGTGTCACGGAGGGACAGCAAAAAGTGAATGTAAGTCACACTTCAGATTGCGATGTCCAAGATGCTAAAGCAAAATTGTGAAGATGAGTTTATAAACCGTAGCGTTGACGAGACCTTTCAGATGCAGCAGAGAGGCTGCACGAGGTTTATGATGTATGAGGGTGGGTGCTCAGAGCCAAAGTTTAGCTTTACAAACTGAAAAGACACCTCAAGCTGAAGCATCGAGGAAAACCACATTATTTGGTGCAAAAAAGAAGAACACAATGATCAGCTAAACATCAGTGGACAGGCAAGTAATCGTGGGCAGGAATTATGTGTGTTACATCTGAGTCATTAGCTTTGTGAATCACCTGTGCGCAATATTCCAAACAACACAGCAGTCTGGGTATTTCACCTATTTTGATGAGACATGACAGAAAGAATATGAGGGAACCTCTCTAATGCCTAACAAATCCATTTACAACAAGCAAGGTTGATATAAATACACTGTTAGGAACAGTTTAATCTGCAGCCTCTACTCAAGGGGAGTTTTTCAATGGGTCAATGATACACAGACAGAAGTTTTCATAGAAGAGACCGAGGACACTTTTAAAACATGCACACACGTTCCCTCACAACTTACTGATAATTTGATCTGCAACTTTTGACTTTAGAAACACGTAGGTAGCACTTTATAATACGGCCCGCGTCTTACAGTGTAGTTTCCTCAACTTTTAGGGTAACTGTCAGAATTGTACATGTCACTTTGCTGAACCTGTGGAGTAGTTACACTTGTGTCTTAAAGTGTAAGTGCTGTTGTCTTACAGTGTAGTTTTCCGTGTCTTAATGTGTAGTTTCCTCAACTGTTGGGGTAACTCGCACGCATGTACCATGACATTTTGCGGGATCTATGGGGTAGTTATGCTCGTGTCTTACAATCTAAGTCCCGGAGTCTAAAAGTGTAGTTTTTTTCCCGTGTCTTACCATGTACTTATCAAAACAGTGTAATTTTCCTGAACATATGCTTTTACTGTGCAAACCTTGACGTGCCACTTCCTCTTAAGAAGCAGCATGGATACAGATTGTGTAGACCAATGATAAACTGAAATGCTGTAATGTATTGATGAGGATGTGTTTCACATAATAATGACAAGACATGCAGACATATAATATATCTTTATTTTTTAAACACACAAAGACCCCACTTAGTAATTCACCTTTTAAGTTACCCAGCCCTTAAAGGGCACATATCATGCAGAAACAAGATTTAATACTTACAAATAATGTTGTTTAGTGAATTGCTGACTCTAAACCTCCAGAAAATCCCACAACATGAGATCTGCTCCTGTCCCCGATATTCGGGAGCGAGACTTCCGCCCCTGAAAACGTCTCATTGTGAGATCTTTGCGAGATCTTTGCGAGATTTCCCGCAACCTGACGTCAGGTATTTTCAGTCTCTTCTCACTGGACGAGCCTGAGAAAGCAGCTCCTCCCTGCAGCTCCTCCCCGGTAATGCCTGAAGCGCCGAGCTGCAGCTAGGACACGCCCACCAAGCTCAGCCGTTTATATTCTCTCCAGGACCGGCAATGTCAGGAGCAGTTTCAGTGTTTGTTTTCTGTTGTTTCCCTGAGCTATATACTTGAGAGAAGACATGTCTGGGAAGGGTCTTCATCTGTGTTTTTTTGGTTGTGGATCAAAATCACAACTATCTTCACTTCCAAAGAATGAAGACACCAGAAAGCAGTGGGCAGGATCAGCCGCTGTCTCAGCTGTTTCTGTGTGCTCATCATTTTACCCCAGAGGGCAGTTTGATGCAGGATTTGCATCTCAACTGCTGCTCAAACAAGGAGCAGTTCCCTCCATAAAGACTGTCCACAGAGACCCGGAACCACATGCGGTAAGTAATGTAATCAGAGGAAGTAATGTAAATAAGGCCATGATGTAATGTCGAGCTAATGCTAAGCTAGTTAGCGTTAGCGTCAGCTGTGTTGTGTAAATTCAGACTTGTAGAGCTCTTTTATGACCACACGGTAGCTAAAAAAGCAAAACTCACAAACGGTGCTTCATCCTTTGTTACTTAAATTCGTAAATAAATATATGATGTAATGTTGAGCCAATGCTAAGCTTGTTAGCGTTAGCATTAGCTTTAACGTTAGCGTCAGCTGTGCTGTGTAAATTCAGACCTGTGGGGCTCTCTTACGACCACACAGTTGCTCGAAAAGCAGAACTCACAAACGGCGCTTCATCCTTTGTTACTTAAGTATCTATCTTTTAATTATTATGATGAACATGTCTTTGAAAAGGTCTGCACACCCCTCTTAGCTGCTGAGAGTAATGGGAAGCTATTGTTAGCGGTTTGACTCACTGTTGTGTGTAATCACATAACTAATGTGGGCTTTTTTCTACTTAAAAACTCCTCTGTATTCATGGAGATGTGCATGATCGATCGGCGAATCTCATAAGTAGCCATTTTAATCATGTAATAAAGGCCAAACAAAATTTTAATGTTAACTGCAAAGTCAATACAACGATCCGCGGACAGCCGGGGATAGTAAACAAGTCACTTCCGTATGTCACCCCTCCGCTCGGCACCCCCTCCGCTCCGTCTCCGGCTCAGCCCTCACAGAACTGGCCAATCAGAGGACGGAGCACACGTGAGGTCTCGGTTCTCACGTGTACTCTGTCTGAATCAGAGCGTTTTGAGGGAGAGTCTGAAAAGCGGCTAGAGAGAGGCTTTTGTAAACGTGATTGTGAGGCGAAGAAGAAGCTTTATGACCTGCAAATCATACAGAAGTACTCCAAATGCATCTCAGATTGGCATACTGACAAGGAAAACAGCATGATATGTTACCTTTAAGACCACACTTGTCTTTCCTTACTGTCTAACTATCCAGTACTTCCACTGCAACAACCCAGCACTTTACCTGTAACTACTGGTCAACATCTGGAAACTGGCTGGATAAAAAAGTGAACACTTGTTGGATTTATTTACTGTCTAACTACCCACTATTTTACCTGTAACTACTGGTCAACATCTGGAACCGGGCTGGATTATAAAGTGAACACTTGTTGGCTTTATTTACTGTCTAACTACCCACTACTTTACCTCTAACTACTGGTCAACACCTGGAACCGGGCTGGATTATAAAGTAAACACTTGTTGGCTTTACTTACTTTCTAACTACCCACTACTTTACCTCTAACTACTGGTCAACACCTGGAACCGGGCTGGATTATAAAGTGAACACTTGTTGGCTTTACTTACTGTCTAACTACCCACTACTTTACCTGTAACTACTGGTTAACATCTGGAACCGGGCTGGATTATAAAGTGAACACTTGTTGGCTTCACTTACTGTCTAACTATCCAGCACTTTACCTGTAAGTACCCAGCACTTTACCTGTAAGTACCCAGCACTTCCCCTGCAACTACTTCGTGTTCCGATCATGGACCAAAGTCTAGCTGTTTGAATCTTTAAACAACAAACACCATGCAAAACATTATTAAGGAACTTTATGTCTAACATACATTCAGAAAAAAAATACTCACTCTGATTAAAACACTGTAATTTCAAAAGACAAAACAAACATTATACATTTCAAACAACAGCAAAGCAACTTGAAACAACAGCAATACAACAACAATCAACTCATTAAAAGGATATTAATCCTGTAAATTTTAAAGTTAATATCAGACTTTTATTCCAAATTTACTGTATAATTTCAAGTTTTTACCATTTTAAAAAAACACTGTTTTGCCGTATAATAAACAGGATTTTCATGTTAGTTATACAACAAAACAGCATATTTTTTTTGGCAGAAATATATATATATATATATATATATATATATACATATATATATATATATATATATATATATATATATATATATATATATATATACATACATACATATATATATATATATATATATATATATATATATATATATATATATATATGTTTCTAATTCAGATCCAATTAGTTTAATTTTAGTTTGTTTTGTACATTTCAGAAGGTCACATAGTGGGATTAATATACATTTCAGTTCAATTATTAACCAGATCATTTTTGTTGCAGCAAGTCTGAACCAGAAATTGCTTATAGATATAAGCAATTTCTGGTTCAGTGGTGAATAATTTCTGTGTATTTAAATAATAATAATATTTCAAAGTTGTCTGATAAATGTTTAACCTGCTGAATGACCTTCAAATATGTACAAAACAAACAAAAACATTACTAATTAGTTGTGAACTTGTAATCTAATGTTCATCAGTTTTGCCACTCTATCAGTTTATGATAAACATTAATATTTGGGACACTTTTCACTCATTTTGACATCAGTAGTTATTTACAAACAGTATGCTAATATGATATGACAAAATCGGTTTCTTCCCTACTGCCATAACTCTTTTAAATAGCTGAATGTTGTACCCATTAAACTGCTAGTCATATACTCACCTTCACTGGCCACTGATCCAATTGCACTACAATGTGTACTTTGCACCAATTGTATATATATTTATTTCTCTGCACAAGTGTACATACATATAGTATATACACATATTTTTCTCTTTTTCTACTAAGTGTACATATCCATATTCTACTAAGTGTACATATTTTTCTTCTATTCAAATTAGGTGTGTATATATATATATATATATATATATATATTTTTTTTTTTTTTTTTTTTTTTTTTTCTATTATGTTTATGTTTATATTTGCTGCTGTTATTCCGTGAGCGATACCACCTGCTGAAACCAAATTCCTTGTATGTCACAAACATACTTGGCCAATAAAGATGATTCTGATTCTGATTCTGATATGAGGGAGTATTTTCTTTGCAGGGGTCCTCTCTAATGTCACAGATCAGACTGCCCCTCTCAGATAAGTATTTTTATTGATTCATTCCACTTTCTGGTCTCTACCATTATTATGATCAGTATAAATAAGAATAATATTTATCTTATTGTACTGTATCAATATTAGTTTTATAGTTTATGGCTGTTATGTATATCAGCTTTTGCTGTAAAAATACATAACTATTCAACAGATAAGCTTGTATGGGAACAATAATCTAACAATTATCTAACATCCCTTTTAATTATAAGTCAGATTATCTAATGGCATTTATATCCCAAAACACACAATACATCATTGTTTTAGCTCAGTTTCCTCAGGGATTGTAATCTCTTATTTGATCAATAGTTTGGTAAATTATTTTGATGAATTAAGACTTTTTCCTCCTAACTTCTGTTGTCTACCACACTGCGTTGGCGCACAGTCATACCTGCTGAAATGATGCCCACATGTGAGAAAATGGGCCGCTGCGGGTTTTGTTGCTCATTCTGCCTTTTTCTTTATTCTGCAATATTGCACAGAAATCTAGGGTCATCATACTATTATTAATGTACATAGCTTTTAATCATGCCTATTTAATAAATATAATCTCTGAGACATTACTAGTTCAGTGTGTACATGGCAAATGCAAAAACCTTTAATTACTGGACTTATGTAGTGCTGGCCAATCACCATTAGTTTCTGCCTGAATGAGGGGCAGAAAGAACATAAATATCAAATTACTTTCAGCAAATCATGACAAAAGCTTCAAAAATGACACCTGTCTTAAAAACATTTAAAGCAATGATCCTGTATTATCATGTGGTGACAATGTACAGATTAATTCTGAAAATTTGGGCATTCAGAATTTTGAAAGGCTCTGCTTAAAGTCAAAGACAGAGTGAACATTAAACATGTGCCATTTCTTCCTTCAAATTAGTTAGGGCAATAAAATTAAGTTTTACCAAAAGAGGAACTCCAGTGGATGATTCATTATGTAATTCAATCAACTTTTTAAAAAATCTTAATATGTATCACCCAGAAAAATCCACAGGTTTGTTTAGCAGACACTTATCAGGTAGGACATGGTCATGGATCTGTTGAAGCCAAACTGGGTAAACAGAAATGCAGACATTTCACAAATTAAGACACAAAGTGACTTTAATTTTAGAGTCTACATTCTGGAAAGCACAAGTCTCAATCAACATTCAAACTTTCCAGATAAAATTAATCAGATATTTGGATGAAAACACATGAGATAGCTTTGATTTTTTAATTATCCTTTATCCACCACTAGTTAATAAGTACATGTTTTACTGTGTAGCCTTACATCCACCTTAACAGCTTTACAAAGGTTTTACTGCACACACTCTCAGCAAGAATACACATGGCCACTGGTGTCAGTTCAGTGACACTGAAACTATGAATACACAAACATGAGACATTTTCCAGATTCGTATGAAAACTTAAAGTTTTTCAAAATTTAAATTCAGGACCAAAATGAGCATCTGTGCTGTCTAATGACAGAAAGACTTACAAATGATAACCTCACCTGAACAGGTGGGACTACATACAGTTGGTTTCAGACAGACAGCAGCAGTGCATGAGTAATATCAATAACTACAAGTCCGATAAAAGAATTCCCACAGTGGAAATAGTTAAAACACAAACATTTTCAGAGGTTAAAGACTACTGAATAGTTTATGTGTTGTGTGTGTTGATAAAGGCCTACAGTAGGTAATTAGTAGTTAATCAAACCTTTTACCGCATTCCCCAAAAAACTTAACTTGGTGCACACACGCTGCTGTAGATTATCTCTATAGTTCTACATTCAGAAGTGAATTGAGTGTTTTACACTTTTAACTTTCGAAAGTCAAGTTGCAAAAATAGCCTGAGCACATCCTGTAACAAATTTAATGTTTAAGTTATCGGCTCCGCTAAATCTATGCCTAGAAAGGTCGTCATTGTGTCACTGAATCACGGATTTAAAGCAGAAATTGATTAATATATTCTTTACTCACCAAATAACCGCAGCAGGGTGGAGTCTGGCTGCAGCGCGGACCACAGGAGCAGTAACGGTTACGCTGCTGCACCTGGACTTGTCCAGACACGTCCCGACAGCGCCAGACGGAGGCGGAGTGATCTGCGCACCAGAATGATCGAGAATAGTGCTGGCAGAAAGTAGTGCCAGACCGAGGCGGAGTGATATGCGCATAACTGAAGGATGAAGGACAGTATCGGCAAAAGCCAGCAGTGGGAATCCTCCACAGAAACAATACAAATATTCAAAAGGCTGAAAAGCAAACAAACAAGACCATTTTGAAATCAGATGCCTTATATTTTCAATAACTTGAGCATTTAGCCTACAATAAGCTGGTGTAGATAAATAAAATAAAGTGAATCAAACTTCATATGCTATAATAGTATATTATTAAGGGGTTCAGCAAGAAAAAATATAATTCTTTTCATTTGGAAGAGTGGTGAGTGAAAAACTGTCCTGTCAAAAAGTGGTATTAGCTGAAAAATGATGGCAGGGGGACAAACAACAGCAACAAAAAAATCAGAAAAAGAACAGCTCGCATTTAATGAGTGTTTACTTGCTCCTCACGAAATATATAATATTTTAATATCTTATTGTCCAGCTTTGAAGAGAAAATAATACTTTTTTTTTTTTTTAAATTTGATCCATATATGATGGAATGTGGCTGAAAGTGTAGGCTAGAGCAAAAGAGATTTGCTGCTCTATTTATATGGGCAAAACAAACAAACAACAACAACAAAATCAAACATCCCTGAGGTTATTTCAAGTGAGTTGATGGCTAAAATGTGAAGATGAAAAATAGATTGTGAAAGTTGATATTTTCAGGCAAACAAAGTAGCCTGAACTTAACTGCCACAAACTGTTTTTCTTTTTCCCAAAAAGGAAAGCAAAAATTATGGTATTAGCTGTTATACATTACGGCATATTTCTGTTATCAATACAAGGTTACTAAATTTAAAAGTGAGAAATTGTAATTTTTCCAAAGAATTAATGCAAAAACTACAGTACTGACTGTTATATGAAATACGGCATATTCCCGTTATAATCACAGTTCAAAGGTATTTAACAGTGGAGTACTGTATTTTTTTCCAGAAAAAAAAACTGTAGAAATTACGGTTTTGACTGATAAATTTATTCACAGTTTTTCGCCATTCCAAAAATTGAATTTTTCCGTTTTATAGTCTACAGTATTTACTGTAAAATTTACAGATTTTTTTACAGTGAAGAACAAGAAGAAGCAGAAAGACAAAAAGAAAAATAAGTCTCGAAAGTAGAAAATCTGTTCGTATGAAAAACCATTGTTCTTAGTGTATTTTTTGAGGGGAGTTTGTGTGATATTTTTGTTTTTGGGAATTGGGCACAATTATGTTTTTGTGAAATTTAGTATTACTTTTATATATGATATAGTTAGTTTAAATAAATAGAATAATATTTTGTCTGATAATTAAGAATATTCATGATAATGCATAATGTTTTAAGTATTTTGCTCTGTTTTGTGTATTTTTTATTTTGAAAATAAATTGATTTAGTAATGGAAACAATATTTCATAATCCCTGGTACTTACAGGGGAAGTCTTGGGTACTTAGAGTATAAGTACCAGGTACCTGCATGATAAGGAAGGGAGGTGAGTGTTCACTTTGTAATCCAGCCCAGTTCCAGATGTTGACCAGTAGTTACAGGTAAAGTAGTGGGTAGTTAGACAGTAAGTAAATCCAACAAGTGTTCACTTTATAATCCAGCCCGGTTCCAGATGTTGACCAGTAGTTACAGGTAAAGTAGTTGGTAGTTAGACAGTAAGTAAAGCCAACAAGTGTTACATGGTAAGACACGGGAAACTACACTGTAAGACTCCGGGACTTAGATTGTAAGACACGAGCGTAACTATCCCATAGATTCCGCAAAATGTCATGGTACATGCGTGCGAGTTACCCCAACTGTTGAAGAAACTACACATTAAGACACGGAAAACTACACTGTAAGACAACAGCACTTACACTTTAAGACACAAGTGGAACTACTCCACAGGTTCAGCGAAGTGACATGTACAATTCTGACAGTTACCCTAAAAGTTAAGGAAACTAAGACGCTGGCCGTATTATAAAGTGCTACCAACACGTACATAAGCACAAATAAAGGTGTTTCTGTATTTTACCTCGGAAGGACAAGACTGCTTTACTCAGTTTAATGAAATAAATGAGAGAGAGAAACAGTTCTTCAGGAAAATCCTAACATACTGTATGTCATAAAACCTTATGTACCATAATTAAACCTCTGTTTATCACATTTCTACTACTACTCTTTCATAACATTATCTCAGATTTTTCTCTGTTTTTGGTTTCAATTATTTGAGATCCCAGGAATTTTATGCATTTTAAAGCTATACAGTCCTCTTCTTCAAGTTGGAAAACTAACCAAGTGTAACCAAAACTTCTATAATACTATTATCCCTCCTTACATACATAAGACCCCCCTGTTTTCAGGCAGACCAGAGGTTAGTTCTGTGGTCCTCACCAGAGTTCATGGGGGCCTTCACACCACACCACAACAAACAAACTTTCAAAAATGCAAACCAGAGTTTGTTTGGTCTGAACCAAACATTTTGGTGTGACAGTGCCCTCAATGTCAATCAGGGGACCCATGTAGTGTTGAGATACTGCTGACTTTCTAAAATATTAAACCAACACCATTATCTTTAACATACTGCTCAGCCCAGAGCTGTGTGCTTTTGAGCTTTCATGTCATTTCATTATAGTTGATGTTGGGAAGATTCTAAGAATATTACCACATGTACAGTACAATGTCAGTATGTTTCAAGTTTAAGTTTACCGTAGTTTGATCATCTTTAAATCTGTACCTATGATATCATACCGGAAAAATGAAGATGTAAATAAACTAGAACAGTACTTCCCCTCAGGGTGACAGCCCGCTGGTGGGCACGAAGCTGACAGTGAGACGCAACAGGTCATTTACCATTAATAAGTAAGGATGGGAATTGATAAGGTTTTATTGATACCAGTGACTTTAACAGTTCTCCTTATTGATCCAATTCTTTCACAATTTCCTGTAGATTTTCTGTGTGGAAAAGAGTAGGCTTTTAGGTTTAATAGTGGCAGCAATGTCAAACATGTGACACTCTTTTGAAGTAAGTGTCTTGTCAAAAATTAAGATGTAATTGTGACCACTTCTGCCCCCTGTCTGATTGATAAGGGAACTGATAAGCACAAAGACAAACAATATTGATTCCTTGAGGGAGTTGTTATCGATTCTCAATTGAAGTTGGTTTATGATTCTGATCCCTGTTAAAGAGAACCATGAACGTAATTTTTAAAACTAAATGTCCATAATGTTGTAAAGATCCAGTGCAGACTTAGAACATGCTGCCTGGGTGTAAACAGCGGTATATGCTTCTGTTAAAGACACAAGTTTGTATTTTAGGATTATTCATTACAATATCAAGCAGTTAAATTATACAATGCATAATTCTGAATTACTACAGCAATGATTGTGATTTGTGGAGCCTGCAGTTATCTGCATACTTCAATAGTACACTGCTTCCATCTCTACCCTTGTAATCAGTTTATTCTCAACACTAGAACCACTACAGCGGTCTGACGAATGGTTTGGGATTTTTGGATACCAATAAATTTGTTAAAATAAAATCACAAGCATGTCATGCCATCAGTTTTCCTAAATAAATGTTCTGTATGTTTTCTGAAGCTTATGAGGTTGTCTAATGAAGCACTAAAGATTACTAAGCATTTATACCTCCAACCGCTGCTACAGTCATACAGACGGCTGTGGACTGACACATAATGATACATTTAGCGCTGTTTGCAGCACGAGCTGCAGCAGCCACAAGCAAACAGGAGGGAGTGCCAAACAACCAGCAACTGCAAAAAAAAAAAAAGACCCTTGTCACCTGCAAGGAGTGCTACCTGCGTGTGAGAAATGGACTGTGAGGGTTGAGAGCTTTTGCCCCATGTGTGTGCTGTAGCCGCGCTGGGCTATCTGCAGTGCTGATCCTGTTCATAATTCCATCTGTCAGTTCAATTTTCTAATTAATCAATAATCAGTTTGATCATTTGTTCATGTTATTTTCATTGTTGCAGTTCTAAAGTTTTTTGCACTTGTTTATTTTAGAATGTTTTATGTTTTTTTATGCAATATGTGTAACACTGATTGAAAACTCCACATTGGTCTATATAGGTCAGATGTAATTTTAGTTTGAGGTGCAGCAGGGGCCTAAAAGCAGTTTGACCTGTTTTTCATCTGAAAATATGACAGCATCAGGGCACTGGGTTGTGTCTCTTTGAGGTTTACATGGTGTTAAAAAGAGCGTGATTGTCTCCTTAGGATCATTTTGGGTATTGATTCAGTCAGACTGAACATCCAAGTACTCAGCAGAGCAGAGCACAGAGGACTGCTGACTCTTAATGGACAGCACTCCCAGTTTGATAAGTCAAGCTGTGCTCAGCTGCATGTGTGCCAGCACGCCTGCTGGGGCTTATGGGATTCGGAGTGAGCGAGGTGGGGGTGGGGGTGAGTTTTTATGACGGTGACATTTACATCAACATTGAGTGCGGTTGAAAAGCTGCCGGCTGCTCTGAGTGCTGGCCATCTACAGGAAAGCGTCACTCAAATCAAAGTACTTCAGGTTGCTAAAGTGGCTCAGAAACAGCCCGAAGGGCTCCAAAATTAACTGTCTGTCATGTTAAAAGGTGCAAAAATTGAGTCACTTCTCAAACACGGGTACACATGGGAACATGGTGATCTGAAAACACCTTTTCTAAGGGATGGGAAATGATAAGATTTACAGGTATCAATGTCATTATTGATTCTTCTTAGTGATCCAGAGCCTTATCCATTCCTTTACTGATTCTTATGGACATTTGTGTGTAAAAAAAAGTAGACCAACACAAATTTTCTGAGTCAACAAGGTCAAACACATGGCACTCCTGATCATTCAGAGTAATATGTCATCACCGACATACTCAAACATGTAACAACATGGTCTATGCATACAGAGATGCACAGAGCTGCTAAATAGCATTTATCACTGGAATCTACAACAGCTATGAGCGGCCCAAAGCAGCACGGACCAATCAGCATCCTCAAGAGGTGGGAGTTATGAGCTAGATGACAGCAGGGAGTGACTGCTCATGCAGAGATTAGCATAGATGCTGACAGTTCAGTAGCAGTTTTATCAGATCTGGACCACATTACTTTATTGAATGAAGAACAAACATCAACACTGAAAGCACTGATAAGTAGTAATGATATTTTTGCTCCACTTTTGACATGTTTTGATGGTAGTTTATTCTACTTAGTGACTTAAGTTTGGTATTTTACACTGCAGAAGCAGCGTCCACCTACTACTCTGATTGGCCCATAATGAATGTGATTGACAGACCAATAGTCCAATCACCTGCTTAGTATGCTTTTGAGAGATCCTGCCCATTCCCAAACACTTTCAATGGGCTCTTTCCCACTGTACTTTTAAAAGTAAAAAACAACACTGACCTACCTATGTAAGAGCTGAGTTCAGATTCTTAAATGAATCTTCTATGTTGTCAGCTGTGCACACTCTCCAAATATAAAACCAGGTAGATATTAGATGCAACATACACATTATATCTTCTTCAGCACATGTTTTTAAACATTGTGACTTTTCAATACTTGACATATTAGGAACCATACATTTGTTTTGAAGGAACTTTTACATCCGTCTGTACTAAATTTTAAGTGTTAATTTGTGCCTTTTCATTACCCTTTAGAGTCATGATTAGGTCTTGTGTTTTCTTTCCCTATTTATGATCCGTCTTGACTAGGTTTTCACATATGAAGACTAGAATTACTCAATCATATATCCTTTGTCATAGCAGAGAGAGCTATTGCATTCGATGGAGCTCCTATTTTATGAACCGTGACACACAAGCACTCATACACTCAGAGCATCTACACATGCTCTATACAGCGGGCCTCTCTCTTTCTGCCACCTGAAGAGTCTGTATCAATCACTACAACAGCAGTTTAGAGCTGATGGGTAAAGCAATGATGAACCAATTAATCGTTGACACACATCTTAAGTGTATTAGCAAATGCAAAGTTAGATGGAGAGATGAATATGCCTAAAAGAGAAAGAAAGGAAGGCTAATGGAAGCTCTGTGAAACTCAACAATGACTGAACACTCCGCTTTCAAATCTCTGCCTCCGTCTTCTGGCTAAAGCCCACATCAGTGAGCGAGCACTGGGCCTCAGCCCCCACATGACACCCGCCCACCTCTGAATGAGAACAGAGCCCACAGCAGGAGAAAATATAATAACACACAGTGATATCTCAGAGATGAGAGGGGCATTGGTAGTGCAGTCTGTTAATGTGTTTGGTCTGTAATCAGAAGGTTGCAGGTTCAACACAGCTCTGGCTGTCACATGGAAATGAGTCCTTGGGCAAGACACTTAACCCCAAGTTTCACCCACTGCTGCGTCAGTGGCGTGTAAATGGGCATGAAAGGTCGTGAAAGTGTTAGTTGATACTGATGGAAAACTGACATAGACAACAGTGAGTGAATGTGAGTGAATTGGTGTGAATGGGTAGATGTGAGCTGCAGTGCTTTGAGTAGTCAAAGAGACTAGAAAAGCACTATATAAGCTCAAGTCCATTTAACATGACATCCAAAAGGCTGCTTATTTTTAGAGCTGAAGAAAAGTGATTTATTTCTGTTGTCATGTTTGTCAACCTGCGCTGATGGTTTCATAACTCAAGTTTTTAATTAGAACTCTCAACTATCACTGTAATACTGCAGTTTGTTGGAGAGAAGATTAACCTGCTCTGTTATCTGCACTGCCATGTCATGCACCGGGGTTGTAATCCCTCAGTTTCAGCTGATTGGGCATGTTAGCAGCCCTACAGGAGCAGAGAGTCTATACTGGAAAACAACCAGATGGATTGGAGTGTATTTTTCTCTGTTTGTACATCATATTTTGTTGTTTTTTTCACCTTTTGCTGCATGTAACAGGTGTACTGTTTTGTCCAGGTAATCCATCAGAAAGAGACCTTGAATTTGAGAGATAACCCAGTCATATAGGAGTTTCTAAAAACAAAGTAACACAAAAGCAACATAACGAAGCTCGACAATCATAACGACTTAAGTTGTGTATATTGATTCAAAACAGGTGTGACATTTGTGTCAATTCACAGTGTGTTTCATTAACTGAATAATGACTGTGGTACTTCAGCACAACACATGAGAAAAATCCTACAGAGCGTTTAGAACAAGGCTTCCTCCCTGAGTAGAGAAAGAGAGGCCAACTAACAAAAGAAACACTCATCCTCTTTATGCATAAAGAGGGCGCAATGACTAATGCCTTTCTAAAACTTGCGTCCCTACTGCTTTTGAAACAACCAAGGTTTTAGGCAAGCCACAACAAATTTATCTGAATAGCACCTTTCAGCAAAAAGGCAATTCAAAGGGCTTCACACAGTACATCAGACCACTATGACAAAAGGAAAAAACAAATTAGAATACAATACTAATCAATTTAATTGATGAAACCACAAAAAATAATAAACAAAAATGTTTAAGCAAAGGTAAAGAAAGAAGAAACAGCTGATGAAATCCATTTAAATATAAAAGCTTGATTATTGTAACTATTATTCTACTCATTAGCTATTTTACCTCTTTGAAGTCGTCAAGCCATTTTTCTGAGCTGTGTCAATGACTAACCTGACACGTCAGATGGACTGTTCAGTGTATTCCACTAATCCATCCAGGAAAAAGCCCATAGAAAGCATTTGGAAATGGGCATATCCAGCATGTGTCAAATTCATTACGGACCAATCAGATAGTGTAGTTGGCTGGCAATACTGCCAGGGTCGAAAGGACAGAACTTGAGCCACTTTGTAAAAACAAAGTCTCAGTAAAACATGTCAGAAGTGAAGCAAAAATATCCTTTCCATTGAGCAGTTTGTAGAGTTTTTTTTTGTTGTAATAAATCTTAAACCCTTTTTAACAAGAGCTTTGATTTAGAATCATGAATATGTCTTAACTGAATACCAATTCCAAATTGCATTGTCATCTTCACAAATGAAATCTAATTTAACTGTGAGGCCGGGATGGATGCTCATCTTTAATAATGAAACTACATGTCGGGTGTTTCAAAATGTAGACATTATTAATTACTGGGCAAAAGTTAGTCACTTTGAGTCATTTTCCTGCCCTTAATCTTCATGCATTTACAACCAAATGTTACTATGGCTAAAGGATTTTTCCATGACTCTACTGGGGTTTTTGTCTCTGCATATGGCTCTGTTAAAACTGCAGAATTGGGGCACTAAATGAGCTCATCCATGGCTCAACAAAATAAATTTGTTTCCCTGCAGGGCTCCCACTCAGAAGCTCCTACCCCGCTGCGAGCTGTGTGTCAGACGATACATCGGACTGAATCACACTCTTCAAAAAATACAACAACCTACTGCCACATCTTCCCACTAAGCTCGACTCTGAGCCACTCTGCTGCCTCTCCAGCACCACTGACCCAGAAAAAAGAACGTAAAACAGTGTGAAATGAAGTGAATTCTCCTGAAAACCACAGCCCCCATTTCTGTGTCTGTTCCCTCTCTTAAAAAACAATCCAGCATATCCGATGGCCACAGCCTCTCCTCCTACAATCCCTCTCTGCTCCACTGTTAGAGCCATTAAAAAGAAAAGAAATGGGAAACATACTACATTTATGAAACATTCTGCACACTTTAAGCCAGCTCTTTTCTATAAATTTATTTCAGCAGATTATTGCAAATTTTTCCACTCAGAATAATCTATAGACACGTCGAGCAGGGAGAGGCATACTCTGTTAAAATATGATACTTCAAAGAGACCAAAACAGAGCAAACAGGATTTTATTAAGCTGTTAATTAAGCCAGGCAAAGAGAGGATGAGGAGGAAGCAGATGGAGAATGATAAGTGATGAAGAAGATGGAGATGGAGGGAGAGGGAGTATCTCAGGGCAGAGAAGAGGAGGCAGAGATCCCCAAGACTCACTGAATCACATTGAGGAGAGATCTGACAGAGCTGAGAGGACAGATCGATGAAGATAAAAATCTGCCAGGAAACACATCATCCACTACAGTTTTTATTTCAAATGCACACTAGAGTGTGTGACCTGCTGCAGGTTTTTTTGCAATCATCACCCAAGTGCTCTCATTTTCCAATTCATAGCTAGAGAAAGATTTACTTCAACATCAAGGTGGATGTCCGAGTGGGAAGATGCATTTCATTACGGTCATTAGCTGTATCTTGTAAGTAATAAATGATGCCACTTAACATTAGATGAGGCTAATCTCTTCTGAGTATAGCTTGCAGATAAAATAAGAGCATTAAAGAGACCTGAACCACCTGTTTTTTGTTAATAAGCTCATAGAGCTCTTAGAAATAGTTCAATCTTGGTGTTCATTATTGTCAAGTCTCTCTCCCTGACCAATCAAAACCAAGGAGGGGCTGAACTTGTGATAACCAGGTTCTCAACTACAAAACACTCAGAGAGAGCAAACCCCCACCAAGGTAACTCATATATTGCTGCAACATTTATAAGCAATAGTTCCATGATAAAGTTCCATCATATTATGATTCCTCAACTCTGAAAACCCACACCTAGCACTTGGAATCAAGTTGATATCATTATAAGTTAGACAGTTAGCAAAACAATTGTTCGCTGATGGCGGTTATCTGGATCACCACCAACATCTAATCGTTTTTAAGTTGGGCCATTACCAACATCTCCTGAAAATTAAAGCAAAATCTGTCCAGTAGGTTTTAAGCAATCTTGCTAACAAACAAACAAACAAAAAAACACATACCGGCAAATATATAAACTCCTTGGCGGAGGTAACAATGGCAAAATACAAACTTTATCCAACTTCTGTCTTCTTAGTGTGGAAAGGGTACACATCAATGCTTGAAGGCCTGACAAGCTCCACCTCTTTGTCAGTTAGCAGGTGGCTATAAGTAGGGATGGAAATTTATAAGGTTTTATTGATACCAATGCCGTTATCAATTCTGTTTATAGACTGATAGCTTTATAGATTTTTTAGTGATTCCCTTATCAATTCTTGTGGATTTTTTATGTGTGCAAAAGTTTGCCTATATAGTTTTTCAGTGGCAACAATGTTAAACACAATACATTCCTGATATTTAATGCTGTGTTACATAGATAAATGCTTCTGCAAGTTGCTGGTGTTTCCACCCACTAAACAATACACAAGACTAAGGAACTATTTTGACTATTTCTGCTCTCTGTCTGCCATGATTACATTTTTGACCTCTTTGTTGTTTCTCCTGACTGCTTCTGTCTTTGATTTCCAAAGCAATCAGTTCAAAGTGGAAGGAATAGATAAAGGATAATTTTGAGGAGATACTGGTTAAAAATAGAATAGAGTACTCTTAACTGGAACTGGTTTTCGATTCCCATCCCTGGCTGTAAGTAAATATAAGAAAGTAATTTAATTGTGGCACCAGGACCTGGCCTTTAAAGCCCCCATCAGTATCCAGTCATGCTTTGTTAAGTATTTTCTACAGTCTGTGGGCTCTAGCCCATCATCTATTGTCAGTGTTTTGATAGACAGCCCCTGGTGGCTAACTCTTACCCACGTGATGTGTAGGTGCTCCAATGCACCTTTCAAGCTGACTTTGATTTTACACCTACAGTCTATTGCATGTTACAATAGAGCATATTTAGAGTATTTATCATAAAACTGAACCTTGCTTGACTGGATATTTGTGTTGGATTTAAGTTTTAGACCAAAGTATGGACCAAAAAACTGACATAAAACCAAATTGTACCCACTCCTGCTCTGTCAGTGACAAAAACAGGATGATATTCTACAGAAGTAAGGCCTTGTGAGTAACAAAAGATGTAGAAGTGAAACAAAAAAGAGCCGGACTGACAGCTGAGGAGTATTTTTAGCCTCTCTGGAGTTCAGTAGTGTCAGAACTTCATCTTTTCTAAATAAAATAGCAGCCTGCATTAACACTGCTGCTGAGTCAGACCGTGTTCACACCCACAGCTTGGTTCAGGTGTTTCAGGAGCGTTAAAACTGCCGGCATCATGGAATCAAGTTTAAGTGTCCAAACAGTGTTTTAAAGCATGTTTTTTACATCACAGAACTATCTGGAACATTCAGTAAAATAGTTTAATATTTCACAGGCAGCATGTGCTCCAAATATGAGTTTATCACTTGTGTCGTAAAAAAAAATAGCTTAAAGCCAACTGGTCTAGTACCATAATGAGACTAGGAGTAAAAAAGAGCTGAAAGACTTTGGTGACTAAAGAAGGGGTGCAGATAGCCTAGCGCAGCCTTTTTTTTCTGTTCAGGCACCCTTAAACGTCCCATGTCCTGCAAAGTCTTCTTTTTTTTTTTGCTTTTATATTTATTATTTTTTATTTATTTTTTATGTAGTAGGTACAGTGCACATTAATGAACATCTATTCAGAAAACAATATATGTAAATATGCCGAATTATAGCACCAATGCTAATTTACATCCACAGTCCCTCGGCAGGTAACACAAAAACATGATGAACAAAAACAAGGACATCACACACATACACAAGCAGGGCATAGAACAGGACAATAGATCACTATAAGAGCACATCACAAGACCGTACATTTCTAAAACCCTAAAAATCAGTGGTTACAGGACTGGTTTGCTTCAGCCACTGCTTGACGGGCATTTGAAAAGTCTGTAATGTGGGGCACTCCCTTATCGAGAGTTGGAGACTGTTCCAAATTTTACTGGCCTTTAGAGAGACAGCATTTTGTCCAAAGACTGTTTTTCTGTATGGCACCTCACAGGCCCGGGTCATGAGGCCACTGTGGGCCCATATTTTAAGAAAGTCAGACATGGGAGGCGAAGCTAGTCCATGTAACACCTTATACATCAAACAATTTTAAAATTTATAAAGTTCTCCAAGCACATGAAGTTGTTCATTTTTAAAATGCTACAAACATGGAATGACATTGGTTTTCTATAGAGGATCTTGAGTGAATTTTTATAGAGTGATTCTATGATTTTGCACGTATTTACACCTGCCAGCGACCAACATGTAATACAATATTCAATGTGTGATAGAATCATTAAATGTAAGAACATTCTAGCAGCACCCAGTGTTATGAAAGGTCTTATTTGTTTGAAATTGTTCAAATTGAATCTCACCGTATTAGCAATTCTTTTAATGAAACACAGTGTGGAATCGAGTGTTACACCAAGGTACCTAAATTCAGAAACAATTTTTAGTTCCTGTCCTGCCAAAAATACACCCAAATGTTTGATGTCCAGTGGTTGCTTTGTGAACATCATACAAACGGTTTTAGTTGTTTTTAATAGTAGACAAGATTTACATAGCCATTCATTTACAGGAACCATCGCTGAAGTAGGAACAGAGGCTTCTTCTTGAATATTTTTTGCACTAGTAAAGATGACAGTGTCATCAGCGTATGTTTGAAATTCAACTTTATGACACGAGTCGGGCAGGTCATTAATACACATCGAGAATAGCAGAGGGCCAAGTATTGACCCCTGAGGTAGATCTACAGAGATATCTAGAAAATAATGCTGTTAGAAGGGCTTGGGGAGCAGAGGAATGGTAAATGGTAAATGGACTCAAGCTTATACAGTGCTTTTCTAGTCTCTTTGACTATCAAAGCAGCTTTACACTTCAGGTCACACCTAATCATTCACACCCATTCGCTCTTACTTCCTGGGTCTATTATGTAATAGCAATACAGCCTGTGTGTTTTTGCCCATCACAGGTGGACACCATGGCTGTTTTGATGGTCAGCTCTGTGGCCTGTAACCAATCAGTGCAGAGCTCATTATCATAGCCTCCCCGCCCCCACAGATCACAGCGTTTCCAAAAATGAGGGAAAAAGAGCTGCATCTCCTCTTTTAATTCAACTTAAATCAAATCCTTGATTAGTAGACACCAAAGACGTGACGTAAACAGTCAAAGGCAACAGGACATGTGACCTTAAAAAAAATTCAAGGCACACCTAAAAATGTACTCATATTCAAAACATATTCCATGAACTTTTGACCACAAACTTTCACGCACACCAGAGGTTGTCCTTCGAAATTTGTTTTTACATTTCATCACTGTAAGTTTCCATAAACGGGACACCCCTGGGCATGCACTCAATCTGTAGCCACAAGGTAACTGGCTCCCAGGGCTTTCCTGAAAGTTTTGGAAATGTAATCATTACTCACCAATGTTGCTGATCCTTTCAATCAATGAAATCATCACTTTATCTTTAACTACTGCTGGCTTAGCACTTTATGATGAAGCTGATGGTTCAGATACGGAGTTATGACAATAAAAAATGCTGGCTTGTTTTTCAGCAGCAGCTGCTAAAAACCTTACAGCTAAAAAAAAAGTTATGCTATATGAACAAGGCTCATTGCTGTAGGACCATTCATTCACTAACCTAGGCGTTGGAAGGCATTCATCTAAACCATACACTAATAATCTGATTAATCATAGTAAGAATTGGTTGATATTTTTCAGGGCGCCAAAGATTGCCATGGCACCCCTGTTGAGAAGGGCTGGCTGGGCTGATTGTGTCACAGCATCCACGTATGGACACTTTCACCTTGACAGAGGTGGCCTATATTCATTACGAGCCTGTGGCTTCTTTCCTGAATGTCTTCCCCTATTCTCTCGCCTGACTCTCCAACTTGATCCGCTGTCTATCCTCTCTCAAAAAAATGCTGAAAAGCTTCAGAATCATCCTAAAGAAACTGAACAGAAGATTACCATCACTGGAGTTCAGCAAAGTTCAAGTGATTTAGTCTTTGGCTGTGATAACAAAAAAGTTAAGCTTAAATGCAAACACAAAGTCACATTTAGAGCCACTGAGGAAGTTTCTGTGTGTCTATGTACAAATAATGAATCATCTTACCTGTGAGGATCAAACAGCATCACAGAGGGAAGACAGCAAACATGGAAGAGAAGTGAGAAATAGAGCATTAGCCTAGTGAATGAAACCAAACAAAGTCCCATAGCTTTACTCACAGAAAACATATCAAAGTTAACCCTTGGATGCACGAGTGACTGGACCCCACTCTTCCACAAGGGGGGTCAAAATGACCCCTATAACAATCATTGTGTTTTGTGCCATTTTTGGCTGGATGGTAACCATTTGTATTATTACTTGCAGTAAAACTTTGACCCACAGAAGAATAATTTCATGTTTGAAATAGGTTAATTTTTCTCTTTACAACAGTTTTTGAACATTTTGAGAGTTGAAAAAAGACCATTAAAGAGGACAGCAGGTGTGTGTGTGTGTGTGTGTGTGTGTGTGTGTGTGTGTGTGTGTGTGTGTATTGGATGGAAGGGGGGGTTGTATGTGTGTGTGTATGTTTCTCTCAGCGTCCAGGTCAGTTTTGATTGTCTTGTCTGCTCACTAAATGCAGATGTGACAAACTATCTGTAGCTTGCACTTCACACACTTATCGCTGGCTTGAGAAAGGATAAAAGCAGCATGTAGTCATATCAGTAACTGCACACTTACACACACAAATTTGATGTTCAATTTGATTTCGTTCATAAAAAAATTATTCTGATCAACAACCCTTCTGGTACTGACAGTGTGTGCCTACAGTTAATATATTTCTGACAGCCACAACTGATAAAACTCACAGGTTACCATGAGATTCCTTAGGGAATGTACAGGGGTAATTTTTGACCCCATAGTGGAAGTTTGGGGTGGTAATACAAATATAACAATTTCTTAAAAAGTATCAAAGGTAACTTAAAACTGTTAATGAAATTATATCAAAAACATGTATTTTGAAAAATAGCTGGAATATGAAATTATTACAACTTTTCATGACAAAGATATTCACAAGAAAATTACCTCATGGGGTCATTTTTTGACCCCATCGTGCATCTAAGGGTTAACATCTCTTGTTATCTGTGCCCGTTGCTATCTCAATAACCTTAACTGATTTCAAAAAGAAAACAAAAAGACTGACATATTCTGATGTGAAAAAAGGCGATAAAACACGCGGAAAATACGTCAGAAATACAGCAAAACACAGAGAAAATACAGCAAAAGAACGAAAAGAAAACACTCCAGATTGATACTAATGCTATTGTGTTTAATATTTTACATTATTTACACAGAAAATACTGATAAACTGCCGTTAAATCACTCTCATGCTCGGCTCTCAATCCTATCACTCTGCAAGCATGTCTTCTTCTGTGTCCGGCGGCAGCTGGATAAACACTGAAAAAGTGCACAGCGCCCCCTACTGGCCAGGAGGTGAATCGATTCAGAGAATTTGCTGAATCGATATTGAATTGGGAGGGGAATAATTGCAATGTATTGCTGAATGGATACTTTTGTCCACCCCTATTCTGATGTCTGGCCTTTTGGACAAAACTTCCATCAAATTGTGCAGGAAACACACATACGTGTTGGCGTTGCATGCTCATCCATTTCACATTCAATGTAATCATGTTGAGATTTTTTCAGACACTTAAATTCATGCCAAAAAATCCAGCTGTCAAAGAGGAACCAAAAATAAAGAGCAGGAAGTGAAAGCCCCTCTCTGTTTTTCTCAGCAGACTAAAGACTGTACTGTATGTGAGGACAGATAAGAGCGGAGTGTTTTTCTGTCTGTGAGCATGTCTCTCTGAGAGGCTGAGGCCTGTCAGCTGCAGACTGATGACGCCTCAGATTTAAATGCAGAGCGGCAGCCATCGTCCTCACAGCATCGAGTGTCACCACAGATTTTTCCCGCTGCTTTCAGAACTGACAGAGCCGTGTGTGTGTGTGTGTGTGTGTGTGTGTGTGTGTGTGAGTGGGTGTGGAAGTATCCTATTCTGTTTTCAAAATGAAAAAACACCTGCAGCAAGTGAGACTCCTGAAAATGATACAGCACAAATACTTAAATAGTGATTGTGTTTTTTCACAGTTCATTTAATATAAAAAAAGTATTTAAGTCAGGTGTAAACAAGAAAATTTAGGAGAGGAAATGTATTTTTAATGTGTACTTTACAAAAATATCAAAACGTAAAGGGTGAAGTCAGTCTATTTAGAAAAAACTTGAACAAAGTCAAATGAAATAACAGCACACAGCAGTTCGAACCCCACTTTGGTAGAAATGTAAGAATTCTGGCTCAATATTTTATACTTCTGTTGTTTCTTTTTCAAGAATTCAGACTTTGATTTTAAAGTTTTGCTGCTGATTTGAAGATTATGCAAGTCATTTAAGATGTCTGGATCTTGTTTTTATATGTAATGATTTTGGAGTTTGACCATATAACTGGGGTTTAACTTTTGAATTATGCCTTTGATCTTGAAATTGTTACTTTGAATTTTGGATTCGGACAGATTTTGGGGTTCTGTCTTTTGACTAGAATTGTTATTTAAATTTAAGAACAAATTTTAGAATCCTGATTTGAGTTTTGGAATTTTGACTTTTGATTTTAGAATCCCAAATTTGATTTGAGTGTTCTCTAACTTTGATTTTAGGATCTTGATTCAAAGTTGTAGAATCCTGACTTTGATTCTACAGATGTAACTCTGATTTTGGAACTTTTACTTTGATTTCAAAATTCTCACTTTGATCCTGACTTTAGAAATATGACTTCAGTTTAAGAATCCTGACTTTGATTTTTTTTTAAAAAATCGGCCCTTAGTTTTGGAATTTTAACTTAATTTTAAAATTTCAGACTTTTCTTTTTATTTTAGATAATTAAAAAAAAAACTGTAATTAAAACTATTGCAATTTTTATTTCATTTTTTTCTTTACCTTGGCTTTTTCTTGTCATTTTGACTTTTTCAAAAACTTTCTTTCATTGTTTCATTCTTTTTCTCACCATTTCACTTTTTTCATTTATTTTTCTTTTGACAATTTTCCAATCATTTGGGTTTTTAATTGTGATTTCAACCCAAAATAACCACTAATAAAATGCATCAAATATGTTTTACTATACATGTTTTAAAATAAGTATTTATATATTTGGATATTTATTTGTTACAGTCAACAGCAATATAAAGAGTCTAAATGGGATCAAATCTTACATTTGTTTCACCTTGTGCATAATAAAGAAATGTTTCAAAAATATCCTCCTCACATTGTTCCTTTGTCCTGAATGACCCTGATGCTCTGATTTTAAGTTTTATGATTTAGTAAATATATTTCAATCTTGACTGCCATAATCATCTGTATACCTGCCTCTGTTCTCTCCTGTTGTCTCTCCGGTTGTCTTGAAAGTATAAAAGCAGAAAAAAGATGACAAAGTCATCGTGGGAGGACTAAAACTATGTTAAAAGAATAAAGAGCAATCAGAACAAACAGGACCACCTCGTCTGTGGTTTTCTTTGCAGTTTAACAGCGATCAGATGGGGGAGATGTTTCCGGAGAGTAAACAGCTCAGTCATAATTGTTAACACAGAGAACGGGCAGCCGGCCCACACAGTCAGCAAACTGCTCCAACAGGAAGGACGCCATCAGATACAGTAGGAGCGGGAGAGTGTGTGCATGTGTGCATGTGTGTGTGTGTGGGGGTGTGTGGGCGTGTGTGTGTGTGTGTGTGCATGGTGCCGGGGGCAAATGCTTCCCGATCAAAACAATGCTGGTAAACTGCACCCATGCAAAGCCATTTATTTCTCATCTCTGACTGAGCAGCAATTTGTGGTGGAAGCCTCCAACAAAAGCACAAAGGGAAAGAGACAAAGAAGAGAAAAAGCAGATACAAACCCTGCATTAGAAGTATTGTACTACAACTTTACTTTGACTAACATTGGTTAAAAAGTTCAGCAAAACAGACACAACCATGTGCCAGAAGAGGAGAGAAAACAGACCTCATGGTGCTTTTCCATTACTGTTGGCCTTGTTTTTCCATTACAGTATATCCATATACTCTCTCAATAGAGGTGGGGTCATCACAGTACAGCTGCATGAAACCACGGTCACATACGGCACAACACCAATGGGGGACACGAAGGTGATAGTCTCCTTGGTTCTGCCCGGACTGCCCAGTTTCCTGAATCTTCAACCATACTCAGATCACCACCAAAACCTAACCACATCTTTCTTGTGCCATGACCAACTTTCCCTGAAAATGTCATTAAATTCCATTAAAAATTGTTTTAGTTATCTTCTTATGGATGGACAGATAGACGAACAAAAGGACAAACGCTGGCATGGTAGGGATAATTATCAGTCTAATATATTTACAGTATTATAAAAAAGGACAATGTACAATAGCTAGCAGAAATTTATTAAACACATGTGGCTGCCTCTGAAGGCAATATGATTTATGATATGATTTGGGCAATACATCAAATTAATTGAAAATGTAATCTTCATTTGTTATTCCTTAACCTATTCTTACTCCACATGTAAGTTGTGACAATGTTTGTAGGAATAAATACTGTTTATACTGATACTGTTTCAAACCAGCTCATCTTTTGGCTTGTTTTGGTTTTAGATTCAATATGATCCGAGGATTTCATGGAAATGTTTTGTGGAAAAAAGTGCAGTTTTCACTGTCAGTATACAAAACCGGTCTATGTCCAAACTACATGATGTACATTTGACAACAAAATTACAGCATGTGTTCATTCCAAGAGAAGAAGTTAGTTAAGCTCTGACATACTTTAATACATTTTTGGCAAGATGTTTTAAACTTGATTTTTGTGTCTTTTATTGTTTTGTTCTTTGAGAGGGAAAAACTGATTAAAATCTAAAATCAAGTTTCACGTGGAAAAATCTGGGATTATATTATCAGGCCATGTTGCCCAGCCCTATTAAATCTTCTGAATTTGCACACTGATGTTGAAAAAGCAATGAGTGATTCAATTAAAACCCTGATTTCAATATCATTACTAATAATCAAGATTTTTAGTTACAAAAAGATGCATGGAGCGCTACTTAAGTGACTTAAAATTATGTCATGTCCCAGAATCATCTGTAGCCCCGATGAAATAATGGCCTTTTACTATTAACCCCTGTGAGTGCCTCAGACCTTTTTCATAACCAAGGTTATCAGTTTTCATACAACCAAGAAAATTGTAACAAAAAAATTCAAGCACACTGCTAACCATCCTTAAAAAAACTTTTGTCATGGTACCCTGTAACATCTGGCCAGAAAAGAGCCAAAAACTGGTCAAATTTTGAACCACTTCCAAAATTCCAACACTCATGGTTTTGATGAGGCACATAAGCTTACCAGAAATAAAGGAAGGAAAATGTTATATTCAATAACCATTACATTTTTATGTATTTTAAGTTTCAAGGAACATATTTTTAAATTCTATGATTTAAGACAATGTCTGTAAAGTTATTTAAGGCACTTAGGTCAAAGCATCACAGTTCAATCTCACGTGTTCAGGGCTCACTCTTTCACCATTATGTTTTATAAAAATCTGTCTTAGCTCAACTGTTGCTCAACAATGTCTGCTCACACATACAGATCAGGAGCGTCACTAATCTGAACTGATGAGCTGAGACATGAGCCTGGACCAGCTCCATCATCTACACCCTTAACTCCAGCATAAACATACATGTTGATTATTTCAGCTGCAGGTCATCATCTGCCTCCCTCTCTGAGGTCCTCACAGGATGATATAAACCATTTTTTTTATCCAGAGACAAACACATGTGGAAGAAATGAGGTCTGCAGGCTGGAGTGGCGAGGCTGCACAGCTGGGACGTTTCCTCTACATCCACTGGCTGATTTAAGACTTTCAACTGTTCAGAGAGAGAGGCCACTTAGCAGCCAGCAGTTGGAGGAGATCCACACACTGAAGGTCACAGCAGGTCAGATCCTACCACACACATACTTAAACACACTCACTGAAACACATGGCTTCTCCAGCTGTACAATCTGATGTCTGATAAACAAAACTGGAGGCTAGATGCACAAAGAGGGTTTACAGCTGCTGGTCTTCAAAGAGGACTTTGATAAGTGCAGGTAAGACATCAAGGAGAGCTGCCTCATCCAGTACTGGGCTGTGCCGTTACTGTAATGTCTTGAATATAACACGCCCTCATTTATAACACACACCCCATTTTTACCTCCGCCAAGGAGGTTATGTTTTTGCCTGCGTTTGTCTGTCTGTCTGTCTGGTTGTGTTCAAAATAACTTGAAAAGTTGTGAACGGATTTGGATGAAATTTTCAGGAATTGTCGGAAATGGTATATGGAAGAACTGATTAAATTTTGGGGGTGATCCGGATCACCGTCTGGATCCAGGAATTTTTTTGGAGGATTCTTTAACATTGCCAGATAGGACCATTTTCGCCAAAGTGGACCAAAGGTCTGCGCTCTCAAAGTGCTTTTCTAGTTCATGTTTTTTTTTTTTCAAGAAAAAACACTGCATTCAAATATAACACACACCCCATTTTTCATGTTTTTTTTCCCAGGAAAAACACTGCATTCAAATATAACATGCACCAACATTTTACCCAAACCTTACTCTCTCAGACAACTCAGAAATGACCTTTATTCAAAGTTTTAATGAATTAAATTTCAGTACTTTCACAACAAATACCATACAACATTTTCTCTCTCAACCGGATGCGGAAACACCTTTTGCTTCACGCATGCACAGTTACTTGATTTCTGCCCGAGCACGCTCAGTCGTAGTGTACCAACCAATCAGAGAGCAGCTATCAACATGCTGATGTCTTCGACCAATCACAGCGCAGCTATTTTGGTCCCCTTTGCTCAGAAGATGGCAGCGCCCTGTGTTTTCACATGAGTGGTACTGTAACACTTGAGAACTTCACGATCATTACACTAAGACAGGGGCGGGGTTAGGGGGTGGCTACTTGGGCCCCGGATGTTTTCTGAAAAGTCTCAAATCTGAATTTTACTTTTGAGGGGGAAAATAACCCCTCGGAAGAAACGTGCAGTACCGGAGTTCAACAGAGAGGCATGATCCCCCCCGAAGAAGAACACTTCAGCAGCCTGCATACTGCTCGCATGAGAAGACTGATGTAAAAAATGGAAGTTTTTAAAAAAAAAAGGACCTCGACAGAATGACAACACCAGGTGTGATGAAACGTGTGATGATTCAGGTTTGTGAATCTTACTTGAAAAGTGTTTGACGTTACTCTGCATGAAAATAAAGTGAATAACAGAGAGGTTGATACTTTCTGGATGATTAAAAAAATATATATATATATATATCGATATATATCTATATCTATATATATATGTATATATACACACACACACACATATATATACATATATATGAATATATATATACATATATGTATATATATATGATATATATATATGATATATATCACTGGCATAAGTTGAAATTGACAAAAGAAATAATAAGTAAACAATTAATGAAAATCATGACATTGCTTTTGAATTGTGGTTCAACAGAATTATATAACATTCATTCATTCATTTTCTATACCGACTATCCCTTTCGGGGTTGCGGGGGGGGGGGGGGGGCGCTGGAGCCTATCCCAGCTATCATTGGGCGAGAGGTGGGGTACACCCTGAACCGGTCACCAGTCGATTGTAGGGCAACATATAGAGTCCATACCTAAGGGCAATTTAGAGTGACCAATAATGAGCATGTTTTTAGTCTGTGGGAGGAAGCCGGAGTGCCCGGAGAGAACCCACACATGCATGGGAAGAACATGCAAACTTCACACAGAAAGGACCTGCCCGACCCGGGAATCGGACCGGCAACCTTCTTGCTGTGAGGCACGTGCACTACCTGCTGCGCCACCGTGCCGCCAAATTATGCAACATATAATATATAATATAAAAAGCAAACAGGCATGATGGGATCTGTAAACTAACAATTTCTTGAACAATGACTGCAATCAAGAGTTTTCTGTAACTCTCAATCAGGCTTCTGCACCTGTTGACAGGTATTTTGGCCCACTGCTTATCAGCAAAGTGTCCTTATTTGTCCAGGATAGTTTTATTTATTTATTTTTTATTGTTCTTTTCAACCACAATTCAAAAGCAATATCTTATTTCACTTAGTTTATAATTTACCCAATTTTCATGTATTATTACTTTTTCAGTTTCTAGTTATGTTTGAGTGACTATTGTGAATTTTGCCTTTTCTTTAATGGAAGGTATGAATATATTTGAGGATGACTGTATATACATAAAAAATGGCTCAAAGTCATCTTAATGTAATACAAGTGCTGCAACAATTGCTTTGAAGTGGGCAGAATTTGAAAGTTCAGAAGCTGTATCAATTTTAAAAAAAAGCAACAATTTTTTGCACTTGCTAAAAAAAATCCATCACTCATCTGGGCTAAGCCCCGGATCTTCTTCAATCCTGCACTAAGGTAAACTATAATTAAGACCCAAAATATTGGATTAGAACAGTTTAACAGTCAGTTTAATAAGAATTACTAATATTTTGGCTTTCTGTATCAGATGTCTTGTAATCACGATGTTGGGAGACAAAATATTTTACATATTTTGCTTATGCATGTGTATAATACGCAACCAAAAATTAGACCTTTTTAAGAGCAAAAAATGTATGTTTTAAAGAGAAATTACGGTAATCACTCTTTTATCATTACGTGATATGAGCCTTTGCAGTCAACACATAGGAACCTAGGGGTGTAAATCACCAGTTTCATGACGATACGATACAATATCAATTCTTTGGACAACGATATGATATTTGCCGATATCACAAAGTTGGCCATGATTCGATCTCGATTCGATTCAATTCAGGGGCCTTCGATCGATTTAAGACGATATTATGTACTCATTGAACACAATCAGCTACATTTCAACTAAAGCAAGAAAGAAATACAAAGCAGTTTCTAAGTTTTGACAGTTTTATTACTGAAATGTGAAACGATGTGCTGACCTTAGGGTATGATAGGTTATAGAGGATTATAACCATCTCTATGATCTAATCATGTTTAAAATTAAAATTGGGTTAATTAGTAGTCAGGTGTTTTTAGACTTTGCTTTACTGTTTAATGGTAGGTGTGGAGGAAGAATAAGAACAAACTCTCACTGTTTTCCTTTCATACAATAAGTAATTTCATTAATCAGTGCGCTACAAAATCAAATGATGAGATAACTTACTGTACTCATGTGATTACTCCTGTCGTGTGTGTGCAGTATGCATCCTCTGCTGTCAGATGTCAGATTACCCGGATACAGCAGTGCTATTTTCTGATTGGCTGACATGTCAAGCTCCGTTTTAGCTCTGTGATGCTAAGAGCGTGTTGCGACACGTTAGCATATAGCGGTGTTACTCGGTGAGACTTGAGAGCCCTGTAAAGTTGAAACTTCAGAAGGAGGCGCTATTGGGAGGAAGCGGTGAAACGGATATCAGGTCAGAATTTCAAAATAAAGGCGTTGAAGATGACGAAGTTGATCGATGTTTTGAGTTTCAATCGATTTGATCGGATCATTGCTTAACCAATTGATGTATCGATCCAGATTGATGGATCATTACACCCCTATTGGAACCATCCAAAATTATCACAACAAATTAAAATGAACTTTTTCAGTGTGATTGCGCAAAGTTTTGTGGCAAGTCGGCCCCACTTTACACCTTTTGGTTTGGTCAGATGAAACTAAAGCTGGCTTTAAGCTACCTTTTAATCTCTCGGTGCCAGTCAAGTGGAGAAAAAGTGTGTTGCATTTCTTTAAATTCAGAGGCTGGGACATTAAGTTTGTAATGTAATCCTTATGAAAACTCATCTTTTGTTTAATTGTCAAAATTAATATCATTATCGCAACACTGAACTATGTTAACATTAAAGGGCATTTTCAAGAAAAAAGGAAGAGCCTAGAGTCTTCAACTCATAGACTTTGTAGGTCATAAAGCAGAGCTTATTTAATGATAATTGATTGGTAGTTACTGGATCATGTCTTGCCAATTATTGTGATTGCCAAAGAACACTTTGAGGAAATTCTGATACTGTGTGCAAATGCAGATGCCTTAAACCACTAGGTGGTAGTGCTAGCGGATTAAAATGTATCCATTTTGACTCTAATTAGGCTAAGAGTTATAAATGTGCAAAACAAGGAGCTTGACGAGGTTGACTGACATAGGGCTGTTAAGATTATTTGAAATTTAAGTGCAGTCATCGATTCAATTTTGGCAGTAGACATCACCAGGCTCCAGGTATTGATGAACAACATCATTGAGGCTGTGTCCACATGTAGGCAAGTATTTTTGAGCTTTTTCTGTGCATTTTGTCCTTCTGTCTAGACATGAATGATCATTTAGGTCACTGAAAACACATACTTTGGAAAACTCCAGCAAACGTGAAGATTTTTAAGAACAGGGTGTCTTAAGGTGTCTCCATGTGGAAAAGGAAAATGGTGACCTCTCCTTGGGGTGATGTCACTCTGTGCAACATTATCACTTGTTTACATGTGTTACAAAGGACACTGATAAACTGAAGTTAGTGCTGACTTGGACTGTTTACATGCCAACACATACTTTCAGCTGCTCCCTCACTATAATGCTGCTTTAGAAACACTTCAACTGTACAAATGCTGCCTCGGTTTTGACCTGGTCTTAGTGTTTCACAAGTGCCTGTGTTAAGATGTTGAAACCAAAAAAAGTATCCACAAAACTTTTTAATAACTGGATTTGATTAAGATTATTAGATATGAAATTGAAATAAAAATGAAGAAATATTGATACAATATGCCAGCTGACAGAGCCACAACATCAGTCAGACTTGTAGCTAGAATAAATATGAAAACATAAAAATAAAACTTTATGCATGTGGATGGGTTTATGTTTGAAAATGTGGGAGGAAAATCTCAGGTTTTTAGAAATTCCAGCCTATGTGAACATACAGTTATGTTTATAATAATAGCAGTGTGTTTAAAAGGGTGAGTAAACCCCAAAATTCTTCAAATAAATTTTATTTTAATGCACAGAAATGCATTGGGGACACTGCACATTCTATTTCAAAGCAACAAAATTGGAAAAAGTAATTGAATTTGATAATATTTTACAGAAAGTCAAGTTCAAATAATAGCAGTGTTGACATCTTTATTTACAAACTCAAAAATGTAGTGTATAAACTAAGAATTGCTTGATGATTCAACTTTCCTGAGAATCATAAACTAATATTTAGTTGCATAACCACAGTGTCTGATAACTGCTTCACATCTGTGGTGCATGGAGCCTACCAACCTCTGGCACCGGTCACCAGGTATTGAAGCCCAGGACAATTGTACTACGATCCACAATTGATCTGCATTTCTTGGTTTTGCCTCATGAATAGCATTTTTTATGTCAGCCCACAAGTTTTCTATGGGATTAAGGTCCGGGGATTGTGCTGGCCACTCCATTACTTGAATTTTGTTTGTCTGGAACCATGATTTTGCTCGCTTGCTGGTGTGTTTGGGGTCATTGTCTTGTTGAAACACCCATTTCGAGGGCATTTCCTCTTCAACATACGGCAACATGACTTCTTCCAGTATTCTGATGTACTCAAACTGATCCATGATCCCTGGTATGCCATAAATAGGACCAACACCACAGTAGGAGAAACATCCCCATATCATGATGCTTGCACCACCATGCTTCACTGTCTTCACTGTGTACTGTGGCTTGAATTCAGTGTTTTCAGGTCGTCTGACAAACTGTCTTTGGCCCTTAGACCCAAAAAGAACAATCTTACTCTCATCAGTCCACAAAATATTGCGTCATTTCTTTTTAGGCCAGTCAATGTGTTCTTTGGCAGATTGTAACGGCTTCAGCACGTCTTTTTTTTTAACAATGTGACTTTGCGGGGGCTTCTTGCTGGTAGCTTGGCTTCACATAGACGTGGTCTGATTGTTACAGTACTCACAGGCAACCTTAGATCTTCTCTGATCCTCCTGGAGCTGATCATTGGCTGAGCCTTTGCCATTCTGGTTATTCTCTGATCCATTCAAGTCGTTTTTCTGTGTCTTCCTCGCCTTTCTGGTTTTGGCTGTCACTTTAAATCATCTGATATCATTGTAGCTGAACAGCCTATCATTTTCTGAACTTCTTTATAGGTTTTCCCCTCTTTTATTAACGTCTTAATCAAAGAACGCTCTTCTTCTGAACAATATCTTGAACATTTTACTCTGTTTTTCAAGGACAAATACACAGCCAGCATATGCAGCGTCAGTTGCCTTGATCCTTGAATAAGGGCCACCTGTTTAACACCTATTTTTTTCACACAATTAATTACCTCACTAATTGAACTCAGCACTGCTATTTTTTTGAACACGCCCCTTTCAGTTAATGATTCAGTTTCACAGAATCAGCAGCATGCACGTCATGCCTGTTGGGTCTGTTGGTTTTCTGTACCTTTACTAAACCTTCTAGAAACTTACTTGCAGTGTAGAAGTTGAAATTCTAACAAAAACAGTGATTTATCTTGCTAGTGAGTAAGACATTATCCATGTTTTAAACAGCTTAAGACAAAAAACAAAAGAGGAATGTTTTTAAGTCGAGGTCATGCAGCTTTTTGTCTGTTATCAACAGGATACTCGTGGTTATTCTGTCACAGGACAATAACAGAAGGAGGCAAGAACAAATGTAAGGCTGCAAAAATGAAACTACTTCAATCTTTTTTATGGAGAAGAATGTAAGGCACCATGAACTTAAACAGAATGAAAATTTAAAAGGACAGAAGCCTCTCTTTGTTAGAGAAAATCCAAACTAAAGCCAGTATCTGAGACAGTAGCAGATTGGTTTTGGCCTCAGTGTCATAAAACAGAAAAGACAGACCCTACAGAATTTCTCCCACATTGAGGGCTTATGTTACAGCAGATTCTTCCTGTAAACCATCAGACCTCATATGAACCCCATGCAGAGAAAAGAACAGACTCCACATTTCCAGTCCAGATCTTTGTGTCTGGACTGAAGTAGACAGACGGATAATACGTCTCACATTTAGACAATAAATTTCTCATCATTGTTCTTCAGTGTGCTTCCAGGCTCATTCTTCTGTGAGTTTTTTTGTCTTCCAGTCAGGAGAAATCTCAGAGGACAGAGACAAAGACCCAGCCAGGGAGTCAGAGGAGAAAATCCCAGTCTAATCTTCACATCCAGGGGTGAAAGGTTTCTGAAGATTTTCAGAGTGAGCCTGGTGCAGACGTTTGTCTGATAAATTCAGCCCACCAGGACCCTCCATTCATCACTAAAGAACAGAGAGATGGCCCACTTCGTACGGAGTTTCTGTGTTATTGTGAGGGGGTAAATGGCAAAAATATGAGGTATACTCCCATAGGATAAAAACACAAAGGGCTCTAATTTCCTGGCGCAACTCAGTGTGGCGCAGGGTGGCGCAGCCTGGAGCACCCCTTGCAGTGGTAATTTTTTGTGGCGCACCGCCATGTGCAGCGAATTTGGCAATTTGGTAGACCGGCTGCACCAAGATGGGTGTGACGGCGCACCAGGGAGAGGTGTTGACAGATTCAGCTTGGCGCAGTGACAGTTTCGTGCCAAAAAAACGCGTGGAAGGTGCACTGAAAGCTCGCCAGCTCCAACCTGGTCTATCCTTGGCGCAGGCAGGGCGCACCCGGTGCAGTGGTAATTTCGCTGACAGACGCACAGTGCGCACACGTCACCAGGCGCAGGTGTGCTGCGCCTGCGCCTGGTCTACGAAATTAGAGCCCAAAGTGAAAAAGAGCTAAACACAAACAAATTCAGGCTCAATAAAAAAAATCTGTTTTTAAATGGTCACCAACTCAAATCTAACTTTTCCTATTCAGTTTAAAATTTTGCACCCCTATCTGTCAGCCTGGCCCCTCAGGCAAAATCACAGCAGTTGCTCTTGATTCCTCTATGCTCACTTTAAAACCTGTGGTGATAGATCTTTCCCGGCCATAGCTCCCAAACTTTTGAATGCTCTGCCCCTGTATTTTTGCACTATGCTATTCTGATGATGTTTTTAAAATCAGTTGAAATTACAACTGTTTAAACAGGCATTTGAGTAATCATCCTCTGATAATTAATACACAAACTCTTCTTCTATTGTAATTTGTTCCAGCCTTACCCTGGCCCTTTTACTGTTATGGGTGCTGCATCAAGTTTTTATTATTGTCATTACCGGGGAGGATATGTTTTGGCCAGCGTTTGTTAGTTTCGTTGTTTGTTGGATTGTGAACAAGATAACTGAAAAGTAAGTAACATTTTTATTGAATGTTGGTCATGGCAATAGGAAGAACTGATTAGGTTATGGTTGTGATCCAAATCCAGACAAGGGTCCAGTAATGTTCTAAAAACTTTGTTACATTTTGAGATAGGACAGTTTGCCAAATTTTCAATAATAGCTAACCCAACAATGTTGGAAATGCCTTGGCAGAGCTTTGTACACCATCTTTGACAGAATAAAGATAAGAATCATGAAGTCCTTGACAAACTACAGAGGATATGAATCATCAGCACAACATTCCAAATACTTTGCTGGAGATTTTTGGTGTCTTTCTATTCACATTAAAAGCAACATATACTTGCATATATATTGTGAACATTATCAAAAGTATTGAGTCATTGAAGTCAAAATGGTCTTGGCATAATTTGGTTATGACCTGGTGCTCATTTTCCTCTAATCTTTAAATTCATTCACCCTGAAAGCTTGGTCAAATAAAATAGCAAATTCTGAAACAAACAAAATTAAGTGGTCCGCCATGTTCAATGTTTTGACTGACTATGATGTACTGTATGTGTCAACAGTGAGTACAGCCATTAGTCAGAAGTGGGCTTACCAGACACAGAACTTTCAAAAAATCTATCGCAGTCTAAAAAAAAAAACACCAGCTACTCTGCTTGACAACATTTCGTTGTTGGTTTATAAGACTGTACTGGATTTAGAAAAAAATAATTACATGCAATTTAATCATCAAAAATGGTGTCCTGTGTGCAAAGGCCTTAACCATTAAAGTGATAACAAGTTTGTTTTAAAAAAGCACATTTTAAAGATGCATAGTTTCCAAAGGACTGTAGAACCAGAGGAAACAATAAAACCTAAATGAAAACAAAATGGAGAGCTTCCACAGGGTAAGACAAAACTCCATTTTGACTGGTAATTCCAAGCAAAGTAACAACTATTGAATGAGGATGAGCTGATATGGACCTAAAAAGAGAAACTTTTAAAATGACGATTAATACGATCAAAAACACACACACACACACACACACACACACACACTCTAAGTCCTATTTGGCCTCATGTCAACAGTATTTACACCCCCTCTACTGACCTCTTTAGATACTAGTTTCAGTTTCTATCCCCTAAAATCCTCCTCTGCTCCTCTAAATCTCCGCTCTCCCCTCCCCCACAGTTCCTCTCTCTACGTCTGTCTGAAATGCTGTTATTTTTCTTTTTCTATTGTTTAGTCAAAGCACTAAGGAGCTGCTTCATTTTAGAATCCAAATATTGATGAGCTGCTAACAGAAAAGTCAACCACCGTTTCTTCTACCATTTTAGAACCAAATTTATTTCAATTAAGATAAAGACTTAGACTTAGACTTAGACTTAGACAGACTTTATTGTCATTCAGTATGCAGCAGGTGTATACAGAACGAGATTTCATTGCAAAGGCTACAGTTTACAGATTTCAAGTACACTATAAATAAAAGTAGATGATAAGGTGCAAGTTATGTTAAAATAGAATAGGAATTGTGTAATTTGCAGGGGAGGTATAAAAATTATCAGTCGTTGTATACTACAAAGTGAAATATAAATATTAGATATGTACAAGTGAGGGGAGAGGAGATTTGAGTCCAGTAACAGTCAGTATATAGCAGTGAGACTTAGGAGTTCAGCAGTCTGATGGCTTGGGGGACAGAGCTGTTGTAGAACCTGGTGGTCCTACACCGGATGCTGCAGAACTTCTTCCTGGAGGCCAGCAGGTTAAACAGTCCATGATGGGGGTGAAAGGAGTCACTGCAGATCTTCCTGGCCCAAGACACACAGCGGCTCTGTGCAATGTCCTGGATGGAGGGGAGAGACGTCCCGATGATCCTCTCGGCTGTCCTCACATCTCTCCAGTCAGAGGCGCTGCAGCCTCCACACCACACAGAGATGAAGCTGGTAAGGATGCTCTCCATGGTGCTCCTGTAGAATGTGGTGAGGATGGGTGGGATGGGCTTTTCTCATCCTCCACAGGAAGTACGTCCGCTGCTGTGCCCTCTTCACCAGTGCTGCAGTGTTTCCAGACCAGGTGAGGCTGTCTGTCACGTGCACCCCCAGGAACTTAGTGCTGCTGACGACCTCCACAGCCGTGTTGTTGATGAGAAGTGGTGCGTGGCTGGGCTGGTTCTTCCTGAAGTCGACAATCATTTCTTTGGTCTTGTCCACATTCAGGATCAGGCTGTTGTCTCTGCACCAGCCCACCAGCTGCTCCACCTCCTCTCTGTAGGCCAGGTCGTTGTCGTCCCTGATGAGGCCCACCACTGTTGTGTCATTCGCAAATTTCACAATGTGACTGGTGGCATGCCTGGGGATGCAGTCATGTGTCATCAGGGTGAACAGCAAAGGGCCCTGGGGGGAGCCTGTGCTGAGGGTGATGACACTGGAGGTGTTCTGCCCGACCCGCACTGACTGTGGTCTGTCTGTAAGGAAATCAAGCAGCCAGTTCTGCAGGGGGGTGTTGAATCCCAGAGGTCCCAGTTTGTCTACCAGATGCTGTGGGATGATGGTGTTAAAGTCATGTCATGAATACATTTAAATTTTTAGTGTAAATATTGTTAATTGTTAATACTGTGTATACCTCCACCTCATTCGGAGCCTCATGTCCACTTCATTTTACTTACTTATTCTACTTATTTTCCTTCATAAGGAAGTTTTGTACTGCTTAAAGACTCTGCACGTTGCAAACTACTTACGTAATTTTTATGCTCTTTTCATTTGTTTTATTTTGTATTTATTTTATCTTTATTATTTTTAATGCTACTGTTTACTCTAATGTCCTCATCTGTTGTTTCCAACTGCTATACTGTGTATAAGAGCAACTGAAACAACCGAATTTCCCCTTGGGGATTAATAAAGTATTTCTGATTCTGATTCTGATTCTGAAGGCTGAACTGAAGTCCAGGAACAGCAGCCGCAGGTGAGTGTTCTTCTCCTCCAGGTGGGCAAGGCTCAGGTGTAGAGCGCAGGAGATGGCGTCTTCAGTGCAACGGTTTGTCCAGTAGGCAAACTGGAAGGGGTCATGCATGGGCAGCAGCCTGGAGATGATGTGCTCCTTTACCAGCCTCTCAAAGCACTTCATCAAGATGGAGGATAGTGCGATAGTCGTTGAGAGAGGTTAACCGAGGTTTTTTTGGCACTGGGATGATGGTGACAGTCAACAGTGTTTGAATTCAGTTTAATCTGATTTAGTGAATATGCCCTTAATATTTATTGGCTGGATATTCAATTAGCCTTACAATTACACAACACTGGACACAGAGTGCTTCTCCCAGCCAAACAGCAAAGAATGGATTAAAGGTGATCAGACTGGTGACTACAAGCGTTGATTCCAAGTCAATGATCACATATTCTTTATAAAAAAGTAAAATAATGAAAGTTCCCCATAATTTAAACCAATTCTAAGCTTTTCCCTTAAATCTCCCTTAAAGTTCTTGGATACTAAATAATAACTCTTCTATGTAAAGAGAAAATCTGATGAATAAAACCAAAACCTCTAAGACGAGGAGAAGAAGCACCTAGTCCTTGAGTACAAATAAAGGCAGGATTTAACAGCTTATGTACCAGTAAACTGAACACACTAAATTGAAGCTTTGAATATCACATAGAATATCATATTTGAATAATTATTAGAATTGAGACAAAAGTTCAGTTTAATAACATTTGCTTAACTTTGCCATCTCCTAAACCTGAACCCAAAAAATCATGATATGATAATTTGATTTCAGCCAGAAGTTTTTGTATTTTTTTTTCCTTAAAATCCTGATTCATGACAAAAAATGATCCTCCTCATCTGTTGTTGGCCTCATAATGCAGTCATCAGCAGGACAAATCAGTTCAATTTCAAACTAACTTCACCCAACAAATCTTTGATGACAGATTTCCAGACCAAACAAGTGCAAAATTGACAGTTTAATATTCACCAACAGAATGAACCATGACAGAGGGCCCTGCTCTGATACATATCTGACAAAATTCATCAGACACATAAATACACATGCACATTAATATTCATAAAACTAACTCCTGGCAAACATCCAAAACATTTTGGATTTAATCTTTAATTGAGTGTGTTAACTTATTGAAGAAGTACATAGAAAGAAAAATTGGAGTTCAAACACAGCTGAAGAAATCATGGCTGCTAATGTTCAGGAAATAAACTCAGAGAGGATGAACATTCCTGTTGAGAGTATCTGGCCAGCAAGGCAGCAGCCATTACAGACTCCCATATTAGATTTGACTTTTATATTTCCCTTGTTGTATTTACATGCCTCCCACATGACACGGTACTTATATACAGTCAAAAAGTCCACAGTATCAGGACTTCTCCCTCTGCCCCTCTGTATGACACAATTAGTTGTCTCAAATGTCTCATCTGGCGGCACGGTGGCGCAGCAGGTAGTGCATGTGCCTCACAGCAAGAGGGTCGCCGGTTCGATTCCTGGGTCCCACAGACCAAAAACATGCTCATTAGGTTAACTGGTCACTCTAAATTGCCCTTAGGTATGAGTGTGAGCGTGAATGGTTGTCTGTCTTTATACGTTACCCTGCAATCGACTGGCGACCGGTTCAGGGTGTACCCCGCCTCTCGCCCAATGACAGCTGGGATAGGCTCCAGCCCCCCCACAACCCCGAAAGGGATAGTGGTATAGAAAATGAATGAATGAATGAAATGTCTCATCCAGTGTGACATCCTGCCATTGTTTTATCATCAGTTTAAGCCAATTGGCTCAGGCTGGCAAGCCCAGAGCAGATATGCTAGAATAAATGCACTGACAAAGTGGCACCAAGCAGCGCTGAACTGAGTAGACCTGTAAACCAATGAGAAGGGACTGGGCCCGTGTGGGAGACAGGAGCTCCAACAGAGTGTCTCATATGGAGAAAGAATACAGCTGGATCAGGGGTACAGTGTATGAAAAGTAGAAGGTTTTTTGAGCCTTAAACATAGTGAACATTCCATAGCAGTAATGGAGTGTATTGGTAAGAATTGGGATACAGGTGTGATGATACAGTATATCATGATATATATAAAATACTGTAAATGATTAGTGGCAAAAGATTAGTGAATATTAAGGCTCTTTTTTACATTAATAGTGGCATCTACGACATGTCAAACAGTTAATATTAAATATCAGTATAATTGATGTGAAAATCTGGTGCTCACTATTTTTTAGTTATTCAAATGTAACCATTTAGCCATCAGTCCCTGCACATCCCTGGTAAATATGCTCCTGTCCCAACTGTTCTTGGAACATGTTGCACAACTCAAAATGAGAATATGTCCATCTTTAAAAGAAAATTTACTTTCTGCTGAAAGAGCAGAAACTTCTACAAAGGCATTTCTGACATTGTTGGATGGGTTATGATTGAAAATGTGGAAAACTGCTTCATTACACAATGTCAACAAATTCTTAAAAAAAAAAAATCCTGGATTTGTACATGGAATCTAGTCACTTTTTCCTTGTGCCATGGCCAACATTCCCTGAAAATTTTATCCAAATCTGTTGAGAACTTTTCAAGTTATTGGTGAAAATGTGGGAAACTGCCCTATCTTGTAACATTTACAAATTATTTCACAAAATCCTGTCTTTGAATTACCATCAAAATCTGATTTCTTCTCCCTTGTGCCATGAGTCAACCAACATTTACCAAAAAAGTTTAACCAAATCTGTTGAGAATTTTTTTGTCTGTTTTGTTATCATGCACACAGACAGACAAAGGGGCAAACAAACAGACAAATCCTGGCAAAAGCATAATCTCCTTTGGAGAGGTAATAAAATACATTAGTTTAAACATGAGCTATTTTATCTGTGTGCTTTATTCAATGAAGCTTGATAATAATTTGCAATTGAGTATGGTACGTGTTTCTTCTCATTCTACACAATGTCCCAACTATTATGTAAGTAGGGTTTATGCATCCACATATATGGGTTTTCATCATCTCTGTTCAATCCATCTGCTCCGACACTCACACACAACACACTGCACCATGTTGTCTGTACAGCCACTCATGAGCTCGCACAGAAAACAGAGCAACCAGACACAGAAGAGCCATCTTCTCTCTCTCTCTCTCTCATTATGTCTAAATGTCTCTTGCCCTCTCAGTCCCAGGCTGTGATGACTCAGAGGTCTACGGAGGACAAACAACAGCCTCTGTCCATCCACCCATTGTTTACAGGCATATACACACCACAAGTGTGAGGAGGGTTTTTCTGTGCACTCATTTTCAAGAGAACTGTGATGTGTGGTTGTGATGCTGAGATGGATAAAGAAAGGGAGTAAGAGCAAAAGTGTCCTAAAATATGGATTTATCTTCCTGCCTGCTTTCTGAGATGACTAAAAGAAAATGAAGGAGTGTAGTGTGATATTCAGTTTCCAAAAAGTGCGAGAAGGTGGCAGATTCCACAAACATTAAGGAAAAAGTGAAGACCTGGGTGTACACGGGTTGCAGATTTGGAGCAAAATGATGAAGGTACAACCTAAAATGATTTCCATAACAAAAAGCCAAACTCTGAATATAAACATGATAATTAGATGAAAAAGACCATTTCGAAGCCTTGGAAGCCATATCCTGAGTCAGGAGTCCATCTTTCATGCCAAGAGTTGTTCATCACCAAACATCTAAATCTGCAGAGCTGAAAAATCCAAACATAGTATAGGAGCCACTTTGCACAAATGTTAAATGCTTTAAAAAGCCATTACGCTCAGTCCACAGGTCACATAACACAACCTGTCACTGTAAATAAACACTGAATGACATTGACTTCCAATCTGAATTCAGTTGGATTTCAGAGCTGCAGCTTCAGCTCTATGTTTGATGGTTATTTGATTCAATAAAAAGACGAGGGGTGAGGGGGTGCCATGAAGTCTGAGTGCAGCCATTAACTGTAGTACCTCTTGCGTACACTTCAGGCTAGCACCTGATGTGAGTTGATACCTGTAGGGGCCAATGGTCAAAGGTCAAAAAAGGCTAAAAGGTTAAAAAAAACTGTTTTTAAAAAGACATTTGTCCTATTTCAAGCGTCCACAAACTCGCTGCTTGTATTGTTTGAATGCACAGGCTTCCATAGTACATAGTTGTAGTCAGGTGCTTGCTGGTAGCTGGCCATACTACTAAAGTTATTCTGTTAGCTCACTGTCTGTGATGTTTTTGTATGGAGCACAGAAGAAAAACCCAACTGTGTGGGTGTACTTTGGTAACGCAGAGGTTGGCATGACATATTGAGTATGAGAACTCTGCAAAATGAAATTTAAATACTCATCTTACAGGCAATTACCTCGAGTTAAAAGAAGAACCACAACAGTGCTCACTAGGGCCATCACCTTATTCTTGATATGCGAATATCCACTCAAAATTGGGGGTACAAGTCTGTATTATAACTGTAAATATACATCTGAATATTAAATAAACAGTGCAGCAGCACATTAGGGCACCTGGAGCAGTGAACTGCCCAATCCAACAGAGGATGTTGCCAGTGCAACCTGATCATCCATTGATCGTTGACCTCAACAGGAAGAACAACCAAAGCCACTCTGAGAGGGCAACAAAATATCTGAGGTGTGTCACATGGAAGCACTTTGGGGCTCCACACCGCCAAAACTAATAAAGACCCGGCTGTGCTGATTATGTGCAAAGCAGCTAGCCCACTCCTCATCCAAATGGGCCCATTTGTTGGCCTTCAGCCTAAGGGCAGCTGTGGAAAAGTGCTCAGCTCTGTGTGACCATGTTCTCTTAGAGGCCATCATGCTGAAGACTGCAGAAGACCATTTCTGAACATAGGAATAGGAAATTGAGGCTACAATGCACACAGGCTCACCAAAATTGCACAATAAAAGATTGTCTGATGCATCTGGATTTCTGCTGCCATATTCAGAAAATAGGGTCAGAAATGAGTTTCAACATCATGAAATCAAGGTTTCATTCTGCCTTGGTTCAGGCTGGTGGTGGTGGTGGCATCTTAAACTGTTTTTTGAACATGACAATGAGTTCACTGCACCTTAGTGCCCTCCACAGTCACCAGATCTCAGTCCAATAGAGGATCTTTGGGATGTGGTGGAACAGGAGATTCTCATCATGAACATGCAGCCTGACATATCTGCAGCAACTGTGCAATGCTATCATGTCAATATGAACTAAAACCTCAGGCAGAATTAAAATGTACCTGGTAAAGTGACCGGTGTCTGAATGCCGCTTTGATTGCTTTGAGTGACACAGTGATTATTTTAACATAACATTGTGTAGTCTAACCTCTGCATTAATGGATATCAAACCAACATGTTTAACGTAATGACAGAAACATATCTGTCTACATTTATCACAGCACCATCATCAGCTTCGCATCTGCCCATTTTATTCTGAAGAGAACTGAAAAAGATCAGCGTCAGCTCAGGGACTCTTCAGTCTTTCTCTGCCTGCTTCAGTCTTTTATTCAGTCTTGGCCTTGATGGAGGACTGTTCAGTATGACTCTTATAACACACACACACATATAGACACTCTTCAGTTATCAAAAGCACCAACCACACTCTTAAAATCATAACCATCCTTCAGTTTCCTCTTTTCGAAGCGTGGATGAATCAGACATCAAATTTTCCTTTTAGATCACGATCGATACTCATCTCCACTCTCACTTCACACCCAATTTAAATGAGAAATAAAAAAAAAACGGGAAGCAAAGGTGTGAAACACTAACATTTATTCACTAAAAACAATCCAAAAATCTACAAAAGTTCTCCTGACCTGCAGCTTCCAGAGAAAGAAAAGAACATGCTAATAATTTGGATATTTTCTAATTGGCTGTAGAAGTTTTAATGTCTGATTTTCTTAATCCAAAAATTAGACTGCAGAGGACTTTAAAAATCATATTTTTAAATCTAAAATGAGTCTGTCTAACAGAATGTGTGACTGCAGTCTGTAAATGTGTGTGTGTAACAGTGCTACACTAAACAGATGTCATGGCTAACTTGAACAGTCTGTTCATCTAAATCAGACTTCTGTTCAGACTTTTTTCACTTAACACTCCAAAAACAGAAAAGACAAAGTTAGAGTTTAGAAACAGCTGCAGAATTTGGAATCATTGCAACAAATTCATGCGTAAATAGTTAGGGATGGTAATCAAAAAATAATTCCAGTTGGAAATTGTTAACAAACAGCCTAAACCCTTCACACACAGTCTGCCTGTGTAACATTCTGTATGTGCAGTGCACTCCACAGCAAATCACACTCAATCTAGTCAATCAGTCTGTTTCCACATCCTCAGCAAGATGGATTTTTATGCAAGTCATGAAAGTTTTTTCGTAATTTTATGGATGTTTTTAATTAATGATCCCACCTGAAAAACATAATTCAGAAATTCTTTCAACATAAATTTCATAGGAAGCAAAACCTTATAATTCTTTTACACAGCAAAATGCAAAAACCTAGATTTGTTTATTTACAAAGATAGTTTGTTTTTAACAAACCAATGTAAGGAAAAGTTTGGGCACCAAGACTGAGCCTTGTGAGACTCCACATTCAGTATTTGAATATTCAATTAAAGCTAGAATGATTAAGCTCAGTCTGCAGAAGAACTGACCAACCAGTGAGCTAGTTACCAGTTACTAATCAGCTTCGCTACATTAAAGCTAGAGTTAAGAGAAAAGTAGCAAGCTAGGCTACAGCAACAAGGCCAAAAGTAGTGCACAAGTGAAAGCTAGTTTCTTTAATAATAATTAAAAATAATAATAATAATAATTATTATTATTATTATTATTATTATTATTATTATTATAATTATTATTATTACTATTATCATCATTATTATTATCATTATTATTATTATTATTATTATTATTGTTATTATTACTATTATTATTACTATTATTATTATGATTAGCTTTATGATTTTATTATTATTATTGTAAGTGCTATTGCCAGTTTTACCCACGGCCAATGCTTCTTTTTGCTGTACATTCTATCTTTTGTTAAATTATCACAATCCATGGTGTTATCACTTTATTGTTATCACTTACTGCAGATTTTTCTCATATTGTGCAGGCAAAGCGTTTCCTACAGATGACTGTGGCTCACTGCCACATTTACCAAGCAAATGCTCCCTTTAGAAGTAAAGTTGATCAAATTGAATTAAAACTGTGTTCCAGCTGATTCTACATCATTTTTTTGGTACAAAGCTGATCCTAAATCCAGTGTTTTGTAAAATGAACAGTGCTAAGTGATCTTGATCAGACCATGGAGTCAGGGCAGTGAAGTGAAATGGTCCAAGTGTCAGGCCATCATTTCTCTGCTGCTGTCAGAGGTTTGATTTCAGTTGAGATACGTTCAGGCTCTGGAGATTTTTCTACACCTCACACTGAATCATTTGCACTCTGCACTCACAGTTTCAGAGCTGGAGGAAGAAAAGATGACTAGGAAGAGGTGGGAGATGAGAACCGGCCAGAACAGAAAGTTAGTCAGATCTATTTTTAGATTGGATTCACACATTATCATTAAATCATCACAGAATTCATGCTTTTCAACAGCAAAATCAAGATGACACAAAAATGAAAGGCTGTGTGTTTTGAACATAAACCTGGTCACAAATACGGTCTAAGGGCTCTAATTTCGTAGACCAGGCGCACCAACGGGGTGTGTCCAGGGCATTTTGCAAGTTTCGTTTCTGGCGCAGGGAGGCACCAATCAAATGAACGCCTCTCCTCACCTTTAAATGCGCCGCGGGCGAGGCGCAGTGGCAATTTCACCTCGGTGGCGAAGAAGGTCAGAGCTGGTGTCACTTTTGCAGCAACTGGGGGAGCGCAGGGGCCACCAGGCCACACATCGGAGGCGTCACCGTGTGGACCACCTCGCGGGACAGATGTAATCTGTTCCTTTGCCATAAATTGGAGTACAAAATTAAGTGATAATTACATTTAAACACAGCAGCAGGCTAATCCATTCATCATGCTTGTGATCCACCTGCATTCTTGGTCTGTCATCGCCAAATAGCAGAAATTTTGTGAAATACTCTCTCCCACTATCTCCTCCTCATCCTCCTTGCAGTAATGTACTCCATCTTTTTAGATCACATTAGGAAAAAAGATTAAAACAGAGATATATTGGCGATCACAGGTAAATCCTTAAGACACCGAGTGACTTACATTTATTCAGCAAGCGTCTCTCTCTTTTTTCTTTTCTTTTGAATTTCATGAGATGAGAGAAGCCGGATACGCCATATGGGGTTGGCTGAGAGATGTGAACTCGTTAGTTCGCGTCACTCTTCCAGCTGCCGTCAGGTTGAGTTTCCATTATGACAAACGTCTCTGATCTGACATCAGATGTGACGCAACAATTAATATAGATACAAATGTATTAGGGCTGTCACATATTCGATATTCGCATAACCGTTTGAATATGGGGATAAATATCCGTAATCAATATTCAAATGTAAAATATTGAGTTTAGCAGCACATCAGGGCGCCTGGAGCAGTGGAGCGTTTCATCCAACAGAAGGCGCTCTCAGCGCAGCTTGACCCTCAGCCACATCCGCTGCTCTCTTGACCTCAGTAAACCAAGATTTGCCACATTAACAGCACTGAATCATCTGTGGAGCGCTGTGTGGTAGGATTTTGGGTTCTACACCGATGATGGCAACATTAAAATCAAAGACTGGGCTGTGTGTCGGCTATGTGCAAAGCAGCTTAGTCACTCATCCTCCACATCAAATTTGCGGGCTCAACCATCGGCTTTCATCCAAGTTATACAGCCAAGTGCAGTGGCACTTCGTCAAGAGTTTAACGTACAGAGATTAACATTGATGCTAACAGCTTCAGTAGCAGCTTTGTCAGATCTGGACTGCATTTCTTTACTAAATAAAAAAAATAAATAAATAAATAAAAATCATATCTTAATAGAAAGGATATTTTCTCTCCATTTCCAACATGTTTGTCAAGAGTTTGTTCCAAGAAATGGTTCATAGTTTGTACTTTACAATGCAACAGTAATGCCCGCCTAGTATGTCATCTAATAGGCCATAATGAATGTTACTGACAGAATGACTATCCAGTCACATGCAAAAGAAGCCGACTGTTACAAAGTCAAGGACTGAGTTGGACATAAATTCCACCTCTATCAAACCGGACTACATCTACACCCTGGACAGACAACCATTCAAACTCACTTAAATCAAAGGGTAATCCCAGGTCCCAGTAACCTAACAAGCACGTTTCTGCCCTGTGGTAGGGAAGCAGAGTGCCCAGAAAAACCCATGCAGGTACGGGGAAAACATGCAAGGAAAAAGCCACATACAAGACAGGAAGTCAAACCAGCAACCTTCTTGCTGCGAGGAACTAACCTGTTGCACTACTGTAGCTCCTCATAAATGCGACCTTTGACAGAGCAAACTGTTGATCACCTGGATTGCCAATCAAAATTCCAGGGGGCCTACGTCCTAATGGACCACGCCCCTGCCCACTTATTTCAGTCATAGTCAAGTCTACCTAGGAAGGTTATGACTAACCTGACAGGCCAGACGGACAGTTCCATATATCCGCCACGGAAATATTTCACTAGTCCATCTGGAGAAGAGCCCATAGAAAAAGTTTTCAGGGGCAGAACCTTCAAAAACAACTGCAGCTGATGATTGGACAATTGTTCTGCTCATCACACACATCACAGACCAATCATATCAAGCCACAGTGATGTATCAGCTCGCGCTGTTGTTAGCCATTAGCTTAAACTATGTTTCAGTCCTTAGAGACTATCGTCTTACATTAAATTACACAACACAGATGTATCATTTAGCACATATAAGTGACATGAACCTCATCAACAACAATCTCCACCAAGTTTTCCTGGTAAACTTCTGAGGAGAGCAGATTTCGTCAAGTGTCACTGCGTAACCATGACAACCATAGATTAACCGGCATGTCCGTGGAGGATTTACGGGTTCTCTCCCAGTTTCGTAGCAGTGATCCCCGGTCGTGAGAAGAGCAAAAATATGATTTCTCTTAAGAAAAGCTTAAAGTGACGTTCCTTGCCCCTCTTTCAAAGAAAAAATTTAGTCCATTTCTAATAAAACTGCAGATATTGCCACATCCACGGAGACCGCTTCAGAAGCTGCCATAGTTTTCAAACATGCAGTCACTTCCTGTTGTCATCACGTCTGAAGCTCCACCACTTTCCCCTGATTGGGCTGTGAAGCATTTAGCTGGTGAAGTCGTTGGACAATCGATGTTGGAAAGACGGACATGCAGGATTTCAGACCATTAATTAGGCAGGTCCGTCTGCTCTGCAAGGCTAGCTTATGACCACAAGGCAAATAATCAAATAAACAGAGGCAGCAAAGTCTGTGTGATGTAGTAGCTAATGAAGACAGTTTGAAAGAGTGTGTGGGTGTGTCTGTCCCCTCCCCATTCAAGCCCTGACCATGCAATCTGTCGATATTTTTTAAAGTCCAAGGTAGAAACATCTCTAGGCTTTAGTTACTCTTCAAGGAGCACCATGACCCCAGACAGCCAAAGACTAAAATGATAGCTGGCTGTTTTTGTTTTTCCTTTGACCTCAGCCAGCTCTCCGGAGGGTTATTGACCTTGAATCCAATACTCAAAGTGCACTTAAAGCTCCCCAGGAGTAAACACAGAAAATACATTAATAAATGACCAGCAGAGGAGAAAACGTGAGCGGTGAGGGGCAGAGGCAGAAGCAGGTACTCTAAAAAAACAGAGCCGACAGAGCTCTGAGCGATGAATCAGAGCTCATGGACCCTCTCCCCAGCTCCTATTACCCACAGATCTCTTCTTTTGTCGCCCTGGCAGAGGTGACTCTTCAGGTAATGGCTCTGTCAAACAGCTGGAGGGGGTCAGAGGGTCATGTGACAGCAGCCGGAGGGGAGCCTGGCATTCCTGAACATCTGCAGGTTGTTTGATATCGGATAACCCTGAACGCTCACTACCCTCTTCACAAAGTCACCTTCACTGCAGACTTACAGTCTTTACTCTAGCTGCAGGCACTGATGACAAATAAGAGGCTGAGACAATCCTTCCTTACCAGGTAACCTTTCACAAGGCATATAAAAAGCAACAGTGCACCACTTTAACCTGTGAGTATTTTAGGCTTGTTTACGTCAATTTCACTGCACCCTCCTCCATATTCGATTAAGCACTGATTGAATTGGTTTATGTAAAGTCCTCTTAACCTGATTTGTCATGATACAACCAAATGCTTCTGTTCAAATGCTTACAGAGGCTGTTTTAATTGTTTGGAGGCCCAAGGCAAAGACCTTTGCTACTACCCATTTATCTAAAACAATCATAGAAAGTCTACTAAGCAAGCACCTCCTTTTCAAGTAACAAAGCCATGGGACTTCAGGACATGCCCAAAACATAAATGAAAATTCCTAAACACCAAAAAGAGTGTGTGGTAGCAAGTTGAGAGGTGGGGATCCTCAAAAAAACTGCAGCAGTTTACACAAGTTGGCCAGGAGATGATGATACATGCTTTATTGCCCCTGAACTAAGGAAGGTCTTTAAATCTTACACTAGAAATAGTAAAAGATATCACACTACTCCTGTATTAACCTCTTTGCAATGGCTTGACATAAAATCTAGAATAGAATTCAAGTTTCTTTTTCTCATCTAAAAAACCATCAACAGTCAGGCATCAACATATCTCTAGGATCTCTAGCATGTAGTGCCATATAGTAATTCCTCTAGAAAGTAACACTACCAAATGCAGGCCTGCTTGTGGTACCATCAGTTTCTACAAGCAATATGGGAGGTAGAGCATTTAGTTACCAGTAGGGCTGTAATGTGTAAGTCGACTGGTCGACTCGTTGGTCGATAAGTGCTGGGGCGGCCAGAACTCTGATTGGTTGACCAATCGTATTTTTTTTTGCTTCAATTTATTTTTTCCCACAGCGATTTACAGTCATCAGGAGGAACGTACCAAGTGCTAATGGGGGTGTTTTCAGACCACCCCGGTTTCACAGGTAACTTGCCTGTCTCAGAACACCCCCTGGTTTTCACCCCTTTGGATTCGCCCACCATATGGAGACCTGGCTGAAGACAGGAGGATTGAAGAGCATCTATGTTTGCCTATTCAACGTCCGGTGGTCTGCTGAGTATTTATTTATTTTTTGAGCATCCTCCTCTACCCCCTGCCAAGACGCGCTCCGCCGAGCCAAGCCGAGCCGAGCCAAGCAGAGCCGTCCCTGCGCAGGAGGGTTTCCCGTCAGAGTCGGACCCCCCCACACCGCCAAGACACGCTCCGCCAAACTGTGCCGAGCCGAGCCGTCCTCCGCCGAGCAGCGCTCCGCCGAGCCGTCCCCGCGCAGGAGGGATTTTCCGTCAGAGTCCCCCCCCTCCCCGGCCCCCATTAGTCGATTTTTGGTCGACAATTTCAGTGTGTCAGTCGACCAACAAATTCTTTGGTTGATTACAGCCCTAGTTACCAGGCTCCTCTTCTTCCTCCTCTTGAGGGACCGAGTAAAACACAGTAGCAGAAACAACTATGACAAAGTTTTAAATGCAAATCAAGTCCATGATCATCAGCAACATATCAAGGCCTGATTTCCAGTACAGGATGGAAGGAATCCCACACAAGTTATTCAATTCTCGTAAGCACGCCAATAGTAATGCGGAAATTAACAGCTCTCCCCCACAAATCACATGTAAGTAAAGGACAAATAGGACAGGGAGTCAACTCTCATCAAGGTAAAAGTCAGACAACTTTCTTTCTATGTCCAAAAGAACTAGATCTATCTTTGCTATGTCTAAACACCTTTTAACAAGGTAAATACAGAAGGAAACAGTCAGCACTTTTAAGAAAATGGAACTGCCACTTTCAAATCAAAACCTGAAAAATCACATATTATGCAAAATTTTACATTTTAATGGTTTAAACACACAAAAAAGTGTGTGCTTAAACCATTAAAGAAGTGTCCATGGTCTGTCTACAAACTATGCGACCAAAAATAAAATCTGTCCCTCTGTAACCTGAGAAAATCAGGAAACTAATGATTACTAGTCCTTTAGGAAATGTGATTTTTCTTTTTTTGTAAAACATTTTAAGAGTAATGAATGTGCACCAATAGTTGAGAGGTTTCACTCTGAACTACAAAAACCAGTCTCTACATGCTGAAACACAGCTGAAGAAAAAGAAAGATTAAATTAAGGCCTGCTTTCAGAGGTTCTGCGTGGCAGATTTTCACCTGTTCATGAACTTTGAGGACCTATTGCTGTCAGTAGTTTAAAAACAGGCAATATACATACATCTATATATTCTCATACACAACACATACTTCTTCATCTGTTTTTCCCTGCCATTTTCCTGACAAGTATATTTCCTCCTCTGGATGTATGGATCATGTCTTTGTAGCATCAGTAAACACAGCAATCCCTGCTTGTGGTTCAACATTCTACCATAGCTTCATTTTAAACGATGCCACGCTTCAAACTATTTAAATCAGTCCCTACATTCCAGTACTAAGGATAACGTCAAGAAATTTCCAAATTTCTAATTACACCTTTTTCCATGAACTATGAATATTTGTGAAAATTTCATGACAGTATTTGCAATACTTGTTGTGAGATTTTATTTAAAAACTACAAAAGCCATGCTCCACATTACCATTACCACAGAAAAAGCCAGATAATTACCAATTTTATAAAAAAAAAAAAAAAATCATCAATGAATTAGGTATATATTTGAGTATATATTTGGGCATGCAATGCTTTTTGGGATGTTTTACTTTAAACTACAAAAATCAGTCCCCACAATTCAGCTCAAGAGTTGACTTAGCTGCTCAATAATTATTTCTCTTCAAATAATGGGTTACAGATAAACCACATGATCACAAACAGGCCTAATTTTCCAGCTTCTTGTTTTTCCCAGTTTTGTCTGCAAGATCCACAATGTCGTGATTCAGCAGTGGGAGAGTCTTGCAGAGCTCTTGTCAGGTTCATTTCAGAGCTTTGTGCTTTTCTCCATCTGAACATGAGGACTCAGTCAACTCATTCTTCATCTGGAGGATCTCTGCTGCTTGTTATCACTCCTGCTCTGAAGCCCTCTCAGCTTTCTGAGGCCCTGAGTCAGTCACAGTGGTTGTGTCTGTGTAAGCTTCAGGTGTCATATAGCCAGGCCAGAAAAAGAGGCGCTGAGGAGTGAGAGAGAGCGAGGTGGAGATCAGAGCCAGCTCTCTGAGAGGATGTGGTGTAATTAATGAAGAAACCTCAACAGCCTCCTGATTGATTCAGCTACATATAGAGAGCGAGACAGGGATTAAACCTTCACCAGATTAAGAAGGTGTAGCAGGAAAGGAGAATGTAGAGGAATGAGGAGTTAATTATAAGACAGGACATCGTGTTTGACTCGGAAACAGCCTCAGTGTACAAGGAGGGGTGTCATAAATCTGAGAGGAAAATTAAAATTTAAAGGAGACTCTAGACTCCTTTTAATATTGATTAGCTGAACATTATTCGCCTTTAATTGATTTGGTCTTTCATATAATAATAGTGCCAGGCATCCAAACTAAAACTTTAAACTCAATCCTTTGTACTTTTGTAAGGTGACCTTGAATGTCTTGAAAGGCGCCCTTAAATAAAATGTATTATTATTATTTTATTAATCCTTTAGTTAAATTAAAAAAGATAGTATTATCCAATGAAGCAAAACAAAAAGTCAAGAAGAAAAACCCTTACATGTTTTCTTTAAATATTATAACTTGAATGATCAATAGGAAATTTACTTCCAAGACTATTAAATTGTGCTTTCTGAAGTTTAAAAAAATCAAATATAAGGCAAAAATGAAAGCAATTTGATCAAAAAATAATCATATTAAAAGTCAAATTTACATAATAAAAAGTTATGATGTGCTATTGTATAAAAAGTTGTGCATTTTATTTTTTAAAAATCCCATAATTCCAACGTTTATGCAATGATTTATACTTTTTACTTCATTAACAATCATTTTTATATTTCATGCAAAGTTTTAATCTATGTAACATTTTATTTATGAAGAGGGTTAACAGATTTGTAAGAGGTTAGAGGATTTCATATCACTGTGCCTCACTAGCCTGGATGAAATAAATCTTCTTATAAGCTGATTTTTTAACTTAATCTTCTGGTCTTTGAAATGATCAGAAAAAAAATGACATTGTTGAATCAGGCCTGCACTTTGAAATGGCTGGGACCCTGAAAGGGCAAGTAAATGGGCCCTCATCAGATGTCATTAATTAATATCAATGTGTGGGACATTCCGGTGGTGTTGTGGTTGATTTGCACACCTAATGTACAGGTTACTGTCCCAGATGTGGCTGGACTAGTTTAAATGTGGCCCATGGCTCATACACCCCTTGTCATTCCACTCTCTCTTTCCCCTGGAGTTTTCTTGCAAATGTTCATGGAGTCATTGCTCTCCAATTTTCAAAACTTAAAGAATAGAATATTTCTTTTTTAGTTGTGTCACTTTGATACCATACCATCTAATGATACCACCAAAATAAGAGACAGTATTGTTCTGTGTCACGAGGTATAAAAATATTACAGAATTCAAGAATGTGACAAAGCTGCAAAGCCATAAATGTGCTCATCACACCTACTTGCACCCTGTAACACCTCTCATTTGAAACTATGAAGGACAGATAGCTTGATATTGCTACAGAGGGGGTTTTAAGGGGTTATGGGGGTGATCTTCTGTGTTGTTTGGGGTCAGCGGTGTTATGAAGTCTCTGCCTTTGTTCAAACCTCATCAAGTGTGAAAATTGGGGGCAGGCCTGAGGCCCCCGAGCATCATCATGGCTCTGCAGCAGAGGATCATCAGTCAAAATAAAGCAAACATTTGAGCACTCTTACAGGAAGCATTAACCTTTGTACTGCTTGTTGGCAGCTCTCTCTCTCTCGTTCACATGAACAGAACGTCTCATGCTCACACGGTGCTAGACGTCATTTACACATTAACTGTTCTGAGGCCCACAGAGACGTGTGAGTGGATAAAGCATCACTTCCTGTCAAATTTAACAACTTTACACACCACTAACAAACATTATCAGTATCCTCAGAGAGATCAGCACAGGGCTGTTGTGGAAAATAGGGATGGAAATAAGAACATGAGTTTGTGTTGCTTCTGCCCTGATGAGCCAGACTGGGACAGTACATCAAGTTATTAAGATACATCTACATATGTTTAAGCAAGATTTAGGGTAGGATGGTGTCATTTATCAGTTTATATTTATGTGAAGAAACCTTGCTATATCTAATAATGAGTAACAACATTGTTTGCAGCAAGAACCACCAACAATAATAAGCTTTACGACCACAAGATGATCTACATGATATGTTTGTGAAAAACAGAAATTATATTCTTATTACTAAATTCTACACCATTTAAATTGCACAAAAATGTAGAGAATATTTGGAAATAGTTTTTTTGTTGTTCTGTTTTGCTTAAAAATGGTAAAAGCTCATGTGTTGTCTTGCTTGAATAAACATGTTGGCAATGATAACGGGGGGGGGGGGGGGGGGGGGGGTCTGTTTGATATAACAACAAAATTGCAGATCAGCGACAAAAAAATGGGCAATTTATTGTTTTATGCAAAAGAATTATATTTAAAATACAGCACAAGTATTTATTTTTTTAAGTTTGTTGATGCCTGTTTAAAACAAGATAGATGTCCTAGATCCCCAATTTGGCATTTTTTTTTATTATCATCAATACTAATATTAGTGATTTTGATACAGAAATTGTCAGGTTCCCGTCAGTTGGTATTATTGGCTTACCTGCCAGTTTTGACATATCAGTATGGCACAGTCATTGATGTATTGCGACCATGACCTTTCACAGAGAACTAAGTGTCTGTTTGTTAATGTCTACATGTTAAACCAGGCAGTAACCTCGAGGACTGAATAATGAAGCTGATGTGAAAGTTCCAAAAACAGCCTCGAGTGTCCACTTGAGGCTGGCTGTGTGCAGGACGTACAGATGTTTTTTACAACCTAAATAAATTTCTTTAAAGCCTCGTTCAAAACATCTTTGGTCTTTATATATAAAATATATACCCAAGTGCTCCCAGTGAACGGTAGGGATGGGCATTGGTAAGATTTTACAGATACCAATGCCATTCTTAATTCTGCCTATTAATTTCAGTTCTTAAACAATCCCCTTTTTGACTCAGCGAAGTATTGTATTAGTTACTTAGTTAGTATTTGTATTAGTTAGTATCATAACGTGCAAAAAAAAAGCTTCTCTTTTGACTGTGTCTGTCTTCTGTCTGTCGGCCATGATTACTTCTTGATTTATTTGTTGTCAATTATGATGTCCATGATTTATGACAGATAGCAGAAGGAACAAATACAGAAATTTTTAAGCAAACAAATAATGATATTGGTCCCTTAAGCTATTTGTTATCAATTCTCAAATGGAATTGGTTTTTGATTCCCATCTCTGCCGTATGGAGTGTTATTTTTTTTTTTTATCACGCTCATTTTGATTTTAATGAGTATTTCTGGTTTTGGTTGGTTAGGACATGACTGACATAGATCATACAAGCCTGTGCTGTGTTTCTGCTGCTGGGACAGCCTTGAGTCACGCCTCTCTATCTGTAGGTTCACAAATGCCAGAATGGCGCATTGAGTCATGTGACTGACATTGCACCTCCTACAGTATGACAACTGCATATGCATAGATTACAATTAATAATTTGTTGTTCAGCCCTTAAAAGACACGACAGGATAAAATTACTGCAGTTCTTGTGGTGACAGTGATAAGAGATTAAAAAAATGTCCAAATACAGGAGTACCTTGGCTTTTGTATCACATACTTTTGGAAAATTCAAAATTATACAGCCTTTTAAATTACAAATTTGGATTTAACAACCATTTTATTTGGCTTGTCATATCCTTTGAACACCTCTTTTATGAAGGTTAAATACAAAGTCCAAGCTGCTAATGTCAAACTGACAAAGATTACCGTAAAACAGTCATGGAGCATTTACCAAAAGTTATATCTTCAAGGATAGCAACAAAAAAAATCATACTAATAATCACTTGATCTTTAATATACCAAATGATGAAGTCTCTAAATGTTAACACTCCTCGTCCCAAGTCATACTTTCACAAACTGAAAGCAGACGTAGCGATTGTGTGTTTTGAAGACACAGTGACCTCATTAAGTCTAATGACCAGTAGCAGATGGTCCAGGTTCACATTTCAGGATGAAGATGGTGACCAGAGAGAGTTTGGTCCCCCCAACAGCTCAAAACAGGATCTGTAATCTGAGCTAAAACCACTTTGGTACCCTTCAGTGATCAGGAAATCAGCAGTCACTCATCAATCATTTACAGACTGTAAATGATTACATCAACAGACAGTTGATGTAATGACATTTCAAACAAACCTAAAAAATCAAGTCAAAGAGAAAACTTTACAATTATTGGCAAAAAGCAAAAAGAGTCTACAGCTCTGAAGAAAGACATATTTCCATAAGGAAGTAGAGGAGACCAAAAGTGGTGATGTCTGCACACCCCTAGAAGTTGTTGTCTTCAACATGGGTGATATGAGTTTGAATCTGACTTCTGGTCTCTTTCCTACTTGTTGTTTTCCACTCTGTTCCCTCAAGGGATGCTAATATGTAGGGGTGGTCAATAATTTTGAATGTTTTAACATGAAAACTGTTAAGACTTGATGCAACCGTTTTTTTTTTTTGTTTTTTTTTCAATTCCATTATGTTTTATGCATTACCACTGCCAAGCTAATAGCTTTAGTTCATGGAAAGGCTCTTTGCCAACAGCAATGAGGTAACAAAAGCAGAAGAAAACAGCAAAATCCAGTGACACTGATGAAGTACTATAAAACTTTTCTTTTAACTTAAGAAACTATTTAGTTATGGTTCAGTACAATGGTTTGGTATGTAGATCAGAGTTTTGGTCAGATTTTGGGTTTGGTTGGTTTGGCGGTAAGAGAGACAGAAGGGGAAGACACTGTGCAAATGGGTCTAAGGGTTGGACTCCAACCCACACTGGCAGCATATAAGGGACATGTCTGGTTGCTTACCTCTCCACCAAACTAGCAGCCCATTTGATTCATTTTTGACAACCTTGGCCAATTGAGTGCCCATTAATATCTAGTCATTTGGGTTCATGAAGTTTGTTTAATATGGTATCCCCTGCTGACTTCTGAAAGGATTTAAAATAGATTATTAAAATAGATTACAACTTTTAAACTATGGGATTTCAGGAAAGTTTGAGCATTCACAGCTGTTTTGGTCAGATAAGGAGGATTTTTCTTGCTGCAGAAGACAGTATGTTATGAGTCTGTTTTGGAGTTAAGGAAGGGTATGACATTTAATGTTTAATTCGATGCTCAGTACTGATGTGATTGGTGTTGTTGATGAATGTCTGTGCACCAGTGGTTTAATAAAATGAGGCTCTGTCATAGGAGCCACAAGGCTCTATAGTTATACTGACAGTCTGAAACATGATTGATTTGCAGGTTTTACAAAAGCTGATTTTTTTGACCCCTTCTCACACTTCAGACCAAAAGTCCATCAGTTCCCCATATTGGTGCCTCTTCTCTAAAAAACAGTACTATGATATCTTGGCCCTTCTTTAGCACATTGCTTCTTCCTCACCCTACTGACTCACAGACACAAGCACAACAGAGCAAATAGAGGAGGGCAACAATAAATGAAAACTGTTTGTTCTCAAAACCAAAACACCACAGTTCACATACACATTTTGAATCAATACATCCTACCAAAGAGTCCAATATTTTTTGAGATTAGTTGCATGCCTTTATGGTACTGAGCATTTTTTTTAATAAATAATCTTATCAAACTGTACAGTTCAAAGAAAAACATTTATCCGGCTAAAATCGATGCAAAACTATGCTTAATCTGTTAGCAAATTTATTGCAAATACAACTCATCCAGGGTGTCATACAGCTCTTTTACTTTTCTCCAAATGTAATTAAGTCAGTCATTATGATTGGGCAAGGACCAATGAGTAGCTTGGCATGTCTTTATGGTTCCTGATCTTCTAATAAAACACATAAACCACTGTAACTGATAAAAAACGTTGTGTCATCCAGCCTTGAAAATAAAGGGTTAGACTTGTGTTGGCTGATAGAAAAGGGAACAAACACTCAGATCATCATATTAAACAAGCTAAAAGCATTAGTGAAGCCCCAGTTTACATTCTACACTGATGTCTGGCTGCTGGTCATTATCAAGGACAACAAGTTACAGTTTAACTTTAAGCATACAGTCCTGCTCAGAGTCTACTTTCACCTCTTCTAATGATTTTGAACTGCTTAACTTATGGCAAAAGCAGCATAAATAATATATTTCAGTTCCAAACTAGAAAAGCACTCAGAGAGCGCAGACCTCCGCCAAGCAGCTTCGGTCCACTTTGGCGAAAATGGTTCTATCTGGCAATGTTAAAGAATCCTTTAAAAAATTCCTGGATCCAGACGGTGATCCGGATCACTCCCAAAATTTAATCAGTTCTTCCATACCCCATCTCTGACAATTCCTGAAAATTTCATCCAAATCCGTTCAGAACTTTTCAAGTTATTTTGAACACAAACAGACAGACAAACAGACAGACAGACAGATTAACGCAGGCAAAAAAATAACCTCCTTGGCGGAGGTAATAAACACATAATGTATGCAGAAAAGGGGAAAGAAGTGAGCAGTCCCACAAAGTACCCAAAGTGTTTTATATTCCTCAGGCATGGTTTTTATTCACCATTAATATCCAGTCTAAATGGGAAACATGCTGGAGGGGAAATCTATTATCTAGCACTTGCTTGTTGCTCTAAATTTGTGCTTTAATGCATCAAATCTGTTGAAATTAAAGATAACTTCAATTGCAGGGTTTTAAGGAGTTTTGTTATGAGGAGAAAAAAATCAGGTATAGGTGAGGCAGACCTAATAAATGTGTTTTTGATTTAAAATGAATAGACAGTTTTGCTGACACAGATGTCAAAAGCACTTTTTACTTAAAGGGGTCATATCATGCAGAAACAAGATTTAATACTTAAAAATAATGTTGTTTAGTGAATTGCCGACTCTAAACCTCCAGAAAATCCCACAACATGAGATCTGCTCCTGTCCCTGATATCCGGGTGAGAGACTTCCGCCCCTGAAAACGTCTCATTGCGAGATCTTTGCGAGATCTTCACGAGATTTCCCGCAACCTGACGTCAGGTATTTTCAGTCTCTTCTCACTGGACGAGCCTGAGAAAGCAGCTCCTCCCTGCAGCTCCTCCCCGGTAATGCCTGAAGCACCGAGCTGCAGCTAGGACACGCCCACCAAGCTCAGCCCTTTATATTCTCTCCAGGACCGGCAATGTCAGGAGCAGTTTCAGTGTTTGTTTTCTGTTGTTTCCCTGAGCTATATACTTGAGAGAAGACATGTCTGGGAAGGGTCTTCATCTGTGTTTTTTTGGTTGTGGATCAAAATCACAACTATCTTCACTTCCAAAGAATGAAGACACCAGAAAGCAGTGGGCAGGATCAGCCGCTGTCTCAGCTGTTTCTGTGTGCTCATCATTTTACCCCAGAGGGCAGTTTGATGCAGGATTTGCATCTCAACTGCTGCTCAAACAAGGAGCAGTTCCCTCCATAAAGACTGTCCACAGAGACCCGGAACCACAAGCGGTAAGTAATGTAATCAGAGGAAGTAATGTAAATAAAGCCATGATGTAATGTCGAGCTAATGCTAAGCTAGTTAGCATTAGCATCAGCTGTGTTGTGTAAATTCAGACTTGTAGAGCTCTTTTATGACCACACGGTAGCTAAAACAGCAAAACTCACAAACGGTGCTTCATCCTCTGTTACTTACACTCAAATAAATATATGAGGTAATGTTGAGCCAATGCTAAGCTCATTAGCGTTAGCGTCAGCTGTGTTGTGTAAATTTCGGACTTGTAGAGCTCTTTTATGACCACATGGTAGCTAAAAAAGCAAAACTCACTTCATCCTTTGTTACTTAAACTCGTAAATAAATATATGATGTAGCCTAATGTTGAGCCAATGCTGAGCTCGTTAGCATTAGCGTCAGCTGTGTTGTGTAAATTCAGACCTGTGGGGCTCTCTTACGACCACACAGTTGCTCGAAAAGCAGAACTCACAAACGGCGCTTCATCCTTTGTTACTTAAGTATCTATCTTTTAATTATTATGATGAACATGTCTTTGAAAAGGTCTGCACACCCCTCTCAGCTGCTGAAAGTAATGGGAAGCTTTTGTTAGCGGTTTGACTCACTGTTGTGTGTAATCACATAACTAATGTGGGCTTTTTTCTACTTAAAAACTCCTCTGTATTCATGGAGATGTGCATGATCGATCGGCGAATCTCATAAGTAGCCATTTTAATCATGTAATAAAGGCCAAACAAAAGTTTAATGTTAACTGCAAAGTCTATACAACGATCCCCGGACAGCCGGGGATAGTAAACAATGCACTTCCGTATGTCACCCATCCGCTCGGCCTCGGCACCCCCCCCCCCCCCCGCTCCATCTCCGGCTCAGCCCTTACAGAACTGGCCAATCAGAGGACAGAGTACGGTTCTCACGTGTACTCTGTCTGAATCAGAGCGTTTTGAAGGGGAGCCTGAAAAGCAGCTAGAGAGAGGCTTATGTAAACCCGATTGTGAGGCGAAGAAGGAGCTTTATGACCTGCAAATCATACAGAAGTACCCCAGATGCATCCCGGATTGGCATAATGACAAGGAAAACAGCATGATATGTCCCCTTTAACAAAGAGAAACTTATACTTATCTGGCTGTCCGTATTCTTTAATGAAAAGTGCAGTAATTGTAGTCAATCAAGGATGGTATCCTGTGTTGCATCATGATGCATCATAATACTGTATCAAATTGAATCTCTGAAAGAATGACAATTGCAATGAATATTACAACGAGTGAGGCTGCAAAGCCATACTAAACTAATCAAATAAATGCTCTTTAGTTTTTGACATCTATCAAACTTCATGGTTCTGGTTTAGCATCGTTCACCATCAGTGTTTGTTGTTCTTTGTGCCCCTGATTGGCAACTGGTCTGTTCTATCCATCCACACATCAGGATTTTTGACTTTAAAGATTGTACATGTTTAATATTTATGATTTCACATCCAGATTCCCCTGATCCTCTTCTAGGTATCAGCTATAAAGTCACTTTAAAATACCACAAGGTCATTGGAAGGGTAGTAAAAATCAACCATGTACATAGATATATTGACTGGCTGGTCCATTAAACAATCAGATCAATTTATTCTGAAATTCCTGCAGGATGCCTGGGTGACAGTTTACGCTCAGCTGAAAACTGATATCATAGGAACCATTGGAATGCTGTTGATGCCCTAATGGACGCTGCCATACTGGGCATCATCTCAACCGAACTTTAGCTCTATCCACTCACAGACAAAAAGGCTGTGCTAAGGTGGACTTAAGGCCTTCTGACCAGTAGCAATGCTGCGTTTCCAAAAGCAGGAATCCTTAATAAAGCCTTGGTGAAAGAAAAACGAGTGTGATATTATAAAAAAACTCCACCCCCTAATATATATTTAGACTGGAATGTTGTTTTGAACCAGGCTGTGAATATAGTGTATAGACTGTAAAAAACATCTTTTCCCCATACAAATTCCTTCAAGTGTCAGGTTTCTGCAGCCAGCCTCAAGTGGACACTCGCGGAACTACAGATTTTGACACTCCATTTTCAGTCCCGGAGGTTGCCGCCTGGCACATGCTCCATGTCTTCTCCTCTGATTTTGATGTTTGTCTTGGCAGCATAGCAGCACCACTTACAGGCCTGGCATATGTACTACAGCGGTCTCAGTGTTTTCGTGTTGACAGACATTTCTTGAAACACTGGCTACGTTTATTTGCAGTCAATATTCGGGTTAAGATCACTATTCTGGTTTCTGAAACATTCGGAATAACCCAGTTTACATGCATGAGCAAACAGGGTTACTCCTCTATGCATAGTATCCCGAACAAAACAGCGACGCACGGAAAACGTCATCACGCACAGAGAACGTCATAAAGAAATGCGCGTCATTTCCGCTTCTTCTTCCTTGTATCCAATAGCAACGAGAACAACAGCAGCAGCACGGCGGATAATGAATGGCCCAGAGCAGCTAACAGTCGGCTTCGTTTGCGCTTTGGTGCTGGTACGGACCCACCACCAGTACCTGACACTATTCTCTGTCAGCTTCTTCATTAATGGAAGACGAGAACGTGAAGAATTAGTAAATCGAGCCGGTGCTGTGCCATGTTACAACAAGTACTTCCTGTACTCAAAAGATCAAGAAGCCTTGCGAAAAGAACATGCGCAGAACACAACTTAATGTTCCTTTCGATGAGGATATCCCGATCGGCGTATACATGACCAAATATTCGGGTTAGAAAAGGAGTAACCCAGGGGTGATTTTCAGGTTTTTAAAAACCGGAATATGCTCATATTCCGGTTTTTCAAAAGGGTTTTTGGTGTTTACATGGCTGCATACAACCGGGTTATTGATAGTATTCCGGTTATGAAAGGTTTAATGACTGTATGTAAACGTAGCCACTGCTGCGTTTATGGTAAACATTTTAAAACAAAACAAATTGATCACTTTTCGTCCTCTTGTGGACAGGGCCTGAAGTCCAAAGTGAAAACCTTTCCTGAAAAGATGTAAGTGGTGACATTTTGGGGACATCTTGGTTAGGAATACTCATATGAGAGATGGTTGTGGGACATAAGGCAAAATCAGGGAGCACAGGTATGAAGCAACAAAACAAATATGGAACAGCTGCATACTCGTCCTTATTAGACATATTGCAACTTTACCAACTTACTTCACTAGAATTAAGAAAAAAATAAATAATGCGAGGTTAAAATCAGGATGTTTACCAGATGATCGCACTTATTTCCTTCTTAAAAATCCAGTTTCATGAGGAACTGTCTCATTTTTTGGCATCAAACAGAGTGATTTCACTTCCACATGAAGCATTTCAGCAGGCTCTCCTCTGGCTCTGTTGCACAGTGAGGAAAGGCCACAAAGGGTGATGATGGAAGCCCCCCCTTTATCCCCTCCCTCCTCTCCTCCCACCCGCCGGCCTCGCCCCTCTCCTCTCCTCTCCACCTCGTTTTGGGGATGCAGGGGCTCATCGCCAGTATCACTGGACCAGGCCCGTTCACCTCCCACACACACACACACTCAAACACACTGCTGCATCGCCTTACATAAAAGCCTGAAATTGCTCCCAGCTGGCTGAGAGTAAACCCGCTCCCGACTCAAACTGAGAGGAAACAAAGCGCTCCTTCCTCTGCGTGCGCAATCACTTATCCAATGCGCACTGCACGGCGCAGCGAGCGCACGTCGTCCAAAGAGGAAAAACCCGCTGCTGGGACTTTTACAACCACTAGACTCTCACTTTCTCTGTTGTGAAGCGTGCTCCATGCGTGTAGCTGCGTAATGCGCTTAATTACGCAGAGGAGAAGCTGTAAACTCGTGCGTACTATCAGTGCGGAGACTTCATCAGCCGATCTCTAGTTCACACACATGCTGGGGGATGCTGTGACCTGCTCATCCCCACCGAGCAACCAGGAGAGCAAACCCTCCAGAGGACAGACAGGAGAGAGGAGCATAGACCGATAAAGACGGGACAGGGAGGGGGAAAGTAAATCTGAGAAGCAGCCGAGGACTCACCAGTCAGTGTCCGAGCTCTCGTCGATGACCTCCTGGTAGGCAGTCAGCAGGGCCAGTCTGTTCTTGCCGAGATTCACAGCCATGTTTCTGTCCCTGCAAGCATCCAGACCGCTGCTGATGGAGAGAGAGACACACGGAATGAGAGTACAGAGGGACGGAGGAGGAGGAGGAGGATCTGACTGGTGGAGACAAAGAGAGAGAGCTCGGTGTCTGACGGGTCCTAGCGCCGAAAGATAACAGCTCACAGGCTGATGGGTCCTAGTGCCCAGGAACCAACTGTAACCAGGTGAGCTTGCTGGCCTACTCAAATTAAGTTTTGTGCCATTGTTTTTACTTACTTTTAAGGAACAGTCTGAACATTATCCAAGCCAGGGGCGATTTAAGGATCAAGGCCAAAGGGACTAAACTTGCAGGGCAGCTGGATCTGCCTGATCCTGATTTAATGTCTGTAATCAGAGTCCTCTAAAGCAGGAAGAGGTGGGAGCTATCAGCATGACAAAAGCAGGAATTCACTGCACACAAAGAGAGTAGCCTTGATGCTAACAGCTTCAGTAGCAGTTTTATCAGATATGGACCAAATTTCTTCATTAAATGAAAAAAAAAATCAACACTGACATGTTTTGGTGAGAGTTTGTCCTACGAAGCAGTTCACGATTTGTACTTTACACTGCAGCAGATGTGCCTGCCTACTACAAGATCTGATTGGCCTGTTATGGATGCATTTGATGAAAAGATCATTCAATCACCTTCAGGATAAGTTTTTGAAAGTTTCTGACTTCCCCAACTCTTTCAATGGGCTGTTGCTCAGATGGACTAGTAGAATATAGTCTGTATAGTACACTGAATGGTCTATCTGGTATGTCAGGTTAAAAGAGCACTTGCTCCTAAAGAAACTGAACCATAAATATCTCATCTTCTCTCTTAATATCTCATATCATTTCATCTTCCATGAGATTCTTTTATTATCAAAAATAACAGTGGCACATTCAACTGAACTTCTACACCAAAAAGGTGTTATTCAAACTATTAAATTTGACAGGTTTTATATTATTTATTCACTCATCTATTTAGTTACTTATTTTTTTTTAGGCCAGTCAGTAAGAAATTCCACTCCCTGTAAAGCCATGTTTAAAAGTCAATATGCTTTTTGTGCCCATTGCAAACTTGGCATGCGGCAAGCTGCGAGGGGATTTGTTGCCACTCTTTTAGTGGCAAGTCTACTTCTTTAGTGGTACCTGCCACCTCACAATGTAACTGTACCGGATGCACCAGTACTTACAGCCTAATGTCTATGCCATTGAATAATATGAAGGTAAAACCAGATAATTAAGTGTTGACTGCAAGGAGGTTACCCATTTAAATCATTCAAAATTTGCTACTAAAAAGACTGGCCTGCCACAAGTCTTCCAATGACCTGCCACGTCACATTTGGATCTTGCTGTCAGTCATTTGTGTTGAAAACCATTGTTATTGGTAGAAGGAAAATTGAAAAAAAAAATCAGTGTTAACCCTGCTCTCAGGTAAAGCAACAGAGCCTTTGTTTTGCTGTTCACATGTGGGTATCTGATTAAATCGTTGATAGGTGAATCAACTGAGTTCTTGTCTTATGCTCCACATGTCAGGGCAGGGTGAAGGGTAAAAGTCTGTAACACATCACTGTTTGTCACACTGTATAAAAATATTATGTTACCGTAAAATGAACTGAGAGAACTGACTGAACCGTGCACTGGTATGCCGTCCTGTCCCTTCTCTCCCTTTGGCCAAGACATAGGCTGGACATACAAAAGGATTTAGGCTAGGCCTAACAAAGTATTATTTCAGTTATTAACTTATTACAGGGCCTATATAGAAATTAGCATATGACTAGGGCTGGACACCAAGTCCCGTAAATCGAGTCCATTGGTCTTTCACCTCAGGCTTTTCCTCGGTCCCAGTCCTTACCACCAACCATGTATGGGAGAGACACAGGACATAAGCCCATATAATAAAAAATGAGTGTTGTATGTCATTATTTGATCTGATTATAAACACTTTTACATAAAGAAGAACCTGCAGACTGATACAAAATAATAGAAAAACATTTCACTTGCATATGGTTTCAATATTTAATTGTTTGTTGATAATAAGATTTGCTTTTAATGATAGTCAGATTGTTTAAATTAATCCCATTTCAAAGTAGTTAAAATTAGGATACATCTAAAAGAAATCCTTATAACCAACATTATTATTTTTCTTTAGATCTCATGGTTCTCACAAAGTCCCATCATTCTGAGACTGTAAATATAGCTCGTTGAAGATCCGTCCGGTCCAGAAAAACATATACAAAAATATTTTATTCCCTCTGCCATCACCACCCTGAAAAGTTTAAAATACCACCCAGATCCATCCATCCATCCCATTTATTTATCAGCTATATATAATGGTGCATCTTGTGCGGATGTTATATTATGTTTTGTAAGTGTAAGCTTGTTTATAGTCTCACTGCGTTTGTGGTGTCCGTATGGTTTCAACTATTTATCTTTAACCTTGTCAAAGATGTTTTTTGTTTTTTTTTACTTGTGACAGACAACAAGGTTATCTAATCTAATCTAAAAAGTGACTGTATTTGGCTGCAAAATTCAAGATAAGCCTGTCTGATGAGAACACAGAGTTTTAATTTCATTAATAACAGGTCATTTGATAAAACTTTTGGGGCTTTATCTCTATAAGCCACCCACTGGTTTCACATTAAGGACATCATTTAGAGTACAACTTAAGTTAAGACCAAAATAAGTAAAAATGTCTTCTGTGTTTGTGAGCCCTTGGAGTTACCTAAATAATTTGACAGTCACTGACATTCATGTTACCTTAATTAATTTTTGTTACTTAAATGACTTTTGTGGCTCAAACATACAGCCTGGACAGAAGTAGTGTCTAAAATGCACTGTTATTAACAGATACTGTAGTGCTTCAGCCATCCACTGGGCTGAGTGAATCATATTAGTCATATGTTAGCAAAAGGTCAGTATGTCGAGTCTATCTGAAAAAGGAAAAAACATCTTTCAGAGAGCATTTTCTGTGTTCGTATAATGGCAGTCCTATTATTTTAGCAAGCTTGCTAACATTAGTTTTACACAAACTTTGAGAGATGCATTGTTGACTTGAAGTCCACTTTATAGTGTACAAAAACTCCAAAATTTGTGTTTTGGACACAAAAACTGCTCGCTAACAGCATTAGATAGTAAGCATTTTTTGGCTAACAATGACTCAGCTAATTGACAGCTTGCTTTAAAAATGTCAGCTGGGCTGTTTGTTTAAACAAATTTGTGCCTTTATAAAGTAAGTATCTCATTGCAAACATGTAGATGAACTGCCAGTCATTTGTTTGATATAAATTATATTTTACTCAATACATTGTCTATTAAACCTAGTTCACATGCTTAAGTTTTACTTGAATTGGGGTTAGAGTAGCATATTTGTTGCCTTTTCTCCAATAGTGACAGTTTTCAGTGACCACATGGCTGGATGACCGTCATTTAGAATACTTTTTTATAAACTATGATGTGTTTCTTGCAGATATAAGGCATCACTTTGTGTGCTCTTTGTGTATTCTGACCGTCGTCTGACTGCAAACACTCTTCAGTTGCTCTCTGTAGGGGGCGGAGTCTGCAGGTACTCACAGATCAGTCAGCTCACCAGGGGCCTGTTGCACGAAAGTAAGATTTAGACATCCGGGGGGGTATTCCACGAAGCTGGCTTAGCTCAAAGCCTGGCTTATTTCGGTTAGCTTAGCTAACTTTAGTGAGAGTTCGGTTCCACAGACGAGGCTTAGGGCTAGCATGGCTAGGTAACCATGGTAAATCAGCCAGAGCGACAAGCCTGGTCCCGGGCAGGCTTACGGTCAAGCTTACCTTAGCTGCATCTCACAGAAGGTCCGACGGGCTTCTAAAAGACCCCTTGTGAACTGCATGTCTCACATTAAATTAATCTCGATCTGTAATGAATGATATTCTTGTCCGGAAACATAAATTGAGACCTTTTTCAAACAACACCGGAATAATCGTGAATCAAGACATGTCAGATACTACACTATTTATTATCCATCAAAGAAAGTAAGTGGGTGAGTGGTTAGAGTGCAGAGTGATAAGTTGCAGTAAGCTGTGCTTCACTGCGCTGTGGGTTCGATCCCACCAGCGGTAACTATTTGAAAATATCTGATTTTCTTTCTTCTGTCACCCTCAAAGTACAGTCAACACATAACAGAATAAAGGCACAAATTGTCTTATAAAAAAAATAAAAGGTGACAACAGCCACAATTTTCCATAAAAAAATACCTTCCTTTTACCAGCGGTCCATTCTGATCATGATGAGATAACTACTTTATTTGTGAACAAGCTCATTTGTGTCTTCTCCCTTACTTAAATGTAGGGCACTGTAGCACTATCATCACTAATAAAAAAAAAGACATCTCCTCTATGTTTTTTCTGTTTTATTCAGTGTTTGATGAAACATCACCACATGAAGTAGCCCATTTTTTTCTAAGTTTGCCTACTTTGGTTTTAGGTGTTACCTATGTTGCTGCTTTATTCGTCCATTATACATGTAAAATAGTGAATACCATCATCACATTACACAAAAACTATAAAACAAACTATGCTGTTTCATCCATGCAAACATATATATATATATATATATATATATATATATATATATATATATATATATATATATATATATGTTATGGCGTTTGTCATAACTAACGAGTTCATATCTCTCAAGCCAACCACAAACAGCCACATCATCCGATACGGAGTATCCGGCTTCTCTCATCTCATGAAATTCAAAAGAAAAGAAAAGGAAAAAGGGAGAGACGCTGGCTGAATAAATGTAAGTCACTCGGTGTCTTAAGGATTTACCTGTGATTGCCCATATTTCTCTGTTTTAATCTTTATTCTTAACGTGATCTAAAAAGATGGAGTACATTATTGCAAAGAGGATGAGGAGGAGATATATTTTCACCTAAGGCGCTGCTATTTGGTGATGACAGACCAGGAATGCAGGTGGATCACAAGCATGATGAATGAATTAGCCTGCTGATGTGTTTAAATGTAATTGTCACTTCATTTTGTACTCCTATTTATGAGACAGGAACAGATTACATCTGTCCCGCGAGGTGGTCCACACAGTGACGCGCATCTTGTCCTCCGATGTGCGGCCTGGTGGCCCCTGCACTCTCCCAGTTGCTGTAAAAGTGACAGCGGCTCTGACCTTCTTCGCCACCAAGGCAAAATTGTCACTGCACTTCACCCGCGACGCATATAAAGGCGAGGAGAGGCGTTCATTTGTTTGGTAAAGATTAAACTCGGCTGTGTTAAACCCACTCATGCCTACTCTCCTCCCTCTCTGCTACTTGCGCCGGTAGGAGGGACGGAGGCGTGGGTGCGCCTCCCGGCTCCAGACTGCGCCGTGCATGAAACTTGCAAAATGCCCTAGACATGCTTGCCGTGGCACAAGCGGGGTGCAGGGCAGGTGGGCACCGCCTGCGCCTGGTCTACGAAACTAGAGCCCCTTGTCGGCCCCAGTGGCGACACCTCCACCCAGTCTGGGCGCCGCCCTGCCTCCATCCAGCCTCTCACCAGTGCCAGTGTTGGGTCTGCCTCCTGCTCATGCTGCAGTTGTTGTGGGCTGAAAGAGGGCTTTTCATCGCTGTCAGAGGCGATCTGGGCTGATGCAGCCGACGGTTCCCACTGGCCCTTGTCCTCCTGTCTGCGGCAGTAGCGACAGTCCACTGCGGCACAAGGGCATCAGGAAAGGGAATCGACATTGCCATGCTGCTGCCCCGCCCAGTGTTGGATGTCGAAGTCGTATTCCTGGAGGACCTCCAGCCAGCGAGCCACCTGTCCCTCAGGTTTATTAAAGTTCATGAGCCAGTTGAGTGAAGCATGGTCAGTGTGAAGGAGGAACCGGCTGCCGTGCAGATAGGGGTGAAAGTGGCGGATTGCCAGGACCACCGCCAACAGCTCACAACGGGTGATGCAGTAGTTCCTCTCGGCCCGCGACAGGGCACGGCTGAAGAAGGCGACGGCGTGCTCCCCATCCTCTCCCTGCTGGGAAAGGACAGCCCCGACTCCCACATTGCTAGCATCAGTGTCCAGGATGAAGGGCCGAAGAGGGTCAGGGTAAGCCAGGATGGGGGCGGTGGTCATGGCTGCTTTGAGCTGGTTGAAGGCGGCTGCACAGGCTTCGTCCCAGATGAAGGGCTGACCCTTGTCAGTCAGATGGTGGATGGGACGGGTGATGGTGGTGAAGCCCCTGACGAACCGCCGGTAGTAGGACGCGAGCCCCAGGAAGCTCTGCAGCTCACCAATGTTCGTGGGGGTCGGCCAGTCCCGGACAGCCAACACCTTAGCCGGGTCAGTCGCCCCTCCTTGCGCGTTGACCACATGACCCAGGAACGTCGTCTCCCTGGTCATCAGCTGGCATTTGGAAGGGTTTAGTCGCAGCCCCGCTCTTCGGATAGCATTGAAGACATCGGTCAGGTTGGACATCGCCGTGTCAAAGTCCGCAGCATGCACCAGCAGGTCATCCAGACAGACCACACAGCGACATTGGGGAATGTCCACTCCATCAGGCATTCAAAGGTGGCTGAGGCGTTGCAGAGCCCGAATGGCATGACCCTGAACTGCCACAGCCCCTGTCTGATGGTGAAAGCAGTTTTTGGCCTCGCCTCTAGCGCTAACTCCACCTGCCAGTAGAGGCTGGGAAGGTCCAGGGAGCTAAACCAGCAGGAGCCCGAGATGTAGTCCAGGGCATCGTCGATCCTAAATTTAAACATCTACTGTAGGCATAGTAGATGTGTCAGGGAGGGGGTATGAGTCCTGCCGCATGACAGCATTAAGGTGTCGGGAGTCCACACAGAAGCATGCTCTGCCATTTTTTCACTTTGTCAAGACAACAGGGACTGCCCATGGGCTGTTGGAGGGCTCTATCACCCCCGCAGCAGCCATCTCACGGATCATCTCCTCCGTGACTTGCCATTTAAAAAGGGCTTGACGATGGGAGCGTAGGCGTGTGGGTTGGGCCGTCCCCGTGTCGATGGTGTGCTGAACCAGTCCAGTTGGTCTACATTCCTTGTCGGTGGCTGCGAAAAGGTCCAGGTTGCCCTCAAGGAGGCATTTCAGTCTCTGGCTTTGTTCTGGGTCCAAAACCCCACTGCTGCGCTGCCACAGATGATTCATGGCTATAACTGTTTCTGGCAAGGGGCCGCTGGCTGGTGGAGTCTGTGGTGTATCTTGAACTGGTGGTGGCTCCGGGTGATTGGTGGCCGCAGGCTGGGCTCCAAGGCATGGCGGTGACTGGGCGGCTGCATGGGGACTCACGCGCTGGTCAGTTGCCCCAGCCCTTACTGGTCTACCAGACTGGAGCACCAACGTCTCCGGGCCAAGGGTGATAGCTGGCCCTGACATGTCAACCTTGTCTCCCAAGCAATTCAGCAGGTCCAGACCGATTATGCACTCATCTTGGATGTTGGCTAGCCAAAACTCGTGTACCAGCTCCGTGCCGCCCACCTGGATTCTTGATGTCTTTCGCCATTTCATGCCAGCTCTTTCTCCGGTGACAGTCATGAGCTGGGTGTCGGTGCTCGTCCACGAGGGCGAAATCGGGTTGGTGGTGCCGGGGGGGATGCCAGGTCTTACCAGGGTTATGCTTGCTCCAGTATCCACAAGGGCATTGCAGCGCTGGTTGTCTATGGTGCAGTCCAGTTAACGCCCCCTTGAGTGCCCCAGGCGGCCCACCGCCGTACATCCTCCTTGTGAGGGGGGGTCTTGTTGGAGTGGCGTTCCCCTCACTGGGCCACTCCACCAGCATTTCCCCGTGGGGGTGCAGGCCTGGCCCTGGGGAATGGCGCTGGGCAGTCACGTGCCACATGGCCTACTTCATCACAGCGGTAGCAGCGATCCTTTCGTCTACGAGGGTATCTGTTGAGTGATGGGGGCTGGACCTGGTGCACCACTACGTCCATGTCCTCTTCCCCATGGTGGTCCGCCACCCGGACATGGGATTGTTGGTGGTGGGCCGGTTCTGAGTTCAGTGGCGTGGAAAACACTAACTCGGCGTGTATGGCTTCCCCAAGCGCCTCGCTAAGCGATTTGGGCATGGCAAGATGAACATGTCGACGCAGCTGTTCCGGTGACAGCCCTTGGAGAAAAGCATGGAGGGCCAGCTCCTCCCTGGCATCCAGGGGAAAATTCGGATAGCCGCGCTGGGCGTGCAACTGCAAATCTGCTGCAAAGGTACCCAAGCTCTCACCATCCCGACGCTGGCGCTGGGGTAATTGCTCCCCAGCAGTCGAGCGGTCGACTGAGCGCTGCTGTCCAAACCACCTTCCCAGGGCAGCTGTTAGGGCCTGCAGGTCCTGCTGCTCCAACGGGGCCAGGTCTAGAAGTACCAGTAGGGCACTCCCCTCCAGTGCCAGGGCCAAGTGTGTGGCAGCTTCTCTGCTGTCCCAGCCACTGTGACGCACAGATAGCTGAACTTATGAGAGATAGGGCTCTAACGGGGTGGTACCATTATATTTGGGCAGTTTTGCAGGCGGTTTTGAAGCCAAGCCTCGTTGGTGGAACGAGTTGCGGCTGAGATTAAAGTGGCCGCTTATTCAAGCCACGCTTACCGGCGATGGCCAAGCCTTTTTTCTAATCCAAAACAAGAGGGTTCAGGCTTAGTTGGTTGCACAAAAGACCAAGCGAGGATGACGGCACATGGATTCATCAAGCCAGGTGTAACCAATCCTGGATCAGTGCGATTCCTTAAACAGACCCCGCGATCAATCACAGAATCATGGATTCACCATGACAACAGGAGCGGAGTGCTTCTACTTCTGATACGAAGTCTCAAATTTGACGACGACAGGTCTATGATTGGTCCATGGATCTGTCACTACCTTTAATTCTTACTTTAGTCCACTTGTCTCCACTTACCTCCCTCCCTTTGCCCACACACCCAACACAGCATCGTGTGGATTTGCTGTTCATCATGAGACTGGGGTCCACATTCAAGATTTCCTGCTGCTTAACAGAAGGTTTTTTCTTGCCGCCATGATGGAGGGATTCATGATTGGCTATATGGATTCATGTTGGGTGTTGGATGTATATATTTGTATATATATGTATATGTCTATTTTATATATGTATATATGTATCTATGCATATATGTGTATCCATAATATGAAGAGCTTTGTTCTCTATTGTAAAGTGTCTTGAGATAACACTTGTTATGGATTGGCGCTATACAAATAAAGATTGATTGATTGATTGATTGATATGTATGGACAGGAAGTCTTCATGGACGCATATGAGGTGGTTAAAGACCTTAATAAAAAAGAGGAACCACGGCGATAGAACAACGACAGGAAGCATTGCAGACCGCCTGAATCTGTAAGTAGTGCACTGACACACACTCCATACTCCACTAAAACATCACAATATCAATCCAGATAGTTAATTAACGTCTCCGAAATCATAGTTGTGCCCTGATTATGAATTTGTTGAATTGCTCGTGAAACTGAAATTAAAACATCCATGTCTGCTCCTTATGATCCATGCCCCATGCTGTTGGATCATATGTATGCAAGAGTGCACGAGTTTGGGCGTGCATGCAGAGCCGTCTCTACCCAATGTGGGGCCCTAGGCGAGATTTTATATGATGCCCTCCTCCATCAGCGATTTACATATGTTTACGTAAGAAATCAAACACATTTACACTATGCAATAACTGTACGTTAACATTTGAAGTGTGTGTGTTTGTGTGTGTGTGTGTGTGGGTGTGCGTGTGTGTGTAAATTAAACATGACTGGGTCAAAGCTGACATGCAGCAGGTGCCATTGAGGGTGATTTTGTGAATAGGAAATCCTTTCATAGCATTAATGTTCAGGTGAACATGACTTTTTGATATTGTTATTTAATGAACATTGTGCACTCTTGTTATGTGCATTGAGTGGTTTAATAGTCTACATCTTAGGTGGTCTGCAGTGCAGACTGCCCGATCAGCAGTGTTGTGGCAAACTGACCTCTGCAGTCTACCAGCACCTATCACAAGGTGAGCCCCACAGCCTCTATTGATAACCACTTTAACATCATGGCTGTGAAGACTGTCTCTGTTTCTGAGGTTATGATGATGATATTTTGTTTTCACAGGTGAATTCTCAGGTGTGTTGCTGGGGGACAGAGCGTATGCCTGCCAGCCTTTTCTCCTCACACCGTTTACAGACCCATGCTCTCACTGTCTCCAAAACCTGAGGGTCAGTCCAGACAGGGCAGGTGGCCTGTGCTGTCCTCCACAATGTGGCCTGCCTGAGTACAGAGACCCCCAGAGTGCCCTCACACATAGCCTGGGACAAGACTGCCATCTTCACACATGACGACAGTGGCTGGCTGGTCAGAGACCAATACATCTTAAATTGTTTTAGTCATGCATACTGTAAATTTAAGTTAAATATGACGTGCAATGGCAGACAAATATGTTTTAATTTTAAATTATTTTGTCCTATTATGATGTCTGTGCTGTATACAGGCCTGCAGAGAGGCTGCTGCATCATTCATCTGTCTGTTCATCTGTTGTGTTTGGATTTGTCCTGCAGTTATCTCAGTGTGCAGACATATGGGGTGGATTATATACAGACCTTTGAATGTGCATTTATTCTTGTCTTTTATTAAATGCTTTGATTCTGTGCTTTCTGTCTTGTTGAGCACTGTGTGACCTCAGTTTTAAAGGAGCTGATGGTTTACCTGCTCTGATTTATCCTTATTCGATAAAGAAACACCATGTGACTCTTTGACTTTTATTTTAACTAATATGGGATGTGCATTTTATTTTTATTCTGTGGACAACTCTTATCTAATGATTGCAAAATCATATAAAATCATAATTCTATCTAAAATCACTGCAATAAATGATCACAAAAGTTTAAATAATGTCAGTGGGTCTTGTTGAATGTGATATCGATGTGTGGTGGGCAGTGGAATAAATGTTAATTTCTGTTTGTGGGGACTGCTGACTGAGAAAAGGGATGAGATTAAATAAATCCTGGATCTTAGCCTGGTCTGGAGCAGGCTAGCTCCACAGAATAAATCTCCTTGGCAACATATATCAAAACATATCCCACTTCCCCTAATCCCACTTTTGTGCAACCACATCATGGATTAGTTGATCCAGGATAACCAAGATATCCCGGCTTAATCCCTTATCTTGGTTTTGTGCAACAGGCCCCTGGTCTGACAGCTATGAGACTATCAACCAGCATGTCTATAAGTGTCAGTGTGGCAGTGTGTTTGTCAGTGCCTGCTGGGGTCTTTCACTGCTGCACTGTTTCTCCTTAGGTTCACTTTTAAAAGCAAACAAGTGAGCAACTTATCAAACATGAGGAAATCAGGGATTACGTAATATTTAAAGGAAAGAATAAAGAGGGCAAAAGAGACTACTAAAACATGCAAATACATGAAAAATAAAGGAACGAGCTGACAAAAGGGATTTAAAAGGCCAAACAAAACATCTGCAGTGCTTTCAGATGACTTCAAGTTGACCTTTAACAGATCTTCCTCTTTGCTCCCTCTTAAAACTGCAGTAATGAAGCCCAAGATTACAGAAGAATTTTTAAATTTATCCAGACAAAGAACACTGATGCTGACACTTCAGACAGGAGGCCACAGGAAACATAGTTCCTTTTAACAGGGTTGTGTTTACCAAGTTTACAAGAAAAGACCAAATTGATGTTCCCTCTAATGGTACTTAGTAAATCACAGGTCAGTTTGTCCTGAAAGGGTCAAGTTTACAAGTTTATGACTTAAAGGTGCAGTGTGTAGAATTTGGCAGCATTTCGCCGAACAGAAACGGTGATTATAGGATATAATGTTTCTATATGTATGTAAAGTCCATCAAAATAGGAGTACAATCATCCCCATAAAACGTTTGTTTTATTTTTATTTAGTTAGAAAAAGCTTCAAAAAATGTACATTACCGCGGGCCGCGTTCATGTAGGGCGACATAACAATCCGCCATGTTGTCTACGGGTGGATTTTAGGGACAAAAAGAATGAAACGTGAATCTGTCCGCCGGTTCTGAAATCTACCTGGAATGCAGGCCAAGAAGAGGAGAGAAGACAACAACTGACCTATAATCTATAAAAAATAATGGTAACAGACCTTGTCACTTTAGTAAATGATGCCGTGTTCACGATCCCTTTTTGGTCTTCACAGGCTTCCGTTGCTCATCGATGTGACGTTTTGGTTACGGTTGGGCTCATTCTAGAACCCGAACGATAGATGTCGCTCAAATACCAAATTCTACACACTGCACCTTTAATTGATGATGTTTTCAGAAATAATGGAGCCCATGGGCTTCAGTTTTCTGCCATGTACAAGATCAGTAGGAGAGCTATGGCAAGTGTTGAGGTTGGTCAACATTTTTTCAGGCTGATTTGCTAATGATGGGTTTTTTTTTTTTAAACACTATTTTCTGAAGTTTCATGTTCAGCAAGCCCCCATCTGATAAATTTAAACATCTACTGTAGGCATAGTAGATGTGTCAGAAAAGTTCTAGGACTGGTGTCACAAAAGATTTATTTAGAATCCAAACTACAAACTACAAGTTTTCCCCTTCGAAGTAATCCCCCTGGAGTCTAATGCACTTTTCCATCCTTCTCTGCCATGCTTTCATACACCCTGGAAGGATTTTTCCAGGATCCTCCAGCTCCAGCAGCTCCGTCGTCACGGCCTTTTGATGTCGTCCACGTCTTTAAAATGGGTCCCCTGGATGACCCCCTTGAGCTTGGGGAAGAGGAAAAAATCACACGGAACCAGGTCAGGTGAGTAGGGAGGTTGCTCCAGCACGGCGATGTTCTTCTCGGCCAGGAACTGTCAGATGCTCAGGGCATCTGAGCAGGTACGTTGTCATGGTGAAGCAGCCATGACTTGTCCTGCCACAACTCTCGCCTCTTCTCGCGCACTGAACAAAGCAAATGCCGCAGTATCTCTTTGTAGACATGCTGGTTGACCATCTGGCCCTGTGGCAAGAAGTTTGAAGTTTGGGTTTGAAATAAATCTTCAGAGGTTCTGGTCTATATTGACATGATATCACCATACTTGCTGCAGATTTGCTGGCTGCATATCCATAATGAGATTCCTGGTTCCACCACATCCCAAATCTGTTAGATTGAGATCTGGTGACTGTGGAGGCCGCTGGAGTACAGTGGCCTCATTCTCATGTTTAAGAAACCAGTTTGAGATGATTTGAGCTTTGTGACCTGGAGCATTATCATCCAGGAATTATCCATCAGAAGATGAGTTGACCACAGTCAACATTTCCATGAGTTTAGGATGTTTAGGATTCTCTGCTCAACGCCTTCAAGACTCAGTAGAGAATCGATATCCTGAACTCAGTCAGTAGCCATCAGAGGATGGGTTGACTGTGGTCAGTAAGGGATGGACATGGTCAGCTACAACACTCAGGTAGGCTGTGCCATTTTGAATCCTGCATATTTGGTACTAAGGGGCCCAAAGTGTGCAAAGAAAATATGCCCAGCACCATAACACCACTACCACCACTTGCAATAGTCCAGACTCATCAGACAGGGCAACATTTTTACAATCTTCTATTGTGAAATTTTGGTGAGCCTGTGTTAATTGTAGCCTCAGTTTCCTTTTCTAAACTGACAGGGGTGGCACCCAGTGGGGTCGTCTGGTGCTGTAGCCCCTCTGCTTTCAGATTGGACCAGGGAGAGATCTTCCATGGTGAAACACACGCACCCATTCCCCTGAAATCTGACTGATTCCAATTATTGGCTGTGTGTTTGATACTTTTATATGATTTGAATCAGAATCAATAGAGCTATGTCTGCTAAAGTTTAACTTAATGTCCATACTGATTTGTTAAACTAAAAGTCTGTTCTCAAGACTGAAGTTACTTTATGGCACTTCTTACTTAGCACAACACTTTTTTTGCTTACACCTGGCAGAAGAAAGTGATTGTTGTTTAAAAAATAGCAATACATTTTGCTGTATGAGAGTTGTTGATGTTACATTGCACAGACTTAAGATGCCCAGAGCTTCTGTTGGTAATCCTAATAAAAGAGCTATATGGTGAAGAAAATATTGTATACATGGGGTAATGCTCCTCAGAAGTTTAATGTTAACAGCGTAAAATAAAATTGTAAGTCATTATCCTCACCAAAAAAGAGTTACTGTAGCCAACAAAAACATGCTAAGTACACAATTGTACTCCATAACAGTTCATAAAACACTTTGTAATTGTACAATCTCTGAAAAGTGTTTGTTTCCATGCAGTTATTTCAGCCCCCTATTCAAAAAAGTCTGAATCCGCCCCTCGATTGGATGCGTTGTGCATTCAGAAATGATCTTCGGCATACCTTTGTTGTAACAAGTGGTTATTTTATTCACTTTTGCTTTTCTGTCATCTCCAACCACTGTGGTCATTTTCCTCTGACCTCTAGCAACTTTTTTTTCCCCAGAGTTCTGCTGCTAGCTGGATATTTCTTCTTTTAAGGACCATCCTTTGTAAACCCTAGGGATGGATGTGCGTGAAAATCCCACCAGATAAGCAGCGTCACTTAAATTACCTTCCTTCCCCATTCTGATGCTCGGTTTAATCCTCAGTTGGCCTTCTTGGCCATGTGTACATGCCTTAATGCATTGAATCGCTGCCATGTGATTGGCAGATCATCTGTTTGCATTAACAAGCACTTAAACTGGTATACCTTAGTGGCAGTGAGTGTACATGTAGCATTTATGGTGGGTTTTTTGGGGTTTTTTTTTAGGGAGCACTGATGTTTTTCCTTCCTCAAAGACCATCTGTGAGACTTGCAGCCAACTTTGGTGTTTTGTAGCTCTGATATCTGTGTGTTTCTGCTCCAGGTGAACATCCTAATTATCCACCTGTCTCTCCTGCAGGAAACACAAGCTGCTGCCAGAATCCACAAACAGCTCAGGCACCCTCCTCTCTGAGAGAAAAACCCTCCTACTCCTACTCCTCGGAGCTCTGAGCTGCTGTTACTGAGGAGGAGATGAAGCAGCAGGAGACACACTGACACATTTCTGCTTGCTGGAGAAACTTCTGTGTTCACTGGCAGAGTTTCAGATGAACTTACACCTGTTTTGTTTATATACATTGAAGCAAACAGTATGTAAAATCCACAGGCAGGGGCCACTTAAACCAAACATTACTGATGATGTACAGAATAGCTGGTATTTGTGAAGGTGATGCCTGCTTGAAGGTCATTCATCAGATGGTTTATCAAAATATATCAGCCTTTGTATATCAATCAATCTATCTATACCCATCTTTTATTGATATGTTTTAATTATTTTTGAGTTAAAGTCCTGCTAAATAAAAGATCATTTAAACATCATTTATCAGCTTTATCTACCTTTCATCGCCTTGATTTTGGTAAAACTCGATGAGGGGAAGCTCACTGCTAAAAAAAGGAAAACAGTCAATTAATTCATTTTTCCAATCCAATCAAGTTTACCAAAGTGCTGCAGAGTAACTATCAAGCAGAAAAAAATACAATTAGGTAAAAACATATAAATTAAACACATCGAAAATAAAAACACATAATAACACATAATATTTTAAAATAAATCCAACTTAAGATAAAAACACAAAAAACAGGGACCACACAACTCACATGCTGAATTAAAAGCCAATGAGTATCAGTAAGTTTAAGACGAGACTTAAAGTTGGTAAGGTTGAAGACATTCTGATTTAAAGAGGTAAGTTGTTCTATAATTTAATGACCACAACAAAGAAGGACCGTCCACCTCAAGTTTTATAGGAACGACAAGAAGAAGCTGCTCTGGAGACCATAAAGAGGGGGAGCAGACCTTTAAAAGATCAGCAGTGTATCGCGGGGGGGATCCGCTTAAAGTATATGTGCATGGAATAAGTGTAAGTTTGCATTGACTAAGGTGACAGATAAATGAATGTAGATGAACAAGTGCATTTGTGCATGGAGGGTAAGGAATAAAACAGGTGTTTGCATAGAAAACAAAATCAGAACAGGTGTGTTTGCGTGGATAAAAGTAACGAGATTGTGTTGGAGACTGAAACAATGTAATATGAGGAGGAGTGTATTTGCAAGATAAATCCTTCATAAAATGATCAGATTGTGATTTGATCACATTTTTACATCAAATGAAAGCTTAACAGAGTTTTCAATGACCTGATTTTCTGGAAATTCCTCTAAAAACTCCTTTTTGTTGCATTTTTAAAAGAAAGCCTACTGAATGATAGACTAAAAAATGAGCTTCTTTTCTTCCCCTTTCCTGGAAAAGTTGACATTTAGAGGAGGGTCTCCCCCTCGCCTGGCAGCGCTGTGTGGTTGGTCGGTTGGTGGGTTGGTTGGCCCCCACACGGTCAGCCTCTCTGTTTTTCTCCCAGGCCGGCTGGTTCAGCTGGCAGAGAGCCCACATACCTTCCCCTTCACTCCCAGAGCTCCACACTGAGAACAGGGTGGAGGATAATAGAGGAGGGGGAGATGCTTTAATTAGTAAAAAAAAAGAGACACAGGACAAGGTGAACCTGCTGAAAAACTGCATTCACTTTCTCTTATATGGCAACAAGTGTTTTTCTCTTTCAGACTCAGTATTTTCTGGTTCCAAATTAAGAAATTCTGCCTTTACAAACGTATTAAACAATTCTCACAGAACAGCCCCTCCGTCAGGCAGTCTCAGTGTGAGTCATGTTGTGTTTTCTTTCTATAAATATTGTGTAATTTCACACCTACTGCATCATCACCATTTTTTATTCTCTGTCTTTTTATGTCTGACATTTAAAAAAAAAAAAAAAATGAAAATGGACACATTTATCATTTCCAAATACTTATGCAATGCATTTAAAAGAGCCCATAATTTGCCTTTACTCAGATCATATATTTGTTTTTGATGACTGCGAGAGTATGTTTGCAATCACTAATGTTCAAAAAACATATTTTTTGTATTAAGCTCACAATACACAGTTTCAGTTGCAGTCTATGCTGCTGCCCTGTTCACTTTCCTTCTGCCAATGACTATATTTTATTTTTGTCCTTTTCTTTATCTAACATGCTCTTCCTTCTGTTTCTATTACATGCTGCTGTTTCATCTAAATAGCTTAACATCTCTATTATTTATTGCAAGTCAGTCATAAAAACTACACTTCTTTCTCTAATAACAGTTTCTCTCCCCATAAATTATTTTAATTGCATATATTTTTGTACGAAGTAATCTTGAGATCAAATTAATTGATTGACCCATGACCTCATATATAACCAACTAATTTTTAGGGGAAAGTATTTTTTTGTGCAAATTCTTTACAGCTTTCTTTCAAGATCACATTTACCAGCATTTACTGACAAAAGATTCCATGACCTTGAAGTTTGGAATAAGACATCCAAACCGTCTGTGAAAGAGAACATTTATTGTAGACTGTAAAATAATTAGACAGTCCATGTGATGTCAGCCCTTTGATTATCAAAGGAGGCTTATGATGGACACGTCATACAGCACATGTCCTCTCAACCAAACCTTAGCTCAACCAACTCTCAGACAGAGAGGCCTCGTTGAGGAGGGATCTAACGCTGTCTGATCAATAGGCGACTCCCCGTGGACATGCAGCCATGCCAATCATGTCCCTATTTCCAACACTGGAAAACCAGTTTATGATACAACACATAGATGTATCATATATTTAGAGTGAAGTTGTGTTCAACCAGCCTGCAAATATGCGTATTTAAGCCACAAAACATGTCTGGTCCAATTATTAAGGTGTCAGGTTTCTGCAGCCAGCGTAAAGTGGACACTCAGGGTATCACAGGTTTTGCCGCTTACCCATGGGTCTCCATTTTCAGCCCCTGAGGTTGCTGCCTAAGCTTTTTGCAAAATTTCAAAGTGTTCTTCAAATACTGAGATGTGCACATTCAGTAGCAAAGGATAAACATGTGATCTTGACCTTTGGCTTCTGAGCTTCAAAATCTAACTAGTTTATATCTTAGTCAGAGTGGACATTTCTGCAAAGTTCGTTAAAAATTCCTTCAGATTTATCAGTGCATTGCATTCACAAACAAAGGATAACAACAAGACTCAAAACAATCATTCCATATTTGAACCCACATTCATGTTTGATAGAAAGGGTTTCTGGGACACTGTGTTTACAAGAACTGCACCCTATGGATAGATGAACATACAGACACCTTCAAAACATGGTCCTTCCCACCAGCGCAGAGGCATAAAAGCCATGTACTCTGACCAGCCCATTTGACTTTTAACTAGAAAGCACTCAGAGAGCGCAAACCTCCGCCAAGATAGCTCACATATCGGTTTTACATCTATAGGCAATAGTTCCATGACAAAGTTCCCATCAAAATATGATTCATTGACCCTGAAAAACCCACACGTAGCACACAGAATCATGTTGATATCATTATTAGTTAGACAGTTATTGAGCAAAAACGATTGTTTGCTAATGGAGGTTATCTGGATCATCACCAAAATCTAATCATTTTTAAGTTGGGCCATTACCAAATCTCCTGAAAATTTCAGCAAAATCTGTCAAGTAGCATAATCTTGCTAACAAACCAACAGACAAACATACACCAGCAAAAACATAACCTCCTTGGTGGAGGTAATAACCCCATAACCTGTTTCTGACTGATCTTGTTATTCAACAGTGAGATTGGCAGTTCAGTGTTGAATATTTGTCTATTTGAGGTCACCCCTAGTTAGGCATAAACCAAAGTATGAGAGGAATGAAAAAGTCACATGAAAACTTCATTATTTATAAGTTTTCCTATTTCAGAGAGAAGGAACAGCAGCCCAAATCCATCCAAAAGTCTGTGAGAGATTTGGTCTGACAGACAGACAGACAGACAGACAGACTCTGCTGTTTTTGGGTCTGGTGGCTTGCGTGGCTAAAAATGCTAAAACACCCTCTGTCTCTGATCCATGCTGTCTCATCTGATGACTCTCTAGCTTTGCCCTAATACCCCCTTAAACACAAACACACACACACTCTTACACCAAGCTGCCCCTGCCCCGCTGTTAAGTGGGTTAGTATTAATTAATTCTCTGCAGCCTGCAGGTCCTCACTGTTGCTGCAGAGGCTGTTTGCATTGCATGTGCGTACAGCATGCTTATGTGTGTATATGGTATACAGTAGAGTATTTCCCTGATGTATCTTAAAAATCCTGCATATGTCTGCAGTCAGATGAAGTCACAGTCAAGCCTTGGCTCTTCTCTTCTTTGTACATGAATGAAGGGTCTTCTCCCATGACTCCTCTCTAAAATCTCTCAGTGTAAACCCCTCATCTCGTCCTGAGCCCACATGCTGAGCTGACACTAAACTGCTTCTCTTTAAATGGACGCTCTGCTCAGCTGAATTGGCCTGTCAAAGCTCAAAGCTGAAGATTACAGCGACTCTGCCTCTGAGTCAGGAGGGAATAAATAACACTTAGAAAATTAGAGAGTTTTAATCCAACAAACAGCCACCAAGAGCGGGGACAAGTCCTTCAGACTCATCTGATGAAACATGAAAAACACTCCAGAAAAGGTCAAAGACTTTGCTGGAAATTGGAAAATTGTCCTTTTTTTAACAAAGTTTTACATCCATCTTTTTTTATCTTTTTTAAAACTATACATCAATGTACTTCAAATCCCTCCAGCCAAACCTCCATCCATCTATCATTTTATCCATCTGTGTATCAATTTATTCATGTATCCATCCATCCAGAATGGTCAATGGTAGATGGACTTCAGCTTATATCGCTCCTTCCTAGTCTCGTTGACTATTCAAAGCAGCTTTACACAGCAGGTCACATCTACCCATTCACACCCATTCACTCTCACATTCACTCGCTAATGGTTCTATGTTAGTTATCCATCAGTATCAGCTAACACTTTCACGCCCTTTCATGCCCATTTACACGCCACCGACGCCCCAATAATATTAATATTCTAGGCACTGTAAAATGTGGTTCCCCTTGACATTTTCTGAAGCAAATGTTGCTGTTATTAGAACAGAGTAACCATAATAAACATAACCCATACATTAAATGACCACTTTTAACACCTTTGAAAATTGCCAAAAAAATACATAGAATTTTAATTTATATTATACTGAATACCTCTGGTATTGTCAGAAAAGGCGAATACAGGAAAATAAACAGCTCAAATCAAATAAAATCCAGTTTAAAAAGAAAAATCAAATTTTCTGATTTTCAGTGGACTTCAAAGATAAACCTGACTCAGTCGACCTGTTCTGCTTGGGCAGATACCTCAGGCCCCTGACTCAAATCAACACAAGTTTTACCATGAAAGTCTTTCTGATGAGGTGCAAAAGATCATTCAGGCACCTTGAAAATATCTGCAGGTCAAGATGTTTCTCCTTTTGAAATGAAATTTTCACTTAAATCATCGGAAACATTAACTTTAAATTACAATAAAGATGTCCCTCATCAGTGAATACAACAAAACACTTTGGTTTCTCTGCTCCTCCTTTGTTATAAACTCACTCTGCTCCTCCATGGCTGAGAAGTATTGATTGATTTTATTGATCAGTTTCTATAAATGGGAAGTCTTCGGGGGAGGAGGCAGACAGGTGGACAGATGGAAAACAAACAGAAGGTGGAATAAAGGGTCATTTCCCATCTGTGGTCTTTGTGCATTGGTGGGTATTTTCTTTATTGTCTGACAGGATCCACAGTCTCTTTAATTCATCTTTGAGTCTGTTTATTCTCTCTTTATTCTCTCTTGTAATAAATAATGATGTTTGCTGGATGAAATGAAGACTTCAGACAACCTTCTTTTCAGAGCTCAAATCCTCAAAAATGGACTGAAGGCCTTTACACACCAAGGACGACTTAAATAAATGGAACAAATTGCCAATATTTCTGAAGCAACATTTGATTTGACTTGATTTACTTTTCAGTTCAAAAGTGACGTGTATTTGCGTTTATATTGTGTACCTTCCAAAATGAAATCACACAGAGAACGTCAAAATAGACTCTGCATCAAGTGACTATAATCCAGTGCTAATTTTAATGAAACATAATCTAAATGTGTATATCTGACTCTGTAAGGGTGGGAGAACTCGTTAAGTTCCAGAGTTTAATTCAGGTGCTAAACTGTTTTAGGACCAACTGTTCAGAAAAAGTTGGAGCAGCTCAGGCACGATCTTCATTCATCTTTAAATTCAATATCCTGGTCATTTTTAATTTGACTTTGGCCAAATTAGAGAGGCTGCTGTGATAAAAAACATACAATCAAGCCTGCCGCCATGTTGAATGTTTTGACTGATTTTGCCAGCAACAGAACAAAATTTTGGAAAAATCAACATCTGTATTAAAAAAGAAAAAAAGAAAAAAAAAATCAACTATTTTGCTATGTGACTTTACATCTCTGGTGAGCAAGCGTGTTGTTACTGGCTTTAGGTATGAAAAAAATAATACATGCAAATTTGCACATGAACAAAAGAACTTGTCTGATGTGTAAAAGCCTTAAGAGTAAAGTCATCAAATATCAGAGGCTTGAACTTTGATTCCTCAGTGGAAGAGTTATATTATAGTTATTATTATTATTATTATTATTATTATTATTATTATTATTATTATTGTATTTGGAAAATCTCATTCACTTCTTTGAAAAGATCAGAATTCAGAGAAAAAAAGTCAGATTCGGAGACAATATTCAGAATTCTGACATTAAAGTCAAAAATCTAAGGCCAATGTTGAAATTTGGAGAGAAAAATAATTCTGAGATTGAAGTCAGTCAAAAATAAAAAGTAAGGAGGAACTCCATCAGTATTTTGGGAAAAAATGTCATAATTTGGAGAAAAGAGGCAGAATTCTGAGATAAAAGTAATTCTGGCCTTAATCTTAGAATTCTGAGTTCGTTCTCAGAATTCTAAGAATGATGACAGAATTCTGAGCAATAATGTCACAAATCTTAGATTAGAGACAATTCTGAGATAAAAGTCAAAAGTGTGAGTTAAAAGTCAAGATTTTTAGAATTAAATTTAGAATTCTGACTTTTTTGACGGACTTGGAAAAAAAACCTTAGAAAAAAAATCATTGCTCTTCAGGACCTTGAATATATAAGGCAAAGAATTTAAGCACAAAAGGATCATTTTTGAACCACAGGGCATTTCGGGACCAAGAAATATTTAAGCTAGTTTGAACAACTCTTTTTCCATGCTGTGTACACTATTTCTTCAAAATGATGTTCAATTCGTTGTGTGTTATTCCAAGAAACTGAGACATCATTACATTCACAACACAAAAACTTGTTTGGATATGAAATTGTTCCCATACCTTTAATTCTCAATACTCTTGAAGACTGTCCCACAGAGTTATCAGCTGAAACTGCAGCTCCTCTCAGTTTGCTCTCATTGTTTTGGTCTGTCACATGACCAATCCTCTATGTTACTCACAGTTTGCTCATAACTTAGTTTCCAGAGAGAGAACTCTCTGTATCCTGCATTGGTTCAGTATCCATGTCATTTATGGTCTTTTCTGTGTAATCCAGAAAACAGAGCCGGACCAGAGAGGCAGACAGTCTTCTCAGCAGGGCCGCGTCTCACTGCTTTGGTATGTGAGTTGTATTTCTGCTGCAGAGTCAAACACATTTAACCCTTTGAGACTCATAAATATTTTCATCTTAAGTCCCTGCTCCTTTGTCTGAGAGTCCACCAGCTCACTGTAAACACTGCAATCATAAATTCACATCCAGACAAACTTTTAATATTTCAACAGTTTGAGAGACAAAAAGAGTTCCAAACAAAACTTGTAAACATGTCACATTTATGGACGTGAGAATGTAGAAATGTTAACCCTAATGTGAGGGAAAGAGAGTAAATATAGTTCTAAAAACACAATAGAAGCAGATATTCTACATTTTGTATCCATCAGGGTGCTGGTTTTCACATTTTATATCATCATTTAAATTTGGATTTTAATTTCCCCTGCCCATTACTTACCAACATGCAAGTGCTGCAGCAGAAAAATCCAACACAAAACAAACTTTTGCTCAGTTTTTAGCATAAAAAACAGCTTACTGAGGCTCTTGTTATGCAGCCTGCTCTACATACTAAGTTTCCTCAAGCCCAATAGGTTACATGTTAACTAGGATGGACATTGTTGTTTAGTTCATAGAGAACCCCAATGATAATGGGGCGTCGGTGGCGCAGTTGGATCGTGCGCTTGGTCAGTGATCGGGAGGTTGCAGGTTCAAGCCCAGCTCCAGGCGGCACATGGCGATGTGTCCTTGGGCAAGACACTTAACCCCAAGTTGCTCCCACTGCTGCGTCAGTGGTGTGTAAATGGGCATGAAAGGGATATTGAACACAACGGTTAACAGATGTTTTGGCATCCTAAGGACATTTGTAATGCCTAGTGTAATGGTTTGAGAAGAAAGCATGTTAATTTCGGAAATTTTCAAAGTTGAAAACCTTTCATAAGAATGTATAGGAATTAATGGGAGTAAACCTATAATTTACAATTTGAAGGTTGGCCCTTCACACAGATTTTGTATGTTGGTGGGGAAAATATATCTTAACTGTGCATTCCTCCACCACATGCACACCTGAGTCTAGAACTATTGAGGACACATTTTTGAAGTCACCAATTAACATGGTCACCCGAGCCCTATGGACATAAACACAGCTTTACAAGATGTGCGTGATCATACACATGTAAAACAACTGCATACTGGTGGTGAACCAACCTTTTGTAGTTGGATGAGCATTAACTCTTTGTTAATTAGAAAACTAATTTTTTGATAAGTGCTGTAACAATGTAAATCACTATAAGCATTGCTGCTGCTGTTATACAACCATAAACATCTGTGTTTTGCTTAAGAGAGTCTAAGGTGGCAGTCATTTTTAGCTTTTTTTCATGTTCCTACAATGATATCCTTTCACACAGTTTGACATACGAGCTACGGCTATTAAAAAACAAGTTCAATGCTGAAACTAAATTTAATTGAACATAAACAATGTCTTTCTCCTTCAATATGCTCCCCTTCTGCATCAACGCACTACTGCATTCAGGAGTTCAACCGATTAAAGCAGCACAGCAGGTCCTCTTCATACAGCTGTCCCAGAACCTCTGCTGTTCTTTTCTTAACATCTGACACAGGCTCAAAGTGTGTTCCTCTGAGCACAGATTTGATCCCAAGAAAACAAAAAAAGGTGTTAGGCAAGGTAGCTAGGGAGAGTGATCAAGACTTGTGATTTGTTTTGAGACCAGAAACTGCTTTACCGAGAGCGCAGTGTGAGCTGGAGCGTTGTCTTGATGAAAAATGAAGCTGTTTTCCACATTGTGGTTGATTTGTTTGGGCTTCTTTGCAGTTTCTCTAGAATCTGTTTAATGTCCAAGAGAACAATCAATATGGCTTTGAGCTTGGACTTGCTTTGTCATGCTTTCTTCATCTTTGGTGACAACTTGTTTTCTAGTGACTGCTGTTTTGTCTCGTTATCGAATTGAAAGATCAACGTTTCATTACATGTAATCACCTTCTAAAAAATTTGTGTTTTCTTCAGTTTGCTCAAATTTGCTTGCATTTCATCTCTTGATCAGGAGTCAGAAGGTTTGGGAAAACTTTGCCTCTCACTTTTGCCATGTTCAAATTTTCATGCAAAAATTGCAGAAGTGTCTTGTTTTTTTATCAGTGGTGACCATTTCTGCTGTCATTCCTCTACTGAGTCGCTGATCATTGCGAAAGATTTGTCCAGTTTTTTGAATGGTTTTGGAAGTTTGTAATGTGCATTGGTGCCCAGGATGTTCATCGTCATGGACGCCCTCTCTGCCTTCACAAAATCTTTTTTTTGCCATTCCATCACAGGTACAGGTGACATGCAGTGTTCCCCATAAACCTCAGTTAATGCATGACAAGATTTGGCTGTTGTTTTGACAATTTCAGCTTTTAAGCAGATCATTACCTCCGCCAAGGAGGTTATGTTTTTGCCGGTATTGGTTTGTCTGTCTGTTTGTCTGTTTGTTTGTCTGTTTGTTTGTCTGTCTGTTTGTGTTCAAGATAACTTGAAAAGTTATGGACGGATTTGGATGACATTTTCCGGAAATGTGTGGAACAAGATAAGGAAGAAATGATTAGATTTTGGGACTGATCCGGATCACCATCTCAATCAATCAATCAATCAATCAATCTTTATTTGTATAGCGCCAATTCATAACAAGTGTTATCTCAAGACACGTTACAATAGAGAACAAGCTCTTCATATTATGGATACACATATATGCATACATACATATATACATATATAAAATACACATATACATAGATATACAAATATATACATCCAACACCCAACATGAATCCATATAGCCAATCATGAATCCCTCCATCATGGCGGCAAGATATAACCTTCTGTTAATCAGCAGGAAATCTTGAATGTGGACCCCAGTCTCATGATGAACAGCAAATCCACACGATGCTGTGTTGGGTGTGTGGGCAAAGGGAGGGAGGTAAGTGGAGACAAGTGAACTAAAGTAAGAACTAAAGTTAGTAACAGATCCAAGGACCAATCATAGACCTGTCGTCATCAAATTTGTTTCTGCTGCAAACAAATTTATTAGAGGTTAGCCCGAACCATCTGGATCCAGGACTTCTTTAAAGGATTCTTAACATTATGGAGGTAACTAGACAATTTCCACGGAAATCGTGAGGGTGCATTTCCAGAATTCATCATCAAAGGTCCAAACATCAAAGGCCATCAAAGACCAGAACACCTTTGAGTGAATCTTCGAGGGACAGAGAGTGATTTCTAAAGCAGGAAATACAGACATGTGCATACATGTATCTGTCTAATACATGTATGCATGTGTGTTAGGGGAGGACTGAAGCTGCTTGGCGGAGGTCTGCACTCTCTGAGTGCTTTTCTAGTTGAATTTGTGTCATATACTGTTCTGGACCAAGACATGTAACTTGTTGATATTAGCATAAACCTATGTTAATTTCCTGCAGACATCAGCAAAACCAGTACTTTTATAAACCTTCATCCATCCTTACCTATCTCAAAGTCTGAGTTTTAACAAATCTTGGCCGACATCCCCAATTAACCTGACAAAAATGTGTCCCCAAAAGTGACTTAAAATAAACTTTTACCTACATGAGCACACACTTATGCACACATTCCTTCTCCACAAGACTTTATTCAGTGTGTTCAACAAACTAAACATTCACACCAAACAGGAAATGAACACATTCCTCAGTGTATTGCATGAGTGTGTGCGCACATGTATGTGTTCTTGTATTCATGCAGTTGTGGGGACATGTTCACTTTTGTAGTCACTGCAGAGACTAGTCTTAAAGGGGAGGTTAGGCAAATCTAAAAGTTATACATCTTTATATTTATCTCAAAGACTTGGTTTAAGGTTCAGGCTGGTTGGACAAGAGTATGTATAAATATCAGCTTTATTTCATACTTCAATATAAGAGAAAATCCTCACAATTAAACCCGGGCAGAGCACTTAGAAGCAATTTCATCAATGTGTCAGTGTCTGAAAAAGTCAAATTTGCTCTCATAATCTAATCTATACTGCCACCTAGTGTTCAGTATTAGCTATTACAGAAGTATCATGAACTTTTTGTGGCGTCTGTTTACCAGTGAACTCGTCAACTTAAACATTTAAACATTCAAACATCTGATTTTCAGACCCTGTATCATTCTGAAACAGCTTGGAACAAAATGTTCTTTTATAAAGGTTGTCAGATGTTTGATAATTCTGTAACTGTAATTACACAACCTATTATTTTCTTGATCATCAGTATTGAAAGGTGCTGAAGCTTTGATTAAACCGACAAAGAGGTCCAGCTGTACACTGTTGAAATTGCTTTGATATATTGGTATTTGTGCAATATAGATATTGTGAAAAAGTTTAAAAACTTGAAAGGTCTGAACATAATTTGCTCGAAAACAGGCCACAAACTGAAAGTTTAAATTTATCAAGTTGTAACTCCTATAACTATTTAACTATTAAATACATTTTGTACATAAATTTAAAAAAAAATCACTTTTATTAGCAACAATTAAAGCATCTCTGACTGAAAAAGAAAGGGTCATGTAATGAATTTTATAGGCCATAAGTTGAAGGAATCCAATTCAAAGCCACATGGAGAGGTGATTTTGTTTACTGGTAATTCAAGCAAGATACATTTATATTCACAAATTTTCTGAATCAAATTAAATTCACTGAATAGAGTGAAGTCTTTTTAATGCCATCATCTACCCAACTGTGGCTATTCTAGAGCGATGTTTTTGTTGTCGTAGCAAAAACAGGTATTGACTATGTTTGGTTATAGCACCATTTACGAAATCTTGATGACAGCACTACACACTTTAGGGACTTAAAAGTATTTCAGCCTTTTCAAAATAAATACTTTATCCTCTTCAAAAGCTTCAAAATTTTAACTTTAGACACAAACTCATCTCTCTCTCTCTCTAAAATATATATATATATATATATATATATATATATATGTGTATATATATATATATATATATATATATATATATATATATATATATATATATACACACACACATATATATATTAAAAAAACTCTTCTCTCACCCACCCCCCATTTCCCGGTGGGGTGAGTGGCTGTTCATCCTCTTCAGCTCGGGTCCTCTACCAGAGGCCTGGGATGATATACATGTATATATATACATATATATATATATGTGTATATATATACATATATATATATATACATATATATACATATATATATATATATATATATATATATATATATATATATATATATATATATATATATATAGAGTCATAGACAAGGAGAAAACAAAAACCAGGCTGATTTTTATTAACGGATTACTTTTATTATAAATATACAGTGTTAAAATGGAATGGTACCTGACACTGCCAGCTGTTTACTGTCCAAAGAAACAAATTAATAATGAAACTGGAGTTTGTGCTGCAGATCTTAAATCATCAAATCCCAGACATTTAGCAGGAAACACAAATAACCTCCCACTAAAGTCCAAACCCTCAGTGACCATTTCAGGAGTACACAGATAACTGATATTAACAAAAAGCATCAGCACTTCTCAGAATTTGCAAAAGTTCATCGCACTGTAAAGAAAATAACATTTTAAGAACTTAAGATTGACGGTTTCCTTGAGGAGAGAAAAATATGAAAACATGAGCATAATGTTTTGATAAAAAGATCACATGAAGTGACTGAGACATTCACTGGTTTTTAATCATGCCAAGTTTGTAAAAGGTGCCACATGCAGCATTGCTAACATACACATTTTTCCCTCACAACACTTCTGGTTATTTATTTCAAACCAAGGCTGCATCTCCCATCAAAACACTGGAACCCTAGAGCTGATGTTAAAGAATCTTTCCACTTTGGTTTCAAGCTATCATCATCACATGGGTATGTATGAAAGTTTAATATTTAGATAAGGAGGTCAGATTTAGCTCTGTAAATATCACACTGATGAATTTATCTAAACTTGCAAAACAGGTGGATTTGCAGGATTCCATATCTGTCATGAGGCAGATCCATCTTGCTTGGCTTCAACCTGGAACAGTTTTCCCTTCAGAAAAACAGGACTGGGCTTTCAGCATCCTTTTTAGGACACAGAGGCCATGGTTGTGAGTGTGGTTCAGTTGTGCTGAAGGCCTGAAGCAACTGTAAAACTCAAATTGGCCAACAATGAATATAACAAATAATTAAATTGTTCACTCACCACCCAGTTTTTCTTGAGAAGTTCTGCCCTTCCCAATTACTTTTCATGGCCCTTTATAAATGGATATGTGAAACAGTCCATCTGGAGACAGGGTGGAGGTTTGTCTTTTTTCGGTATATCAAATGTTTGTGAATTTTCTTTTCATGGTGACAACAGTATAAAAAAGCCTTTAACTCAAAACTATTTTGGCCTCTTTAATGTTAAAATTTTCTTTGCTAATATTTCCTTCAAACTTTGCTGTAGAAATTTTAAACTAGCTTCTACAAGTTCAAAATGTGAATTTATTTCCTTGTCTCATAGTAACAATATTTGCAACAGTTTAATCTAAGAGTTTTTTTTTGCAAATGCACAGGTTTGACAAGTTTTGACAGCTCAACCTGCATCCTGTATTTTCTTTTATCAATGTTTCTTCAGACTTGGCAGCTGAAATTTTAAGCAAAATGATAAAAATAAGTTATGAATACCAAGCATAATTTAATGTTATTGACACATAATAACACAAATTATTATAGCTTAAAGCCATCTGCTTTTTAAATGCATGATTTTCAAAACTTTTATGGCCTTTATCTCTAGTCATTGCAGAACAAAAAAATACACACCTGTAGATGTTTTTTGGAAAGTCGTTTTTTAAGGTGTGCTGAAAGCTGAGCAATTTGTCAACATACCACAAGTTCAGAAATCCATGGCTGGTGTGGGTTTAAATCCTTTTTGGGACTGCAGAGACATCTTTCAATGTTTCATTTCATTTTTTAACCAATCATAGAAAGTGCTTTTTAGCCATTGGAGTCAGTCACTGATGGATTTTATCGATAAGAACCTTTCTGATAAACTGGTGAACAAGACAATGGTCCTACATCTACATGCTTCATTGTTTATAATTTTGATGTACCATTTGCTTAATTGCTGAGACAAAACTGCTCCATATTTTGCGCTCTTGCATTACTATTCTGTGTTTGTTAAAATGTCACATGTAGCACCCTTTAATTTGGTCATTCTCCCACAAATGTCATCACAGGAGGAGCTGCATAGCTGAGGGTCTGATGCCACCGTTATGAATCCTCTAGATCCAGTTTGCTGTGACTCTGTCAGTCGTGTCAGTTTACCCTCGTGCTATCAAACTTTAGAACAAAAACTGCAAACACACCAGCAGCAGCAGAAGCTGTGGTTTAAGTCAACACTGTGAAGGTGAACGAGCAAATTCAACTTTCATCCATAGCCCAGTTTTCACTTGAAAGTATCAGGCACTTAATTTTACATAAATGCCACTAAAGACTGATGCTGATGTAGTGTGCAAACACTAATATGACAGACCTGTATGAACATGCATAACCAAATGTAAACATTTGAATCTTTATCAACGAAAAAAAACCAGATATCTATATAAACCTTTACAAACTAAAGCTTAAATACCCAAAGAAGATCAAACTATTCATCTCTCAGACTGGTTTAAACATGCTGTTAGACTAAAGACCTCCCATCCCCCTTAAAATGACAGCAGGCGGTCAGTCCTCAGAGGCATGTTGTCGTTAACATGAGCATTAACATGCACAAATAAAATAAAATAAGACTAACTAAGGCTTAAGAGTCAGACTGAGACACTCTGAGATAAAACAGTGCTGGTGAGCTGTGGTTTTACTGGGAGGCTCCCAGTGTGTCAAAAGTTTAGGGCTTTTTTCACCAAAGCTTTCTAATTCAACGCCTGCAATAGAATTGATGCTGCATCAATCAGTCAACCAATCTTTTTTTGGTGTGTTTAATTCAATTTCCGGGGGACATCTGAGTTGCAAATTAGACACTTCACTGAAAAAGTCCCCTTAGATCAGAATACCTGCTCAAGAAATCAGACGATCTTCAGGTACCAGAAGATTACCAGCTCGTAACTGGAACGTGTTTGACGAAGACGTGAAGGATGTCCAACCTTCAACATCCGAGTTCTGAGGTAAATGGAAAACACCATTACTCCTGCTCTATTGAAAGCTTTCAGTCATGTGACCAGCACACACTGTGAATTTTCTTCTTTGAAATGTTCACATATTCTTTGGCAATGTTTCTCTTCAACTTAGGCGTTGAAATTTTAAGCAAGATGCTTATAACAGTGAGTTTAAAATGAGGTTTCATATTACTGTCACATTAGAGCACAGTCATTGTGTAAGTTTAGTCCACCCGTGTCTTGCAAATGCACAGGTTTAAAAACTTGATAGCTAAAACTCTGTCATGGTATATGAAAAAATACACAGCTGTGAATGTGGATGTTCTTTGGAAAAAAAAATGCTGATTTTGAAACAGGGATCATCACATAACATATAAAAATGTAGTATTTAAACTTGGTGAGCAGATTTAGCTTTATGAACATCACAAGGACTTATTTTTTCTGTCTGTATTTTAACTGATGATCACAGCTTGTTGAATGTTGCTCAAATTGACATGAAATATATCCCATGGAGATGGTAAATGGTCCACCTAGATTGTCATATTGGATCAATAGTGCTCTTATTTGGAAAGCAAAGAACAAGAAATCCATCGTCCTGCACCAGTGGGTACCTTTAAGCTAGCACCAGCTTGTTCAGGACATTCAGTTCCAGTGTTTTGGGGCAGTATTTTCATGAAAGACAGTGACGTTCTGACTGTTAACACAATACTTTCCAGGATGATTTGGAGAAGTCTGTTGGGTGCTAATTTCTATTGTAACCTAAAGACACAGCAGTGCCTTTGACAGCATTAATCTGCTATTTAGTCCTCTCTGGGGTCTCTTTCTCTGATGGGGCTCTCAAAATGAATTATTTATGATTGATTTTGGTGCATAATTGACATTTTCTTCAAAAAGTAGACATTAAACCTGTACAACATAACAAACATGTAGTTGGCAAACATAACTGTCAAATTCCAAAATGTGAAACAAAGACGTGTTTCTTGCCCACCAGGAGGGCGCACAATGAGTGTGTAATGTCACGTGAAAGCCGACAATAACAGAGCAATCTACTATTTTCTAGGAGACCACAATGCCCTCTGAGTTGCAGGTGCTGATCTCAGTCCAGGCTACCCCAATACCTGCTGTAGGTCTGAGGCTGAAGAAGCTACCAGAGCCACAGTGGAAAAGCAGAGGTCCAGAATCTGAAAAACTCTCTACCTTAAAATGGTTTGGTTTTTGGGACTAAGAAAGCAAACAGAGTGGAGTCTTTAATTTGGAACTGTGTACCACGCTGCTTTTCCATGTGTGGTTACTGCTACTCTGCTACATAGTTTGGATTCTACCCGATATGTTTTTTTTTAATCACAGGTCAGACTTCGATGGTACCTCAAGGGCTGATTGAAACAGTAACATCCTTATGACAATGGAGGAAACAGAAGCTAAATAGCTGCCACCCCACCCTTGGTTTGGGATTTTTGTCACAGTAAGGAAATTAGTTTCGTCCCGAGGACAGTTGCAAGCAACAAATCAACGAACTGTTTCAACCAGGAGTGAGTTTGGGAATTTGTACAGCATTACAAAGCCGTGTTGGATTGCTCCTACAGTTTTTGTTGCAATACTCTGACCTTTCAGAGCCCAGCAGTGTCTCCATATCACATTTAAGTCTCTGCTTAGCTCAGAAGTGATTGGAAAAACTGTGCCAGGTCCTAGGTATGATCCCTAATGGAAAACCAAAGCAACTGAGTAAAGTCAAGTCAAGCTGGTATAATGCAGCGGAAAAAGCCCCGTTGGATGTATGACCTATATGGTAAGTCCTGTCTACCTCTGACCTTGGATGCTGGAGTTTTGTCACACCCACACTAACCCAGTTACAAGCTGGTAAATCTGGTAAGATTGCACACGGATGCCTCATTAGAAAAGCGTCGGCAGTATAACACTTGAGATGGAAACAGACAAGGAGTTAGGTGTAGGTGAGTGTCGATGCCCTCAGTGAGCAAACCGAAGTTTTTGGCAATACACTGAATTGTTCCGGCTGAGAAAGGAGAGTGCAGAGAAGAGAGTTTTACATTAACTGCTGAGTGACCCATCTCTAGTGCTGTGCAAGCAAAGCTAAGAGCATTACATTTCATTAAACCCACTTTTTTGGCTGCATGTGTGTAGATGCAAACCCTCTCTACATGTGCTCCCTGTTTTTTTTGTCTGTTTTTTTACACCCCATAGGCATTTTTGGTGCAGTTACACCTTGATTGGCCCCTAACTTAAGATCCACTGACTTCCCGAGTTGGAATTCCAATTTAAGGGGGACGTTCCCTCCCCTGTTAAGTTGAAACTTAGATTTTGCAACCTCTGGGATCAAATGGAATGAACCATTAGGCTAGTTTTTGTCTATTTTATCCCTCATAAGCCAATTTTTTTTATCTACTATAAACTGTGCTTGTATAAACTCTTTCCTTTGAATCATACTGACACTGTTGAGAGTGACACACTGCACTTTGAGCATGCTCAGACAGCCAACATGATCTTAAAATAATAAGACTTACAGACATAATGAAGGACATCGAGACACAAAAATACATTAAACTGTTGTTACATTATCAGACTTGTGAGATAGATGAGATCTTACTGCAATGATGTTTGAAGAATTCATCACAAAAGAAGAAATTCATCATCCTCTGCTTGTAACATAATTTCTTGCAAAAAGCAGAGTGAATTTAATAATCTAATAATGATATTCAACACGATGTTTAACATTATAACAGTTTGAGTCTGGTGATAACCGACTGAAAGGTGTGCTTTGGTGCTTCTGCCCAGCTATGATCTACTGAGAGTACTTATATCTACTCATGCATTCATTCACAAACAATTCATATCTGTCTCACATGAGGCCAACGGTCATAAACATTTTAAAAAACTGCAAATATTTTCATAACAAGTCCAGATTTATTTAAATTCAGTTCTTTGAAATATTCCAAAATGTTCAGACTGGAGCCGGGATGTTAAGACTTGCTGAGATGAAAGAATTTGCAGCTTTATACACACAAAAATAAAACAAAACAACAATATGGCATTAGCTACATGACTAAGAATAAACAGCACCATTCTTTTCGGTGTCGTAGTTGATTCCACTACTCAGGTAAAATAACAAAATGTTGGTAAATATAAATATGGAGGAAATGGAAATTGAAGCAAGTTTTTACAGTAGGTGTGCAAATCTGAACCAACATCTGTCTGCTGCAGATGAACAAAAACATCAACAGAAAAGGCAGCTGTTAAAAGGATACCTTGATGATTTCAAATTTCCGAATTTCATGATGGAGTCCTTGTTTTTGGTGGGCACTTTACATGAAAAAGGAGAAGGGCCTGGTTAAAGTACTGGATTCAATTCACTAATAGAAAGAGCCAACATGTTCTTTGGTGATGAAACGTGAGTGTTAATGAATTTAATTTTCATTTTATCTCAGCTTTACCATTCCACCTGGAAAGTCTTGATCTGAATCTGAATAACACAGCCAAAATGTCATCAAATCAACAAGATGGAAATACCAAAACATCCTCATAGGAAAAATTCTGCCATTCCATATTTTATTTTTCTTAATAGCTCCTTCTAACAATAACCCTCTAGTACTGAAAACCTTTATTGTGGTTTTAACAGCTGGTTTGCAAAATTTATGACTTGGAATTTCAGCAGTTAACCTGCTTGTACCTAAAGTGAGACACACGCTACAAGATAATCAGCCTCGTTTTTTACCAAGATCCTCCCCTTTTAACACAAGTCAGCCGATTATCTGGTCATCCTAAAGGTTATGCAATAACAGGATTATAATGTGGTGTGAGGTGTGTCCTCAGCGATTTAAAGCCCCTCTGGATCAGCACAGGAGGATTGGGCTAAGAACAATGGCCAATCAGGAGGCAAGCAGGAAGCACAACTGTAGGATTAGGTTAGATTGACATCGGAAACAGAGGCAACTTGTTGAAAAACAAGAGTTTTTAGACTTCTCCTGTGCAACAGAGGCTGCAGATCATTTGATACCAGGCTGTGAGAAAATAAAATGATTGATAATTCATTACACTTTTTTGAATAACTGAGACTGAAGGGTGTTTGTTTTTTAAGAATGACCTGATCCTTGCATATCCGCCAGCGAGGCTTGACTGTGCAAACTTGACACACAGGGGCTATGTCCAAATTACTACCTTTTCATCATACAGTGCGCTATCGTACACACACCATTTTGTAATGGTGTCTGAAATCTGAGCGAGCCCCCATTACCTCACAATACATTGTGAAAAGTAATGGACAGATGATCCCTCAACCTGGCAAAATATACCGTCATGTCGCTTGATAGAAGCTGTAATGGGCAGAATGGGACGTTCAGCTGCTCACAGACCAGTCTCAGACGGACTAGAGTGACCAGTGCGAAAGTAGAAAGGCACAGAAAAGTTTGTGTTTCAGAACTTTTAAATATACTGGCCTGATCTGTTTTACTTAATTAGGGTATTTTCAACAGAAGTAAAGCTTTTTAAAGATGATTGGGGCATGAAAGTGATGCACAAGTTAACAAGTAAATGTGTAAAATATGACACAAAATAAGTATCATTATTTTTCAAAAAACATAACCAACGCTGCGATTTCTTTATATGCCAATTTTCAGAGAAAAATGTGAAGGAAAGCGAGTCTTCAGTTAAATTTTACTGTTATTTATTTTTGCTTACCAATGTTGCTGCATGTGTTAACTGCACGACTGCAATGAAGTTATTGTCAGCAGCCAGAGTAATGTCAGAGGGATTTATTTTGCCACAGAGTGCACTATAATCCACGACATCCGATGCACTATAGAGGCAATGTGGAGTAGGGAATGACAGTCTTTGTCTTTGTCACTGCTGTGATGAGAGAAAAAGTAGGATCTGAGATAGACTGGTTGTTTAACCTTGTGCTAGCGCACTTGTCCAGCTAGCTAACAGCTAGCAAGCCTCTTTCAGCTTTGAAGATGTCAAATCTGGTTAACATGTCTTAACTAAAGTAATAAGTGTTGCGCAACACAGTGTTTAAGCCCATTTTATTTGGACATTATCATTGAAAACAATTAAAATTGCCTTTAATTTGCACAACTCTTTATCTTTTTATTTTCCATGTAGGCCCTGGAGGGGCTTTACTCTTCTTAAATCAACTACAGGAGGCTCAGATGAAAAAAGGTACAGGAGCACTATTATTTCTCACCATATATGAGGTTTCTCACAGTTCAAACCAAGTTAAAACTTTAAGAGTCTGTGCATGCAATGCCTTAGTTTCTGATGCACAATTGGAAGGTTTTTTTTGTTCCATGTCCCTTTAGAGGTTACAAATTGTTGAAATTAAGAGGTAATACTTTTATTCAGGTAGGTGTAATGTTAAATGTTATTTGGAGGTAACTCAAGCCCAGCTGAGGAGTGGTGTTAAACTCAATAGGTCCAACATCAAGGTATCTTTTTAACTAAGCGGATGTGAAGCCTGTGGTGACACAGCTCACAGGCTGTTTAAGGCACATACGTGTAAGAAAAGTTCATATATTTGAGCTAACAAGCAGGACTATAGAAAGGCTTCACTTGACGCGCTATAACGTGAAGACTGAGAAGCTCCAGATACATCCAGACACTTTATCAGAAAATAACTATCTCTCTACAGAAGTAGAGTACAATTTAAAAATCAAACTACCAAACTACAGTACACTCTAGATGCTGTTTAATGAAGTCTTGATGCATAGCATCACCCATAGATGTAAGGCTGATTTCTTTCTTTTCACTTAGGTAATATGGATCTTATTCAATATTTCAGCGTAACATTGAATAGAGGAGTTCATAGTGTTATGACAGGTTATGGCAGTGTTTGTTTCAGAATCTTTTGTTGTTTTTTACAGAAATGAAAAAGAAAAATGAAGAGAAACAGAGCTGTGATTGTCATGAGTCTCTGGGGTCATTTAGACCTTGCATGAACATCTGGTTCGAGGATTTGGATACCAAGTTGACCGCATTTTTGTATGTGTGTCCATACTTTTCATGAAAAGTTCATCTTCAGGGGTGACCTGCAATCAGGACTTTCTTACATGTCTCATAAGCCAATAAAAAAAAAAAAAAAATCAAAACAAAACAAACACAAAAAATGACAATTAAAGAGGCTCTCGTGCTTTAGGCCTGCACAATGACTTCATTTTATTAGTCTGAAAATGTTACACATCTAAAAAGGAGAAAAAAAAAAGAAGCTCAATTTTCTGTGTCTTTCCGTCTTTCCAAGTAATTTCAGAGGAATTTTAGACAGAGTAGCTACAGCTCTCACAAAAGCAGTGGCAGCGACTTCTGGTCTCTGTCCCTTGCACTGAAACCTGACTTAAAAGACTTTGCTGTGCTCATTCCTTGGATTTTAATCTATGCAATGAACAGAAAAAAACACATCATACTTAACATGTGAGATCTGTGTCTTGTAAGTTTTTTATTGGATTAAAGATGAAAAAAAATGCATCCAATAAAAAAATGAACTCAGAGTTCAAAGACCTTTGACGTGGTTTATTTCTACCTGTCAAGCTTTGTTATCACCCGTTGTCTTGGGTTGAGGAGTCCTGCATGGTCTGTGCAAAAATGTTGCCATCACTGGTGGTGTCTCATAACAGTTTTTCTCACTCAATTTGTCAAAACATGCTGACATAGGACATGGGAATATACTATTATCAAATAAGAGGATTAATATGACAGTTTGATTAAGGCATCCAATGACTAGTGAGTAATGATTTATTGTTTGTAAAGAAGCCTCTTTTAAAAGTCAATTCTTTTATTTAATATTTTTTTTTTACTTAAACCAGTTCCTGTTTGATATCTGGTTTCTTTATTCAGTTATTGTGGTTGTTTAGAGGACATATAAAGCCAATGTGGTACCAGAAAAACCAATGAGACACCACATGAAAAGCTATTTGAAAGCTGTAGGACTGGCTCTTATTGCTGAAACGCAACTTATGATCTGAGCAGAGCATTACGTCCCATCAACAGGTGTGAGGCAAGACAGACATGATTAAGCCACACTTTCTGCTTGATGGCGAGCCACTGCCGTCAGTTGCCGGGGAAGTCTTTAATGCACATCAGTGCACATTATGTCTACATGATAAATTAGTCCAGATGAAGGCATCCCAGACTAAAGCTGTGTGGAGTCCGACCTACTGGACATCAAACCGTATTCAATATGCACAAAGTACTGGGATTACAGAAAACTCTGGTGTATAAACTTGTACTTTAATATCAATTTTTCAACCAAAGGGTTGTCTGTGGCTTATATGGAGATGGAATTAATATATCATTATGAAATGCTGAGATATGCAACTTGATGCTATTGAAAGTTTGCTTCCATACATGGAGGGTTAATGTAAGAGGCAACATCGATGCTTGAATATGTGGGGAAACACAGCATCACAGACAGAACTGGTAGAGGTTGGTGCAAAAATGTAACAGTATTTCTCAGTCATCTAGTTACAAGCCCACTGCTAAATAAAATGCTGGTAAAGGGTGAATTTAAAAAACAGCGTGAGCGTGAATTATTCAGCTCATCTCTGTGTTGTTCCGATCAGAGGAGCCTTTTTATACAAACAGACTGAGTCTGCCATCCCCAACAGCCCTTACAAGCTAACCACTAATTTCCAAATAGTCTACCTGCATAGCATTCAGAACATGCACACAGATAATTGCCCCAGTCTCCTTAGTGAGTCAGTTAATATATTTTTGCACCACTGCACGGTTCACTGGAAATAATGGCAGGCCTCTCCTCAGTGGAAGCCTCTTCAACCTCCACCAAGCAGACCGACCCAAAACAGGAAAACAAGCTCTGAGATTCTCGGTCATTTCAAATTACTGCAATTTGTGGAAATAATACTGATGTAGACTGCAAATCAACGTCAGGCAGGCAATACAACCTGCTGCTTACATGCTGCTCTTCCTGTTATCTTGTGATTTCACAATTACTTCATTAAGTGTTTGTTCCCCTGATTTCGTTTTTAAGCTGCTCAGGGCTCTACTCGGTGCTCAGCGCTTTCAACACACATCCAGTGGGTGAGGACAGTGGTGTCAGTTGTAACAAGCTGCATGGCCAGGATACTACACAGGTGGGCTATGTGGGACAAGTGCTGAGAGCCCAACTACTGTAATAAATGCAGTGGAGGAGACGGCCAACAAAGGGAGAGCTGATGGTACAAATGGACCAACCCAGTTTCACAGAAATTGCACTAAACAGACTGAAGTTAATACAATCAAAATCACCACTCAAAAACAGTCAAAACCCATTTTCCCACAAGGAGACTGCAAAAAACCTAACTGCAGGCTGTATGCCAGTGTGACCTATATTTGTGATTTTACGGTATCACTTGGTATCCAAATGCCCAGTTTGGACATAACTGCAAGGTACAGACATGGTCTCTGTGTTGTCGTTCCTCTACAAAGATCAATCAGCGACATGATCCAAAAGAAGAAAGATACAAAAATATGAATCCCAGAGAGGGTCCAATGTTCTGCAAGATGAAGAAACAAATATCCCCCTCCTGGAGTTCAGACTCAAATCGAGCCCAACTGACTGCTGAAACATCCGCCGTACAAAACCAAACCCACACCCAGCCCCAAACAGACCACTCCTCTACCCATCCTCCACAGTTTTCTGCTGACAAAGAGAATAAAGCTAAAAACAATGTGTGTCTGAGTCTGAAGGCCCACCAATCCTCACATCTGCAGGACCAGGAGCAGAACATGGGACGGGCTCAGACTCCTCCTTCTTCCCCGCCTCCTCCTCTTTCACCTCCCTCTGTGGCCCCTCTCCATGCTCTGTCTCCGTCCTCTGTGGTTCAGCTTTAGATCCTTGAGGGAAAAACTTCCCAAACCTGCTTCCAGACCCATTCAGATCCTCTTCCAGTTTGACTTGGAAGGGGGGCAGGCCGAGGAGGAAGGCTCTGATCCTGCTGGGGGAGCTCAGATCTGCTGGTTCCTCCTGGTTCTTCATCTCCAAGTCCCGCTCTCCTCCTCCTCCTCCTGATGCTCCTCCTGCAGAGCTGAGGTCCTGGTTCTGCTCCAGTTTGGGTCTCTTGACCGATGGCTGTTCTGAACTCCCGTTGACACTCCCTGCCGCCTCTGCTGGGTCTGTGGTGGCTCTCTTGGGGGGGAAGCGTTTGCTGAGGTTGAGGGGGAGGGCTTGCTCTGGGGGAGGGGTGATGGGGGAGCACGGCGTCTTCGGGCTCAGGTCCTGTGACAGCGCCTCTGACAGACGGCGGGTGAAGGTCTGAAACTGTGTTGAGCCTAGACGAGTCCTCATCAGCTGACACACCTGAACGCTGCAGTCCAGGTTCAGAGGCAGCACCCTCAGGGGGGGCAGCGGGGGGCGGGTCCTATCCTCTCTGCAGCCGCCTCTCTGGGTGCCGTCGTCGGCGCTACAGCCAGAGCAGCGGGTATGCTGCTGGTGAAGTGGGTGGGGCTGATGCTGGAGCTGTTCTCCGCTGGGATGAGGGGTGTCCGGGCTCCCTGTTTTGGGCTGCAGGGTGAAGATGGTGGGGAGGTGCTGGGTGGGGTCCTGGGGGGTCAGGGCAGGACTCTCGGGGCCTCTCTGCAAGCTGATTCGGTTTCTGAAAACATCTAGAGGACACACCCCTTTAATGGGGCTGAACCCACCCAAAGCTCCGCCCACAAAGTGTCGAGGCAGCGTGGAGAGGAGAACACCTTGGGCTGCAGACTCTCCTCGCTCCGTCTTCAGCTCCTTCAGTTTGGGCTGGAAGGGGAGGAAGGGGGTGGACATGGGGGAGAGCTCAGGGGTTAGGGGCATGTTTGGAGGGAGGATGACTGGCTGGATGGGCTGATGGGGGGAGAAGAGAGACACTTGTGTTACTTTGAAAATGCATGATATCAGAGGGTATCAACTTAAAGACCTTTTTCCTCTTAAAAGGAACCCCGACTGTGAAGACAAATAGTCATACATATGCTTTAATGTTTATCTAATACTAGAATGTGTGGTTAAAAAGGCACGAGGAATTGTTATTTCTTTAAAAATCACAATTTATAACACATATTCTAACCTACTGACGCAGCCATTGTTTTACTCGCGCAATGCATGCTGGGTTGATGACGTTATAGGGCTGCACCGTGCCGAGCTACTACGTTTACACACTGGCTATCAGGAGCCAGAATACCATAATAATGCCACATTGTGCTACTTTTGGGTGCAATTTTCAGTCAAAGGGAAACAAGGGGAGTGATGTAAGTCTACACAGCTTCACCAGTGACAAGAAGAGAAGAAAGGAGAGGAAAATCGCTTGTGGGCGTACACAACTTCTAAAGGACGCGCAGCGATGTTCTCGCCACTTCTCTCCAGATGCATTTGAGCCGAGCCAAGCTGCTGAAAGAGCTCACAAGTGCTGCTGGTTACATAGACTAAAGCCAAATGCCTTGCCTACAGTTTTCTCACACAAACAGACAAAACGCCCTCAGGAAACGAGGGAAGTCCGCTGGAGGAAACGCCATAGGCAGGAGACGCTGGATGTTCTCCTGCGAGGATGTCAACAACTCACTCCTGCAGATGAATCAGTCAACACAGCAGTCCGTAAGTCTACAGACTCATCGTCAGCTTCCTCTGTGATCGTGGTCATGCTTGATGGTTCGCCGTCAGCTACATCTGCAGGAGCGAGTTATTGACGTCCTCGCAGAAGAACACCAAGCGTCTCCTGCCTATGGCATTTCCTCAAGCATGTCTTCGTGCTCGGCACAGTGCAACCCTTACACGTCATCCACCCAGCATGCATTGCGCTCGTAAAACAATGGAGGCCTTCAGATACATTAATTAGAACGGACAATCAACTTGTGTTTGGATAGTTCTGGACAACTGAGGCCCTCTCTTGAGGTTTGTCTCTGGCACCAAGAGCTTGACTTCAAAAACAGAAATAAACACTGATGAATGGTAGCAGGCCTGAAGACAACAAAATGACTCCTTATTTAGGACCCTGTTTACGTGCATTGGCAAAGATTAACAACTGCTTTGAGCATTTAAACATGAAGCATTGCCAATACACCTTCAGAGACAGCCTGTGGTCTATTTATGTCCTCCAGCCTCCACTTGTAGAGTCCCTGTAAACTACGTGCAGTGAAGTGAAATGAAAGGAGGAGAATAAGCCTCAAGCTAACATCTTGTCCTAACTGAATATGGCACGTGTGCAATGGCAACTAAGTCAGGCTAATTATTTCAAATTATACTAAAATGACCTCTCTGCCTGCCAGCAATGCTGCGCGATGTGACACAACATTTTTGCCTCAACACCCAGTCTCTATTTTCCTCTCAGTTGTGCACATCAATACCACGGAGCAAAGAAAGAGGGATGTTGAGAAGCTGCAGGGATTTCCTTGGCTTTCTCTGGCTTCTCTCTCAGCAGAGCTTGTTTATCTGTTTAACATGGCAGAGATAGCAAAGCATTAATTTATCTTTGTGAGTGAAATAATTTATTTTTACTTTCAACACCAAACTGGAGCTCACAAGAAGTGTGTATTGATGAGTCTTTGAGACCACCACTCGTCAATACAAGCCACCTCACGTTGGTTTCTCGGGCTGTACAGTAAAAGCACTTGATGAACTGTTTACAAAGGGAAACACAGGGCATGGAATAACATTGTAGGATGCAGTGTAGACAGCTGCACTGCATGATGCGATGTGACACATTGAGTAAGGACTCTTGTAAGAGGCTAGCAGAGCCATCTAACAGCTGCTCTCCTTCTTCTGACACAAAGCACACTAAAACAAAGCAGTGATTTACGATTCTCAATTTCAGACAAAAAAGGACAAGCCAGGAGGGGTGTCAGAAAATTCTATTCATTGGGGATATAAATAAAGTTTGAGGGAGTTTACTGCTGCTGCCTTCAGGAGATGACTGAGCTGCGGCATCAGAGGCACATGAGTGAACAGAGCTGTTTTTTAGCTGTCTGACGTGTTTAACCATTAACTCTTATCATTCAATTATGTACTTCTAATGAAAATAAGCAGATTAAACACAGTTCAGATTAAACGTTTGATAGAACTATTCCTGAAAAGAAATCTTTGTCACCAGTGAGGGGTGCCAGGCTCTAATATGGTTTACATATAGTGACTACTACAATTGTAACTCACTCACGGCATGCTTTATTCAAGGTCTTTTGATAAAGAATATGTGTGAAGGCCTATTTTGTCTGGATTTTATAAACGAAAATAATGTAATTTCTTTGTTTTGGACAGCAAACTTTTTTTCTGGTGTTAACTGGAGGAAGCTTGACTCTTTAGGTACAACTACAGGGGTCTACAAGGAAAAAAGACTGGGAGAGCTGGGTTAAATGTGGACATCACTGCTGTAAAGCCAGCAGAGGGCGCTTCACATGCTTTGTCTTCTGGAAATACTGAATAAAGGTTCTGTGGTTTGAAGCTTCATACTGATTTTAAGGACTCAAGAGGCCTGCTTACATCGGTGATTCACACCAGAAAAACATTTTTCAGTCCCAAATAATGTAAATTGTTTGATAACCATAACATTTTTCACACAATGATATCAGGGATGTGATATGCAAACAATTAAAGAGCAAAAATGTACCCCTCCCCCAATCCAGCACACACCAAGTTTATGAGAAAATAGTGGGTAAACTTATCAAGTCACACGGTATGTGATGTACAATGCAGTATCCAGTATTTACCCTTTGTGCACTGGCTCCTGCGCCTCCTCCTCCTGCAGTTCTGGCTAGAGGCTGAGGACTCTGCTGTTGCTGACACTCTGCTGCTGCTTTAGCTTTAGCCTGCTGCTGAGCCAGCAGCTTGGCCTGAGCGATCAGCGTAGACTTGTTTCGTGTTCCCGGTGGCCGACCTCGACCACGCTTCACAATGACGGTGCCATTTGGAGTCACGATCTAATGGAGACAAAAATCAATTGTTATTTCTGCTCCTTTTAACTTTTTATTCATATTTTTGGAAGGATGGAACACCTTCCTCTTGAACTATTCTCATATTTGCATTTCTATTTCAATGTTTGCACTCACAGTTCTAGGAGGAGCAGGAGGGGTGATCTTCTTCTCCTTGGGTTTCGGTCCAGGTTTTCTGCCTCTCTGTAGTGGTTTCCTTCCTCTGATCCCTCGGGGTTTTATGGTTATGGGTAAATCAGGGATTTTAAACTCTGCTCCTCCTCCTCCTGCTCTGAGGTGCTCCTCGTAAGGAAGCATCAGCCTGAGACAGAAACAACACAGGACACTTACTGAATGTTTAATGCATGTTATCTTTTTTAAAGGTCTATATTTTTGCATAAAACATTGATTTATATTCTTGTTCCACTCTGACCTCTCATAGTGCCTCCTGGTGCAGGTAGCAGCGCTGGTGCTGCCGGGACATCCTCCCAGCTCATTATAAACCACTTTCCACAGACGCTCATTTGTCACCTGTAGTGCATAAATACAAACACAGAAAAGGCTGGTTTAACATTTAGGCTGTACCTTGGTGCTTCATATCACCTTGAGCACCAGGATTTACCTGGCAAACTCCACCAAAGCCTGCCACATTCTCTGCTTGTTTGTTTGGAGCCTTTTTGAGTTAATGAACAGTTTGATGTATTTAAAGGGTGAGGTCAGCTGGGGGCAGAACAATCAACAAGACAAGTTAATGAGTGCAGGCTAGCTTGTTGTTTTGTGTTAATATTCGACAATAATGGAAAATCCATTGGGTCTCTCTGGAAATGAGAGGTCACAGTAGCCCTATGCATGCTGCTGTTTCAAGACTTATACCCCTTTCCCACTGGCCAAACAACCTGTTTAAACCCGGTAACAGTTGGCCCCTGTCGGCAGTGGCAAAGGCTCTAATCGGCATTCAGACCTGTGTCTACTGACCCCTTTTTATCAGCTCGCCTCTGATCGGCTCCAGTGGGAACGTCACACCCGGGTGCACATGCTATTTTATGAGATGACATTGGTGTAACGTGCCTATGGCATAAAATCGTGCTCGTCTCCTCCATCTGTAACTTCTGCAACTCTATGCCATCTCAGCAACAAATTCCATTGGCCTTCGTATCATCAGCGCTCGAATGTCGTTCAGTCTGTGATGAGTTTGTACATTTTAAAGAAGGACAAAAGTACAGAGTATGGAAAACAGTTGACCACCGTGTCCATGGCTTCCATGCTTCTTTCCATTGTTTACCTGGCCGTGTTTCGGTGCGCTGATGATGTCATCAACGTGATGAAATCATCAGCGCACCAGAGGAAAAAAAACAGCCATGCAGCTTGTCTGCTGGTGATTAGACACGGGTCTGCTGGCAGTGGTAAAGGAGTCATTTGTCAACTGTGTGAGGGTTTACTCGCATTGAAAAAACCCGCCTTCACATGCAAATTTTAGTGGGAAAGTGGTATAAATATTTATGAGCCTGTGACGCTTTACACCTCCATTCTGAATGCTGCAGTGACAAAATTTAAGGAAAGACTTGGCCCACCATTTACTCCATTTCAAAAGTTAGTATTAGAAGTGTAATACTGCAGAGAGGGGGAACACAGACTCAGCTGAAGACAGGGGTGCTGTGAGGGTGTGTTGTGAGCATGAGTTGCGTCACATGCATCAAAGCCATATCGCACTGTGAACTGATAGGTACATTTACAGAAATGAATATAAATGTCTTGAGGTGTAATGATGATGGAGCTTTATTGCAGCACTTTTGCTCAAAGACACTATGAAAATGGCTTTACTTCCAGGGACCAAAAGTGTTGAGAAAAGGTGACTGAAACAGGGCCAGCTTTGAGCCATCACTAGTACTCCTTTGAGGTTCCTGTTTGCATGCAGGACATGCAGTAACATGCAGTATATTAGAACACTGTCTAATGATTTATTTATATCTGTCAGTCTTTAAAAGTTGAGCATCCCTGTATGCAATGTGCAGCGAAGAGGAAGAAATGTGGGCAAATTAGCAACTAGCTAAGAGGACAGCAACAATCATTTTAGCTGGGCATAAACTGTGACATTTTAATGCAATTCCAGATCTAAATTTGGTGTCATACAACTGGCTTTGTGGCCGGAGTGAATTTCAGCACATGTGCTATTTGTCCTACATTGGACACAAAGACACAATGGTGGATACGTCCAGATCAGCTGCCCTCAATCATTCAGAAACATTTCTGACATGTTTGATATTTCAGTCATACAACTACATTCACTCAGAGAGTGAGAGCAAGTTTGAGCTGTTTCACCAATAGCTTAGCTATCAGACAGGATCTAAAATCACCAATGCACCAATGTTGTAAATGATTCAGTCAGTTGTGACATCCTTCACAATTAAAGGTAGGGTCCATAAAAATAAAATATCAACTTTTTCAGGAGAAATCCTGCTCAATTGTCTCCTATGGGTCTCTATTGATGTGTGATGGTGTCTTTGTTCACCTCATCCCCCTCCTCAGCCTGTATTTTGATGTTTTGGTTGTCTCAGGATGCTTTTGGGCGGAGAGTAGGCTGGGATACCACAGCCAATCACAGTGCGCCCAGTGCGCAAGTGACTTTGAGTGTTATAAAATGCACTAACAGAACTCTACGCAGACTGGTGTTCTGTTAGGCTTCCCTTCGAAAAAAGCTACCCTCAGCCCTACCCTTACCCTAAACCTAACCAAGAGAGAGAGTTAAGACGTAGGGCGCAAGTGCAGAACTATCGGCGCATGCGTGCACATGCGCAGTAGCGCTAGGTAGCTCATCTCGATATGTAGTTGTGTTTCGACAGAACACTGGCAGAGATGGCAGACGCTACAGTGAAGAAAAGAAGATACATCAGGCAGAAGCAAAACGCCGAGCGGACAAAGCTCGATCTAAAACCAGAGTGAACCTAGGGTTGGCTTTCACCTACTTCCGAGCTCTGAAGGACCGTCTCGGGGAGAAAAGCGAGTTAGCCGTCATGCTGTTGGACAAGTAGGTATTGGATTCATTTTCCTGCTCGGAGCCGGCTGCAGGGCTATCGGGCTGGGGAGGCTTGTTCTCCATCTGCTGCCGGAGGGGGGGGGGCCCACATCAGGTAGTGAGGAGTTCAGGGGGAGGGGCTTCGTTTAAATATTGTGTTCATAAACAGTAACGAAAAATCCTGCAGACCCAACCTTTAACAAACCATTGGCTTGAAATAGCACAGTTTAAGCCAGGCTTACCTGCTGTTGTCCTTCATTATACACTATAAGATGTGACATTGATGAAAAGAAATTAAACCCTGAGGAGAACTAGTTGGCTTGAAATGACAACTCAAAATTAAAAAGTGACTGGCAAGTAGTGATCAGATGTAGTGGGCACAGAGCATACTTACAAAACCCATTCAGAGTCTTTCACCTCATTCACACTTGCAGAAAACACTGAAATTAGCCTGAATTTACCTGAGTGAGCAGCATGTGTATATGCAAACAGCAGGGTTTTCCACCCTTAACTTAACCTGCTGCCCCCTCATGACTTTTCCCATACAAACTGCTGGGAAACCTGCTACGAGGGTCCAAGTGTGAAAAAGCAAGTCAGGTAATTTTCTGGGTAGGACATTTTCTTGAAAATATCGCATGTGTGAAAAGGCTTTTGTGTGGTGTGGCTTGAAAGTGAATCTAAGCTGCACCAACTGAACGCAGCATAAGAGATGACATTTTTAAGTGAAAAACTGGAGTTAGCTTCTAATGGTGAGGTTTCCAATATCTGCATTTTAATGCTTCCACCACAGCAACAGCCAAGGCTTGAGGCATAAAAATTAATTCTACATGTTGCTTCTTTAAAAACATTCAAGTTAGAAAATATCCGTCAATATTTTTTGTGAAAAATTACAGTTTGTCTGTCAGTCTGTTCTTATTTATAGAAAGCTGTATTTGTTGGCTGTTTATTTCCTTTAGTCATCCAAGACGCTTTCGATGCTGGTTTTTACATAATTTTGATGTCAAAAAGCACATTTCATTTCATTTAAATTGAGAAAATCCCAACCCAAGTTCATCCTGCAAACCTGGCAAGACAAAATCTACATCTATAGAGCAAAACATCAGTGACTCACCTTTTTGTATCCTCCAAGTTTCTTGACCACCGAGTACATGAGGAAGAGGTCGACTGAGGACAGACAAAAACATTAAAATGATGACAGAGAGCAGATAAATATTCAAATCAGGTAGTAAATTTAAAATAAAGGCTTCAATTTGACTACACAAACATGATCTGGTAAATCTAATCTGCAGAGAGCTTCTACTATGCAGGATGCAGCTCATAAAAATAAAATTAAATCCAGATTAATCAAACCCCTGCTGTGTTACTTTTTCATATTTTCAGCTCTACAGAGGCGAGCTCAACTGCAGCTTTAATCCTGATGAAGCAGATCAGATGAAATTTTAATGATCCTCAGAGAAAAGAGAGTGGAGAACAGAGAACATCAGGATTTCAAACTTCAGAGTCAAACACACACAGCATTCTGGAAGCTACGACACCCACACCTTTGTTCACAGGTTTCTGTTGATAATGAATCTGAGTTAGGCACAGTTATCTGTTCATTATGTCTAAGATCTAAAATCTGAGTTTAAATCTTTTTTTAATTGAATAAACATTTTTGAAATCAGATTTTAAATTATTTATGATGAAGCCATGAAATAAATCGACGTCCTGAATCTTAAATCACTTGATGAGGCAAAATTCTGATCCGCGCAAAAAACTGTTCTGAAAATTAAAGTCCGTGTAAAGCAAAAATTCAGCCATTTTCTTCTAAACACATTAAAAAGGTCATAAATGTACTTCCTTAAAACATGTGAAAGCCATTCAACCATTCAGAATATAATTGTGGAGCTAGGCTTCAGAAGCTGTTTTTTAAAATTTCTGTGTTCAGGATTTAATGGGCGGGTCAGAAATCATAGCCGCGTTACGTAACGGAGCCATCAGTAGCATAACCCCACCCCTGCTGCTTCTGTGGTATAAATACATTCGGCGCATTAGCATCGGTGGTTTACCCGCTCGCTCTCGAGCCTCGGATAGCATCTGTTATGATAGTTTGCAGCCGGCTAACCAGTCAACCAGTCAGCTAACCAGTCATGTCTCCTCCACGTCACTCGTGCATCTTTCCTGGATGCCACAGCGTGGCAGGGTAACGGCTCCGTTAGCTTATTTAAGTTTCTTACTGACGATGAAGTAAGGAAACGGTGGATCAATTTTGTCAAGAGGAGCTACTGTGGAGAGCTCAAAATCACCAACAACACCCTCTCTGCAGTACCCACTTTACCCCCATAGTTACAAAAACTAAAGTCTAAACTAAAGGTAAAGTCTGGACTTCTGAACAGTCTGTTAATGCTGGTCAGTGGGGCCGAACCAATCCTCTCCGTCCGCGGCTTTCATCCTCCCGCCCCGCCCACAGCAGGTGCCACCATCCCGGCCACAGGCGTTATATATCCGCCGTCGACCCTCTCCATCCCGCCGACAGAAGGTGCTATCATCTCTGCCACTGGCATTACATGCCTGCCAGAGGTAGCGGTGTAGGTGTAAGTGTGTGCTTATGTTAGAAATACTGTGAATTCTGGCAATTAAATGCTTTTTGCTGTGATTTTACATCGTAATCATGACATGATTTGGCCTCATTCCCTGAGCGGAGTCCATATGACAGCACAATGATTAACCACAGGTAATTTTTTTTTATGTGCCACCAATACAGCTATGACAAGGAAAAACATGTAGACTTGGGTTTTAAGTTTGTGTACTGTATGAAGGAAGTATGATAAGTAAGAGTAATCATCGCTGTAAAATGTCAGCCTTTTAAAATTATATATATGTTTTTTTGGATTACTGTCACTGTTGCATGAGTCAGTTTCTGGCCCTGGCTCAAACAGGTAGGGCTGGGTCCGTTTGATGAAGCTGCTAGCGCTAGCTCCCATTGTTACTGTAGGTTACGTCCTTGTACAGTAGATGGAGGCGGCTCCCTCCCGCATGTGGGTGTGGTTCCAGCACCTCTAACTGACACGCCCCCAGCATTTCACAGCAGAGAGAAGGGCTCGTTTTTGCATGATTTTGAGACCTAATTTTATATACTTTGCAATTTTTTCTAATCTTTCAAACTTGGCTCAATGGTCAATGACACATGTTTCTGTGGTATGACAAACTTACAACACAAATTGTTTTTGCTTTACATGGACTTTAAGGCTGATCATTACTAAAGGCACAAAAAAGCAAAAAGACAAAGAAATGCAGAAAAAAGGGACAAAATAAAAATGAATTGACAAGAATGAATAGAACATTAAAGGAAAAGGAGAGCCAAAGTGTCTCACTCTTTTTAAAACCGAGGTTTGGGACTTTGTGGATGGGCGAGCCGTTGCGGTCCATGAAGGCAAAGAGTTGATCAAGGAACAGCTGCTCCTCAGGGTGAGGGAGCCAGCTGCCCTCACAGCCTGTCTCCACACTGCCCATCACGTTCTCCTTAGAGAGGAGGAGATACAGGATTAATACAAATTGTTCAGAAATTAAAGTTCTTAAAACATTCAACACAGGGACATACATCTTTGGTTTCCAAGAGGGCCACATTTAAATTTACCACATTGTCAGGGACCAAATTTTCACAATTTGAATGGTACTAGAATGGACAAATACACAAGCTGTTGTAAGAGTTTTACTTTATCCACATATATTTTTATTCTCCATAATTACAATGTGCAATACGTTAAGCTAGACATAGAATTCAAGAGTTTCACTGAAACAATTATAGACAATTATAGCTCTATTTTCAGTTCTGTCAGGGCAGATTGAGTCCATATTTCCTTGTGAATATAATTGTTTTTGACATTATGAACTGACTGGTGGGCCACATAATGGGAATAGGAGGGTTGCATGTGGTCCCCTGGCCACCATATGTCTAACCCTGATTTAATATGTTTACTGAACTAATAGAGATCAAACCTTCATCCTGTCGATCCAGGACTCTGTGCGGCCGGAGCTTGGTGAATCTTTCCCATCTCGTCCTTTCCTTTTGCGAGGTCGCCCTCGGAGACTGAGAGACGGACATCCTGAGGGAAAATAAGTACACACTGATGATTAATACTCAGATAACTGCAAATAATATAAATAATAATGTATTTTTATAAAATTATAAACAGTTATGGGTAAGCTCCACAGGAATCACAAGTTTCTCTCCCCTCATTTCTTCTTTATGAAAGCTATAAAAAACTTGATGTGTTAACAAAATCAGTTAGAATTCTCTTGTGCTTCAGCCAATCCACTAAGGGAGTTTGAAAAAAAAACTTTACTGGAATCTTAAATTAAGCCAAATCAATTGTCTTTGGGTCAAAAATGACCTCAAAACAGTTGTCAGGAAAAATAAATATGTACACTTTTCACAATAAGTTAGGGATATTGTGAGAGACTCAGTGGATTTCATTCATCAGGTGTTTGTTTCACTTCAGTGATTTTTGAGATAGGGAGGCAATTGAATTAGGGTGACAGACACACCTCATTTTGTGTTTTCCACATAATGGTCTCAGTGTGTACAGTGTGCCTTACATATTGGGGCCAGTACCAAAAAAACACAAAAAGACAACCCTTTTCAATGTGGCATCAATTTCAACATTCTGGGGGTATAAAAAGCTGGCACTGTCAGTAAGTCATTCCCAGTTCATCATTGAACACACGACGTTACTTAACGGACGAGCAGCGCATCTGGCCATAGCATGCTTTCAGGTCGGTAGCAGGCAGTCAGATGCTGCTTGTGAACTTTGTGTGTCTCAAAGTGTCATCTGCAGACTTGCAGCAAGACAGAACTACTGGCAGTGTTCGTGACGGACCCAGGAGTGGAGCCCCACGAGTGGAGCCCCACGAGTGATGGACTGCAATGATGACCAGTACCTAAGGACCTATGCACTCAGACACCGTTATGCAACTGCCACACAGCTGCAGGCTCGTTTACGAGAAGTGAGGGGTACCAGGGTTTCCAGACAAACCATTCGCAACCGACTCCACCGCTTTGGTTTGAATGCCAGACGACCATTGCAGGTGACTCCACTGACACCGTGACACCCTCCTGACCGTTTGCAGTGGGCACAAGACCATGTGACCTGGACAATGCAGCAGCGGTCTACCGTCCTGTTCACTGATGAGTGTTGGGTCACCTTGCACAGAAATGATGGTCATCAGCGTTACTGGAGAAGGCAAGGTGAGCGATATGCCGAGGTCAACATGGTCCCCAGGGTTTGCTTTGGTGGAGGAGGTGCAACAGTCTGGGCAGGCGTCACCAGTCAGCACAAAACAGATTTGGGGATTGTAGATGACTCAGTCCCGGCACGTTCTGACCTCAGAGACATCATAGAAGCCATCATCATCCCCCAATTCCGGCAGCACACCCACAACTTTCTGTTCATGGATGATAAAGCTCCACCACATCGTGCCAGAGTTGTCACAGCTCGACTTTAGGAAGTCGGAGTGCCTCATATGGTATGGCCAGCAATGTCCCCTGACCTGAACCCCATAGAGCATGTCTGGGACCAGCTGAAGCATAGACTGGATGATCCCACCCCCACGTGACCTGGCAGCACTGCGTGTAGCACTTGTGGAGGAGTGAAATGCATTGCCTCAGAACAACATCATGAGGCTAGTGAGGAGCATGAGACGGCGCTGTCAAGCTGTCATTGCGACAAATGGTGGAAACACCCGCTACTGATATATATATATAGACGTTGCATTAACCGATTATTCTCCGTCTTTGACAGATTTTTTTGAGCAATGACGGGAAAATCTGAAGGCTGTCCGTCATTTTGACGGATTACAAACCCTGAGGGCGATCCAGTCAATCACTTTCATAGTCACACAACCATTCATTAATCACATATAGCATCTGCAGTAGAATCCCTGTCCAGTTGGTGGCAAGCATAATTAATTATGTATTGTGTTGTCCTGTTTATCTCATGTTCTTTCGTTTGGCACCGCTACCGGCCCGCGAAATGTCAAAGCAACTGAGTGTGCGGAGTTTTTTCAGTAAGTCCAGTAATTTGAATATTGATGGCGAGAGACGTGGCAAAAAACGGGGAACCAATGAAGAGGAGGAGGCTGAAAAAACGCATGATAATGATGATAATCAGCAATCTACAACAGAAGCTACGGGACAAGTGAGCAGCTTCCAGGAGGCGGTAAAGAGGGAATACTGTGTCCAGTGGGAGGAGGAATTCCTGTGGCTGAGGCGGGAAGGTGGAAAGATGTTCCATGATGTCTGCAGAAAAGCTAATATGAACAACGGATTTACAAGAGGGTGCAAGACCATGCAGAAATTGGCGCTTAATGATCATAAAATCAGCCTAAACCACAGTGAAGCTTCCAGGATTGTCAGCCAGAGTGTTGAAATGAAAAAGCATGTACAAAAAACGCAGGTTGCATGTGACGAGGCATTAAAAACACAACTTAAAGTTGTGCTGCACATGGCAAATACAAGTACCCCGAGCGATCTGTACCCTGACTTAATAAGCCTCTTGCAGTCAGCCGGGTGCCCCAGTCTGAACTCTGCACACACATACACCCCATCACGACAGTGTCAGCCAGATGGAAACTGCCCCAGCAATGACAATAACTGATGCCATCAACGACCGCATCACAAACAGCAGGTTCCTGGGGGTAATAGTAGACGAAACTACGAATATCACAGTGGAGAAGATGCTGATAATATACCTAACCCTTCAACATAATGGGCGGTCTGAGACTGTATTCATTGGTAACTACATGATATCCAGTGGCACTGCTGAATGCATCACAGAAAAAATAAAGGATGCGCTAACGAAATGCGGTGTGGCAATGGCTCGGGTTGTTGGACTGGGAAGTGATGGAGCCAATGTGATGGTTGGCCGAAAGGCTGGAGTTGCACAGCAGTTACGCCAGAATGATTGTCCCTTCCTGATAAATATTCACTGTGGTGCCCACAGAACAGCACTGGCTGCCCGCAATGCCTCTGGAGCAGTGCGTGAAATTAGTGCGTATGGGACCACTATCAACAACATTTACACATACTATAAAAATTCGCCTGTTCGAACACACAGACCCAAAGAAATCCAAAAGGAAATGGACGAACATGACCTGCTGAGCCTGAAGCAACCTTCTGCTACACACTGGCTGTCACTGGAGAGGGCAGTTAAGGGTGTGCGTGCCAACTGGGTCGCTCTGGTTCTGGAGCTGGAGGAGGAGGAAGCTTCAAAACACTGCCCAGTGGCCAAAGGTTTGAGGAAAAACATCCGAACATACATGTTCCCTGCCCTAACCCATCTGCTTACCAACGTCTTGGCTGTGGTGAACCGAATGAACTTAACTTTTCAAAAAGAAGACATTTCCGCCATCCAGCCTGTCCTGAACATGACCCTCGCTAGTCTACAGGACTTGATGAATGAACCAGGTAACTAGTCTTAAATATGACTTGAGAGCAGGTTTTTCAATAATTCAACTTTTTTACTCAAGCTATTATTCCCTAAATAAATAAATAAATAAATAAATAAATAGGGTAAATCTTGCCGCAATCTCCTCAAAAACCTCCTATAGACAAATCTTATAATGAAAAATTGCTTCATTATTTGTCAAACTGTTTCGCAGATATTTATACATAAATTCACTTATAAATCCATTTTCTTTTACCTAGTCATTACTGGTAAACATCACAATAGTTTTTGAAATATGATGCCCTAGTGTCAAGTACATTACATGGAAAGTTAGCACAGTCTTATCGATATAAACAACAATAATGGCCACTCACACCTTTTTCAGTAGGCGTCACTTAAGGGGTTCTTCTTAGAAATTAACAAAACAAAACCAAAAAAAACTTGGTAAATTCCCAAGATCACTTTTCAATGGAAGAGATAGACAAAATCAGAGTTCCTGTAAAAGGTTCATAATTTTCTTTAATTTTGTGCCCCCTTTCCCGACAAAACAAATTTCACCGTTTCCCCAAATAAAAAAAATATTACGTAAAGATTACAGGTTTAAACCAAAAGTTTATAATTTCTAAAATAACTTAGAGTCTCAACCTAACGAAATATATATTTTTAGATCCATTAGTCCACTCCAAGTAATCCTTTAACTAGGCCTACTTATGTTCCAGCAAGTCCTCATGTCGGCGGCTTTTCTCCCGTCTGATTGCACAAAAAAAGAAGTTATCCGACTCAAAAAGGGAAAGTACAGCAAACAAAACGGATAGCGATCGATCGCCAAAAAAACACTGGTGTACCAGAAAAAAAACAACTTTCAAAAGGGGTGGATCACCAGTATCCTGTATCCTGGGGGAGATAATCTTTATAGGCCCTTTTCCATTAGCCCTACTCTACTTGGCTCAGCTTTCCCCGACTCTACCCGGCTCTACTCTACTCACTTTGGCCTGCTTTTCCACCAGCCCGGTCCCCTGCCCAGCGGGGGCGGGGTTGCCGTGAAACAGTTGGGCGACACTGCATTCATGTCATTTTGAGTGCGACACAACAACCAAAACAAAGGAGGACTTGGAGGCAATAGTATACTTGCTGCTCGGTCTGTGGCTTTTTGTTACAAAGAGGAAAGCAGAAGAAGGCTGCACGCGGCGAGAAGAAATACCCTTGAGAAGTACAGGAGAGTTTTGGAAGCTATACAACAGTTTGAAGTCGAGGACGAGAGCAATCGGGCTGCAAAGAAAAGACGTATGAGGGTAAGCTAACGGAAGCTACCGCTAGCTTGTTAGGTAGCTCGTAATGATAAAGTCCCGTGTTTAACATTGTGATGGCAGCAAGTTATTGCCATAAAGTAACAAAGTGTATGTACTGCAGTCCTGTTTAGGGCACTGCGCTCATGACCCATCGATGACGACATTCTCTGACCAATCAGTAGCCGGCAGTCGGTCGACGTCACCTTTTAGTGTCGACTCAGCTCGCTTAGAACCAGAGCAGAGTAGGTACTAAAACTGGTTTGTTTTAGGAGGTACTGTGCCGGTGGAAACGCAATGCAAACCGGGTAGAGCCGAGTAGAGTAGAGCAGAGTAGGGCCAAAGCAGGCTGGTGGAAAAGGGCCATATGAGAGATCCTTTGTCTTTGGGTCTGGTGCTGCATCCGCGTCCGAGCCAAGCTGTGGACAGTCGGGAGGATAATCCGCTTCGGTAAGGTAAGATCAGCGCTTACTTCATATTTTCCATAGCCTTATTAAACACTATAGCACCTTATAAGTCTTAGAGCATTCACTTTTCCACTTAAGGACCCTATTTCCTGCCGCAGCCGTGCACCGTTTCGCCTGCTCTCGCTGTGTCTCCCCCGTTTCCTCTACGCCAGATCCTCCTTAAATAACTTTTGTTTTTGACCTTTAGAAATTAATAATTTGGCCCACCTACCTAATTAATAAACAACACAGGGAATGTCAACATGTACAAAGACAAGAAAACTTTTCTTTTAGCTTTCCACATATTATTTTATGCACCGTCTTCACTCATTTATTTATTATTAGTTTTCCCCCATTTCTTTTCCTTTAATCACGTAGGTGATGACGTCACAGCCTGTTTTAAACAGCATTTGCCACGATCAAAAATACATACAGCAAAATGCAAGGGATCAATAAAAGCCTACAAAATATTTTAATATATATAAAATAAATAAATAAATAAATAACCGAAGTTCGTGCATTATGATTCAACTACAGGTGAGGGTGAGTGGAATTTCAACAAAGCCTTGCAGGACAGCAAGTTCTGTGGCATCACACTGACACGAGCTGACGCACAGACCTTTTCCATTTTGCGCTCTGAGTACATCGCGGGGTTGATCAAATCTCTAGAAAAGAGATTTCCCCCTGAGCATCTGGACATTATCACAGACATCAACACCGTACTAAATGCCTCTCGCTATCTCGTTTCTGACAGGGGACTGAAGACCTATGGACTTGATGCGTTGGGGCGCATCTGTGACCACTATGGCCATGACTGCATGCTTCAGGATTTCCTCCCGGTGAAGTGGGTTCTGGCAGGATCGGGAAACCAGTCTTTCAAAGAGTCATGCCAACTGCTCATTACTTAACTGGGGGAAATGTTTCCAGACTTTAAAACGCTGGCTGAAGTAGCACTGGTCATTCCAGTATCTAGCATTGCAGCAGAACAGGACTTCAGCCTCCAGAACAAAATAAAAACAGCCGCAAGAAGTCGGCTGTCTGAGGCAAAGACTCAAAACCTGATGCTGAGCTCCTCTGCTGCTCTCTCACTCGATGACCTCGATTATGCCAAGACGAGCAACGTCTTTAAGTCCATGCGGCCCAGGAGAAAAGTTTAAGCTCAGGAAAACCGGAGTACAAGGTAAAAAAAATCAAAGAGAAAAAAAGGAAAAAAGTTCAGTTTCAAGTTGGAAACAGTTCTGTTTTTTTCTGTTAAACTAAAAAGAAGCGTGTTCCGCTTGTTGTGAGAGTGTTTATTTTTGCTTTACAAAGCTGGCAGCAGGACTGGTATCATTATTTCTATCTTCTATTATATATCCATCATTTTCTCTTTCTGCTCAATAAGAAATAAATTTGACCTGCATAATTAATTTTACAAGTTGTATTTGAGTCGCTTCTGTGATGACATGCTAAAATATATAATTAACAATTAATAGGTCTCATGATCGATTTTTTAATTGACAGATCATTGTTCGTTATGACGGAATTTTTACGACCCTGTCCGTCAAAATGACGGACAAGTAAAACATCTAGCGCAACGTCTGATTGACATATATATATATATATATATATATATATATATATATATATATATATATATATATGTATATATATATTTATGTGTGTGTGTGTGTATATATGTGTGTGTGTGTATATATATATATCTTGACTCGCATATGAACTTAAGTGACATCCGATTCCTAATCCATAGGGTTCAATATGACGTCGGTCCACCCTTTGCAGCTAAAACAGCTTCAACTCTTCTGGGAAGGCTGTCCACAAGGTTTAGGAGTGTGTTTATGGGAATTTTTGACCATTCTTCCAGAAGCACATTTGTGAGGTCACACACTGATGTTGGATGAGAAGGCCTGGCTCTCAGTCTCCGCTCTAATTCATCCCAAAGGTGTTCTATGGGGTTGAGGTCAGGACTCTGTGCAGGCCAGTCAAGTTCATCCACAACAGACTCTGTATTTCATGTCTTTGTGGACCTTGCTTTGTGCACTGGTGCACAGTCATGTTGGAAGAGGAAGGGGCCAGCTCCAAACTGTTCCCACAAAGTTGGGAGCATGGAATTGTCCAAAATGTCTTGGTCTGCTGAAGCATTCAGAGTTCCTTTGACTGGAACTAAGGGGCCAAGCCCAGCTCCTGAAAAACAACCCCACACCATAATCCCCCCTCCACCAAACTTTACACTTGGCACAATGCAGTCCGACAAGTATCGTTCTCCTGGTAACCGCCAAACCCAGACTCGTCCATCAGATTGCCAGATAGAGAAGCGCGATTCGTCACTCCAGAGAATGCATCTCCACTGCTCTAGAGTCCAGTGGCAGCGTGCTTTACACCACTGCATCTGAAGCTTTGCATTGCACTTGGTGATGTATGGCTTGGATACAGCTGCTCGGCCATGGAAACCCATTCCATGAAGCTCTCTGCGCACTGTTCTTGAGCTAATCTGAAGGCCACATGAAGTTTGGGGGTCTGTAGCGATTGACTCTGCAGAAAGTTGGCAACCTCTTTGCACTATGCGCCTCAGCATCTGCTGACCCCGCTCCGTCAGTTTACAGATTCAGCTGTATGAGTACTAGGGCCATACACATTGAAATATTGGAGTCTATGGAGTCTTCAAGCTTCATTAATGCACTGCGGCGATTCTTCTCCATTCGTGGCTCAGTCAAGCAGTTTAGGTCAGACTGAATGTGGGAAGAACTTCTTGGGTGCATGTAAAGAGTTTGGTATTGACTCAAGACACTGCAACAACCAGGAAATACAGGAGCTCTTAAGTGACAGTGAATGCACTTGGGTGTTCAACCCACCTCATGCCTCCCATATGGGAGGGAGTTGGGAACACATGATTGGCTTGAGCAAAAGGATCCTGGATTCCATGCTCATGGGCATCCAACCCCGGGGGCTGACACATGAGGTGTTAACCACTTTCCTGGCTGAGGTGACCGCAATTGTCAACTCACGTCCTCTTATTCCTGTGTCCACGGACCCGAGCTTTCCGCTCATCCTGACCCCAGCTACTATCCTTACCCAAAAGGTCGGGGTTCCCACCATACCCCCAGGGATCTTTGACGAGAGTGACATGTACAAGCGACAGTGGAAGCAGGTGCAACATCTTTTCAATGTCTTCTGGCATCGTTGGAAAACCCAGTACCTCTCTATCCTGCAGGAACGCAAAAAGTGGCAGTCGGCTGGGCCTAATCTACAGGAAGGGGACCTTGTCTTGTTGAAGGACAGTCAGGTCAAGAGGAACCACTGGCCTATGGGTGTGGTGGTCAAGACCTTCCCAAGTCGTGATGGTCAGGTGAGGAAGGTGGAAGTCAAGATATCCTCTGGAGGGACGTGCAAGACTTTCTTGAGACCCCGTCACTGTAACTGTGCTTCTTCTGTCAAATACTATTCAGAAAGGTAGTACCTAGGATGTGGGGTTCTGACGTCTCTTAGCCGTCAGGCGGGGAGTGTGCTGCCATGCCAGCAGGTGTCACTGTTGTATTTGTGTGTTCATTGTTATCTAGTACATAGTCACGTGTTCAGTCAGAGTCACATGTTCGTTCATAGTGGCTGATCAGTGCAGGCTGATGGAGATAAAGCTAGGAGACATTCGGATTCAATCTATGTCCATCCTTCTTTGTTGCTTTATATAGAGCATTGTTTGTAAGTATTTTAAGACTTACTTATCTGAGAGATATTATTTACAGGTGTTTGATAATTTTACTGTTTTTGGTGAATCATGTTATTGAATGTTTATTTGTTAGCAAGCAGCATGGTTGCCATGCCTAGCCAAAGGTTACAACATCTTGTTTGTAGTGCGTGTTAACGTTGAAATGTATACTTGTTTTTTCACCAGTTTTACTCCGTCAACATTTGAAGAATACGTCAAATTAAAGAAGACATTACATCTGTCACTTGTTGAAGAGTTATGTGTCTGCATAGCTGTGTTCAAGTTGAACAGTGAGGGCAGAACACATATACATACACAAACACATATATATATACATATACATACACACACACATATATACATATATACACACACACACATATATGTATATATATATATATATATATATATGTTTATGAAGTGACACCAACTTTGTAAAAAGTAATTGCCTTTGTTAACATGTCCATGGATGCTGTACGCAACCAGCGTACCTCTGTCGCCTCAAGGTCATTTTTGACTTGGCATTCAACTCCAAGCCAACACTGGGCATGCTTTGCTTGTCAGAGCTGCCTTTTTTAATCAAAGAAAATAGCTCAATGCATTACTAACTGTATTTGCAAAGGCTCAAGGACACTGCATTATATCTCTAACACTTTATTTGTTTATAAATTAACACAGACACAGCAGCACTAAAGCTCTTCAGAGCAGTGATGTTAAAAGTTGAAGAGAGGCTGAGCACAGCAGAGTGGATAAACTGGCCATTAGCTGGCATCATGTGGACATCATTCTGTGAGTTTTACTCCTGTTTCTAATAAGACTGAAGAGACAATGAACATACTGAGGTACTTTTCTCATTAAATTCTATTGAATTCTGTTGAATTTTTCTTTTTGGATGCAAATGTAGCCAAAAAAGGTTAGAAATCGCAATATATTGCGATCTAAAGTACTGCAATACTCAGCATATTGTTAAGTATTAAGAATCGCAATAGCATCAAATTTGGACTCAAGTATCATGATAATATTGTGTTGTGGAGCCACTAGTGACTCCAACCCTTAGTTATGAGTTGATGCATTTAGGTATTATGTTCATCATTCTTATCTAGATTTGTTTAGTCTTTTTCAGCAAAATAGACATTCAAACTCAGTTAACATTAAATTTAACTCAAAAACTCCAAAGTTAAAGTTTCTGATCTTTATTTTTTTTTTAACACAAAGTAAAAACTAAAACAATTTTTCTGCTGGGAAATTCTGCAAAGTAAATGTGGGTCTTTAGTGGATGAAAAATCTTAAAACTTCATGAGTAGTTGCTTGTAATAAAGTTGTCAGACGCTTAAGGGGGACTTTTCACCATGTTTTGAGAACGTTAAACCAACTTACTTCAAAGTTAAGACTAATTTCACTTACTGAACTGCCAGGTGAAACTGGCATTGCTCTCCAGCGTCGGGTGGTTGAAGGTGTCTCTGCAGTACATCAGCCTGGTGCTGGGCGATGCTTTGACTCCACCCAGAGCGATCAGGTGGGGGTCCTGCAGCCCCTCCCCTCTCGCTCTGTCCTGAATCCGTCTCTGCAGCGAGCGGAAGCGGCAATACTGGGGGTAGCTGAGGACTTTGATGTGGTGACGGTCAAACTGCTCGTCTAAAACACAAGAGAAGCAACAAGAGATGAAAACCAAACCATCCATCCATCATTTACACCTTTTCGAGGTGGGGGAGCTGAAGCCTATCCCAGCTGACATTGGGCAAGAGGCAGGGTACACCCTGAACTGGTCCCCAGCTCAAAACGGGGCCACACAGAGACAGACAACCATTCACGCTCACACTCATACCTAAGGGCGATTTTACAGTCATCAGTTAAGCTTATGAGCATGTTTTTGATCTGAGGAAACCAGAGCGCTCGGAGAAAACCCATGCAGGAGCAGGAGACCATGCAAACCCTATCAAAAACCAGCAGGCCTGTGAGGCACATGCATTAATTAACCTGCTGCACCACCATGCCACCTGAAAACCAAACCCCCTCGATTGTTAACAGTTAAAGACCCTTTGAAGACTTAAATCACAAGTGAAGACAAATCAGCATCACAGGCTAGCAGGCAGCATGGGAGTCTAAAAACAGCCTCTCATAGGTGTTTACAATGTTACAGCAACATTAGGTAGTGGCCCTTTAATGGAAGTGTGTAAGCATATGCCTTTGGTTATGATTTAATGACCGATGGCATTTGCTGTCCTTGTTAAGCACAGAGAAAAAATTATTTTAAAAAAAGGCTCCATATCACAGTGTTATTTTCATAGCCATATTTCTGACAATCCCACCAAGTTTGTTTTCTTATTTTACTCACTTATGAAAATCTAATAAGAGTAAACAGGTGAGCACTGGAATGCTGTTTAATGGCTGTGTTATCTCTTTTGTTTGTTGTGTTTCTTACTGTCAGGTTTGTCTCTGAGTGGCTCGTTGATCTTGTTAGTTGAGTTGTTGTTGAGGGTGTTGTTCAATCCATCGTTGGTTTGCAGAGTTTTGTGAACCCCATTTGTCCCACACAAGGGCATCTGTGACTTCATGTTTTTGCTCCAACCCGTAGGCTCCATGCATGTCCACCGCACAAGATCCTCCACCCGCAGCACCATCTTCCTTGACACAGCCAGAACCTCATCCTAAACACACAAAAAGGGGAAATCAGATTTTCTTTCACAGAGAAATCTGCAATGCCTCTTTAAAGAACATGCCCTCTGTTTTTTACCTCCTTGGTCTTATGATGTAATAGCTATACAGCCTCCACCTTCATGTGTGTTTTCTGTCCGTCACAGGCAGATGCCACAGTTATGTGCCACAGTTGAAAGCCCACTTCATGGCCTCCTCTCCCTCCCATCAGACATCATTTGGGCAATCAGTGCAGGGCTCATTATCATAGCCTCCTGTAGTCTAAGATCTACACGTTTCCAAATAGGAGGGAAGAAGAGCTGCATATGATCCTCTACTGAGACCAAATGTTTCATTCTTGTGATTCAACTTGAATCAAATCCTCCCCAAATCCATTCTTAATAGAAACTGGAGACATAATGTAAATGGTCAAACACATCATTGGACCTTTCACTTACAGACACAGTGAAGCCTCTGACTGCACTATTCCATAATTTGCTTCCCTTTGGCTCTGTAAAGTCTGATTTGGGCTTGTCTCCTCATCACTGAGTGCATCCTATGAAAATATGTATTTTATTCAAATATAAAAACGTGTCTGGTTTAAACAGGTAGTTAGCAAGACTGTTAAGTTCTCCCCAGTGTAAAACAGAGAGAAGGGTTTCTTGCCCTCCAGGGGAGCGTTTCATGAGGGTGTAACCTCATACAGGAGACATCAATAAAAAGGGGAAAATATTTTAACTTCTAATATAAACAGGTGTGGGTACATCTAGAACTGTAAATCTGACAATGTACCTGACGGCAGTGTATCCTACTGTGTGATATCACATGGTAATGGATCCCCTTTGTCTTATGGTGTCCTTTTGTGTTGTGTGGCATAAAATCTTTTAGAACCATATCATATAGCACTCTGCTGTGTTGTATAGTACTGTTTGGGGGTATTCTGCTGTACAGAATGGCATCACACCACACAGTCATTTCTCATCACCTCAGATGACACCGTTTTGCCCTGAAATCCACTGTACTGTCTTTTCCATGCTATCATCATACCAATATAACCCCTATATCTGGACATTTTCTTGATTGATTGATTTGTGGTGTGAGGTTATATGTGTGAACACAAACAGCTGAGTTTTTCACTCTGATTTTGCCCCGATAATTTCCTCATGCTCCCCTGGTGTTTTATCCACTTGAAGTCTAAGTAGGCTCATGTCTGAAAGCTGCAGCAGATCATCAAGGAGCAAGTGTGAGCAACCATGTCAGTGAATTACCCAGACAGGCTGCCCTGATATTATCCTTATAACATCAGGCTTGCATGTGTGAAAAGGGCTTATGCAATGCATCAATCCCTTTTTAATCCTTGTTTTCATTTTTTTTTTATTCATTTTCAAATATTTGTGATTTTATCTCAACTGAATGTATTTATGAGGCAATAATTATAGCATGAATGGGATGAATCTTGTTAAATCTGTAAAATCACACTGCAGTCCAGCCTCCATACTGCAGGTGTGAGGATGGAGAAGGGAGATGAAATAACAGTGCTGCACTCATGAATCACCTTCAGTTATCACCTTGTGCTCAGACAATAAGCTTAACGAGCTGCAGAAGCTGTTGCTGCTGCTACTGCTGTGGGCTCTTTGCCCTACGTTTTGTCTTTCAGGCTTCATGCTAAGGCTGCCATGATTTCTGATAGTGTATACTATGTTTTTCTTTTATTTTAATGATTGACAGTATCTTATAGCACTGAAGCTCCATGAAAACACCTGATTTTTAGTTGAAACCCTAAGGAAAGGAGAGCAGCTGTGGTTCATTCAATTTTAAAGGTCAGCAAATGCCAACACTTGAACCACATTTAGCCATCTTATGAAGTAGGGCTGGGGAAAATGGACCAGTCAGAACTCAATTTTTCTTCAACAGAATAGAGACAAAGGGTATGTATCTGAATTCTGCCTTCTGTAAAGTAAAAACAAATGTTTGTCACAAAACCACAATCATAAACTTAGACATGATTCTTGTAAAAGTTCAACAATTTTGACAACTGTTTGATACTACAGTAAAAAGTCCATAACCTACATTTTATTAAAGCAAACAAAGAAAATAAAATGTTTGTATGTGCATACTCTCGGAGCTTCTGTAAGGATTCACTTGTCCAGTCTAATGGTCAAAGCATATGTTTTGTTACATTTGGGGTCCACTTTCAATAAAGACATTTGAGTGGCTAACATTTTTTTCAGAAATTTCTGACAAATTTCATAGAGGTGTCTGAAAAAACAGCTCCAGTCATAACCCCAATTCTTACTCTCTAAGATTCTGTAATTGATCTAAAATTTACAAGAAAATCATTATTTAAAAAGGCATTTGTCATCCTATTTCATGCGCCCACAAACGCATTACTTGTACTGTTTGTCTGCACGGCTTCACGCGTGCACAGTGGTAGTGAGGTGCATGCTGGTATGGGCAGGTTGTGCTGATAAAGTTGCCTGTTAGCTTGCTTGTGTCTGTGATGTTTCTCTCAAGCAGCAAAGAAATCCAGCCTGTCCCTCCTTCATTAAAAGCAAGTATGTCGGTGCATTTTGGATTCTACAATGTTCCGGGTAAGACAACGCGTCACATGATGTATTCAGTATGCCGACTCTACAAAAATAAAAATAAATACTCATTTTACACGTCATTGCCCGGAGTTACAAGAAGAACAACAGCAGGCAGTAAGCATACTGACTGCTGACCACTGTGAGCTGCACTGTTTCAACAAACTTCAGTCTTAATCCAGGATTACATCCATTTCTGAGAATTTAGGCCCTTTCAGCATTGTAGACAATGAAGGCCATGAATTTTTAAAAATAAAATTCCTTATATGCAACTATTATGTTACTTACTAATTATTTTACTTTGAAGCCTTCAAAACATTTTTTCTGAGCTGTCTGTCAATGGCAAGCATACAACAGATTGTAGTGAATCTTGTTCAAAAGGGTGCTTATATCAAAAGAGTTTTGAATGAGAATCTTAGATCAGTCTGAATGGAAATGGATTCGAAATCGATTCACGTCCTGACATAGGGAAAAGACTCACATCTCTAATTCTGGCACAACAGTGGTATCTGCAGAAAATAGCCAAAATTGGATTACTGGTTTCAGCAGATATGAATTTATTAAGCCAATGTAGCCGATATATTTGCCGTACATGCTACCTAATTATATCTCATACTGTATATTGCCTGTAATATTGCCAAAATGCATTAATGGCATGTAATGCCTGCCCCAGTGATTACTGTATATCTTAATTTGAAATGTATCAAAATAAATATGAAATATTTAAGTTTAATATATCATATATTAGTAAATATATCATTATTTTTCTTGTTTCACGTCAGTTTTTTCACTAATTAACTGTCACAATGAGAGAGGCAGGCCAGTAAGAAGACTTCATACTCTATCAAAAAATATTAGTATCAGTATGGAGATAATGAGTTCAGAAGTACTGGCATATGGGAAAGCATCAAAAATCAAACAGGGTGCACCCCTATTTGGCAATGCAGCTAACATTATTTTTGTCCTCTGGCTTACAATCAGCCACAAACTGAGGGTACAGCTGGCTGTGGGATCTGAAGCAAGATCAGAGCTCACTAAGCCAAACCAAACAGTTTGGTGGGAAACACAACTTTAGAGGGTGGCATTGGGTCCTGAGGCTAGACAAGTTGAGAGCAACTTATATAAAACAACAAAAAAAATGCATGTCTTAAAGGATTTTTAACCTTCTGAGCTTCAAAATGACCACATTAATTGTCCTTAGTAAGATTAAAAAAACATTGATACCATGATGGTAGAATCTGCAATATAGACATCATGAGTCTAAATTTGCAATAACTAATATAAAAATGTGATATCTACTAAAGCAATGCTTCCTCTTCCAGTGTGTGTCCCTGTCAGACAGGACTCTGGGTAAAATGCTTTCACTCTTTCATTTGGATACAACAGGGCAAAGCCATGGCTACCACTGCCAGTGCCTACCAGAGGAATGTGTGTTCATATGGGATAAAAATGTTCAGTTTTGTGGGTGGAATTGAGATTCAGGTGAAACATGCAGCTAATACTGACATGGTACTAACCATGATGAACAACAAGACTAAAACAGTAAATATTCACTTTTTAATATTTATTTTACTGTCTTACATCAGATTGTCACCACAGTATTGAACAATGTAATCACATATTGCCCAATATGCTCCAGCTGAGTTACTGAAAAGTGGCTCAGCTGGTCTTGTGCAATATGTTTTTAAGACATTTCTTCTCTAAAGGGCAAAGTATGTGAAGGTTTAAATTGAATGTGATTAAAAATAACATGAAAGGTAACCAGAGCCTTCGAGTGAAGAAAAATCTATAGAACTGCATTTTGTCTGCACACTACTATTAACATATATTCATAAAGTCACTATTTTAACCTTTAATCTATTTTTGTAGTTATGTCAGGATAAGCTTTCACTGCTTTACATCTTTGTATATTCAGTTCATATCCTGATACCCGAGTTCAGTGATGTGGCCTAAAATTGAATCTATTTTTCTCATAAAACTAAATTAACAATTTGAATGTTTTTTCTCTCTTTTTCTAATGCCTTTTTCATCAAAGAAAAAAAGACATTAAACACTATTTAACCAAATCTAATTTGGTTAAATATAATAACATCATCAGCATATAATATTTATTAATGCAGTGTTACATGTATATTGGAACCTTACTTTCTTTTTACTTGAATCATTCCATGCTCTTAGCCCTTATCAGGCACTTGGTGATGAAATAATGGTAACTGAGGATTGGAGTGGGTAGTGTAGTGTTATTGTTTGTAAGTTTCCCTGATTTTTTATTGTTCTGTTGTAAATTCTACCTCAAATCAGTCATTCTGTCAGTGGATTACCTTGTTGTATGTCTCATTAGTGTGACACACCGGGGCTGAAGATATACAGAATATGATATTGCAGTATGACTGACTGTGTCATACCATGTGTAACAAATTAAATTTTGTATGATTAGCTCTTTGCTTTTAATTTCTAAAAGCTCACAGTTTTGCACTGCAAAGCATTCCTGGCTGCTGCAGTTTGAACTTGTTTTAAAATAAAAAGTATCCTGGCAAACATCTTTGTTTAGATGTTCACCAAAGATGCATCTAAAATAGTGTTTTTACAATGATGATTACAAGAAGGCAAAAGATAGGTAAAAACAACTAAAAAAGTCTGTTTAACATGGTCACTCTTTGAGCTGTAACACCATTACAACTGTGATGAGCTTCATCTGTGGCTTCTACATTTTACATTTTGGCATTGGGCAAACTTTGCATAAACATAGTCATTGTCTTCTTCATAAGCCTCCTGACGGTGTTGCCAGAAAGACTTTTTTGAAGTTAACAAAACGAGAGAAATAGACAGTTTTGGTTTCCACCAAACAACACACAAACAGCAGCATGGCATACTCTAAGTCATGTGACTGACACTGCATGTCCTGCGATATAACTATTGCACATGCATACGCTGCAACTGCAGCGTAAAAATGTTACACTGCTCCCCCCTACAACAAACTCAACTTGGAGAAATAATATAAAAAATACAGCAGACAGACTCTGCAGCAGCACAGGACGGTGTGCCTTTAAATGTCCACTATCTGAGAAAAGCAGAAATCAAAATCTGCAGCTCTGTTTTATCAGACCAGTGCAGAGTGAGAGTCTATTTCTGGAGCTTGATTCACAACATCAGATAATAAAGACACAATGGTGAAAATCATACAGCACATTTATAATGTTCTTATGGTTAAGAATCAAAAGAAGGAACAGAAACACAACAGTCACACACACATTTACATGCAATGCTCTGACATGTTTCCCTTCCTGGTTCATATTCACACACCAACATATTGATTATTGGTCAATACTTGCTAGTCTTATGCAAACTGTACGGTTATGAAAAGAAAAAGTCCAAATTAATTAAGGTTGACTGATTACGACAGAAATAGTAATCATGATAATTCTGACTGATAATGGGGTGACAGATATTAATCCCATTGATTTATACACTAACAAGCAGCTTTATTCGGTTCACCTTGTTAGTACCGGTTGGATCCCCTTCACCTTCAGCACTCTTAATTTTTCATGGCATAGATTCAACAAGGTGCTGGAAACATTCCTCAGAGATTTTGGTCCACACTGACATGGTGGTATTACACAGTTGCTACAGATTTGTCAGCTGCACATTCATGATGAGAATCTCCCATTCCACCACATCCCAAAGGTGCTCTATTGGATTGAGATCTGGTGACAGTGGAGGCTACTGGAGAACAGTGTCACTGTCATGTTCAAGAAACCAGTTTGATATGATCTGGGCTTTGTGACATGGAGCAACCACATTGTGCTCATAATGGGATGGAAATGGACAGCAACAATACTGAGGTAGGCTGATGGGGTTTAAACCATGCTCAGTTGGTACTTTGGGGCCCAAAGTGTGCCGAGGAAATACCTCCCAATCTCATTAACCCACAACTAGTGTGAACTGTTAATTCAAGGCAGGATGGATCCATGCTTTCATGATGTTTACACCAAATTCTGAACCTACCATCCATGGGTTGCTGCCATGTGATTGGCTTATTAGCTATTTGCATGAACAATTATTGGAATGAGTGTACCTAATAAAGTGGTCAGTGCGTGTATATAACCCTTTGACTAGACATGCAAGAGACGCATTTTATTTCTATATTTAATCAAATTTTCTGATCTTTAAAGTGTAATAGTGAAAAAAAAATGCTAAATAGAGATTTAAATAGCCTTCATATCAAATGCAGAAACACAATTTCAAAAGAGAAAATGGCTGTCATATACATTAAACATGATAATAATAATAAAAAGACATATACCATCTTGTCAGTTTTGTGTTGTTTGTCTATAAATCTCACTCAAAGGGATCAATTAAATATTTTCTAGAGCGACCTTAATTGCAGGGCTGGATTTAAAATGGCTGAAAATAGACAAAAAAAGGCAGAAGACAGAAAATTGATGAAATTTGAAAAGCTTGAGATGAAAATCGGATCCAAGAACTAAATAGTTTCATAAATTGCATATATCCTTCTGTCACTGACCAATAACTTCATGTTCTTAAAGAGCATTAAAATATAAACTGAGGTAAAAGTCATACATACATATATAATCATAAAAAGCTGTAAACCCTGTTCACCGTCTTTTACAATGAACTGCTCTGAGATCTAATTTATGATCAATTGATTCAAAGCAGACAAAGAGCAGCTCTTTTAAATGTGTAATAAAAATACTTTCACAGTGAAAACTCTCTGCAGAGTCTCTCTCTAATGTCTTCTCTGTTCCTTTAAAGTTTCCTTGAACTCAAAGTGTTAACAGGTGTGAACAACGTGACAAACTGTTCACCAGCTTTTAACTTCCTCCCATTCCAGTTTGTCAGCTGTGATCTCTTCAGCTCCTGTGGTGGAGCCGACAAACACTGACAGTCCCCAACAAGCCCAACCCACAAAGAAACTGGATTAAATAAAACAATATCAAATAAAACAAAACAATACCAAATACATGAAGCATGAGACAAAATAATAATTTATGATTGAACAAATGATAAAAAGGCCATAGAACCAAAAATAGAATTAATCTAAAGTTAAATAAATAAAACAACAAGAAAAGGAATAAAACAATAAAAAAACAACACTCAATTAAAAAAATAATAAAGGAAGCTAATTAAAACAATGGAAAAAGATAAAATGAAGACAAAATGGTTAAAAACAATTAAATAAAATAAAATGAGAAAATAATCCAAAAAATAAACCTCTATATACACAATTAATTAAAATAAGAGATAAAGTAAGATAAATAAAAAACGAGAAATAAAATAAGAAGTAAAATGAGCAATAGTATAAAATTAAAAACAAAAAACAGGCATGAAAATAAAATCCAAAAATACAGAATTTATCAAACAATAATTATAAAATAAAAAAAAAGATCAAATAAAATAATTACATGAGAAAACAACAATAAAATAAAGTAAAAAAAAGGACTTCTTTATGTCTTGAGGTCAGCCAGGTTGAAAACCCTACATTCCTGCTGCAGAAAGGGCCAGGTGAGTGCTTGTACACCCCAGAGGACAAAAGAGCTTGTATCAGTTCATCAGGTCAAATAAAAATGATTAAATTCTGTACTACAAAACTATCCAATCTTGATTTTTCTGACTCAGAACTTGAGTTGAATATCAGTAAGAACAAAAACTTTATTCAGTAGTTTGTACCAAGGCTGCACATCTTTAACCCCAGCCATTAAACATTGTAGCTCAGTAAAGATTTAGTATTTAAAGAACTCTGTAGATGTTCACCAACTACATAATAATAGAAAATACCAGAGAATCATTCTTTTGTATTTTTCTTTAAAAATGTTTAGACTTTTTCAGTCATGCATCTTGATCAGCTCCGCATCTTTAAATTAAATGCAATTAAACTCAAGCAGAAAAACTTGATTTTCTCATACCAGTACTTAACGTTAAAGCAAAATGTCCTCTTAAAAGGCTTAAGGAAGGAAAATAAGAACTTTATTTTTAAAGACTTCCACTGAAGAATATGTAGGCAGAAAATGTGGAAAATTTGGTTTGAGACGAGTCATAGGATTTACATTTGGGTAATACATTAGTCTCATTCCCAAAAAAGGGATTTTCTTCTTCAGAGCTGCAAACGGCAAGAGAGTGGTGATAATCAAAAACAGTCTGCAGCTGCAGACACGTCGGAGTCTGAATCTGACTACAGGCATGTTTAAACACGATTCATCTGTCATTGATGCTAAGATTTAAAAGCAATGTCTATATGAAACCACAGAGAAATATGTGAAATAACGCCATTTTTTTGTTTTTTTTTATCAGTAAGACAGTTTTAATCAACATGAAGTGACCTGTGCTTAAGCCAAACCTGTTTAGGACATACATGTCTGGAAAAAAAGATGACGTTGTTCCTGCTATGAGGTTATTTATAGATGCTGTTAAAACAGATTACATTAGCCAGGCCTTCATCACTATTACCATACAAAAGGAATCAAGGAAGGACTTTTATTTATTCTTCTTCTGTGAAAACAAGAATAGAAGTGTTTTTTATTAACTTTTAATCAAAATAGAAATACTAGGGATAAATCTAATTTTATCTAATTAGATTTGATCTAATTATGCTTCACTTTTGTTCCACTTTTAATCCTTTTGTCGATAACCTTTTTAGTCTTTTTATCGTTTTATCTCCTGCTTACGTCTGTTGTTAGATTCTATCACTGCTATCATTATTACTATTTTATTGTCATTACTTATATCGTCCTTTTCACATCCTTTTTACTTTTTCTTACTGTTTTTATTTTGGTCCTCATGGTCTCATTTTATGTTGCATGGTTCTTGTATTGTCTGGGTTCTTACGACATAACGTGTTTTTCTGTAACAGTGCCTTGATTTAAACTGGGCCTTTTTTTTATTTTTTTGTTTTAATTCCTTTTGTGCTCTTGTGATTGCCATCCGTATGTTCTTGTCTGATTGTCAAAGCACTTTTTAAAAACAGCGGTTTACAAAGTGCTATACAAATAAAGTTATTATTATTATTATTATTATTATTAAATTCTACATAATCATTAGGGTTTTATACTTCAAATGAGTCATGTATCTGCTGGATATGAGGGGGGAGGCTTATAGAAACAATGAATGTACTTGAACAAAACCATATTACCCTTGAGCCTGAATTATCAAAAACAAACTAAGAACACATATTTATTTGAAACATGGAAGAATAAAAACTGAAGAAGTATTATTCGGTGTTGAGACAAAGGGCTCTAATTTCCTGGCGCAACTCAGAGTGGCACAGCCTGGCGCACCCCGCACAGTGGTAATTTCGTCCGGCGCACCACCATGCGCCATTTTGGCAATTTGGTAGACCGGCTGCGCCGAGATGGGTGTGACGGCGCACCAGGGGGAGGTGTCGAAAGATTCAGCTTGGCGCAATGACAATTTCGAGCCAAAAAACTGCACGGAAGGTGCGCTGAAAGCTCGCCAGCTCCAACCTGGTCTATTCTTGGCGCAGACGAGGCGCACCCAGGGCAGTGGTAATTTGGCTGACAGGTGCACAGTGCGCACACGTCACCAAAACCTCACAGGCAGGTATCCAGAGTGTCAGGCACATTTCAATGCAATAAACAATCACAACAACCACTATTTAATGTAACCGTCTGAACCAGCACATACATTTGTATCTATATTAATTGTCCCGTCACATCTGATGTCAGATCAGAGACGTTTGTCATAACTAACGAGTTCACATCTCTCAGCCAACCACAAACAGCCACATCATCCGACATGGAGTATCCGGCTTCTCTCATCTCATGAAATTCAAAAGAAAAGAAAAAAGAGAGAGATGCTCGCTGAATAAATGTAAGTCACTCGGTGTCTTAAGGATTTACCCCTGATTGCCCATATTTCTCTGTTTTAATCTTCATTCTTAACGTGATCTAAAAAGATGGAGTACATTATGGCAAGGAGGATGAGGAGGAGATACCGGGAGAGAGTATTTCACCAAAGGTTCTGCTATTTGGCGATGACAGACCAGGAATGCAGGTGGATCACAAGCACGATGAATGGATTAGCCTGCTGCTGTGTTTAAATGTAATTATCACTTAATTTTGTACTCCTATTATGACACAGGAACAGATTACATCTGTCCCGCGAGGTGGTCCACACGGTGACACGCATAGTGTCCTCCGATGCGCGGCCCGGTGGCCTCTGTGCTCTCCCAGTTGCTGCAAAAGTGACAGCGGCTCTGACCTTCTTCGCCACCGAGGTGAAATTTAAAGGAGAGGAGAGGCGTTCATTTGATTGGTGAAGATGACACTCGGCTGTGTTAAACCCACTCTGGCGCCTCCCTGCGCAAACTTGCAAAATGCTCTGGACACACCCCATTGGCGCGGCGCAGGCACGGCGCAGGGCAGGTGCACCCCGCCTGCGCCTGGTCTACGAAATTAGAGCCCAAAATATGTCATTTGTAATGACGAGGATCCACCTGTAGCGTTTGACTCACCTCTCCGTGCTCTCTGGTCCGACCCCTCGGTGTGTCCTCAGGCAGGAAGTAGAGCCTGGTGCTGGCCAACAGGTGGCGCTGTGTCTGGTCCTCCCACAATAAAGTCACCTGTTGGGGAAAAAAAAGGTTAAATCTATGAATATACATAGAAGCAGCTCACACAGGCTTTGGCATGTTAACTCTTTACCATTCCTGTATAATTAACCTCTTAGTCGACTAGATGCTGTTTTTCAACCATATGGAGTCCAAGCACATGAAAGATGTCTTTTACAGTGTTTTTCACAAACTGTACGACCAAGGTGGTTTTCATGCTTACAGCTCAATCACTTTGTTCCAATGCAGTTGAAAGAAAATAGTTACAAATTTGCATATTCCCTTTGGATTGTTTCATGTTTACACAGCAGTATTTTGAAGTGGGCCTTGTCCAGACTGAAACATCCAAAAGGCCTGAGCTGGCCTTCTTACCTCCTCCAAGGAACTTATGTTTTTGCCAGCGTATGTTTGTTTGATTGTCTGTCTGTTTGTTAGCAAGATTACGCAGAAACTACCGGAGGGGTTTTTGCTGAAATTTTCAGGAGATGTTGGGAATGGCCCAACTTAGAAATGATTAGATTTTGGTGGTCATCCAGATAACCGCCATTAGTGAACAATCTTTTTTGCTCAATAACTGTTTAACTTATAATGATATCAACATGATTCTGAGTGCTACGTGTGGGTTTTCAGGGTCATAAATAATATTATGATGGTGACTTTATCATAGAACTATTGCTTATAGATGCAACAGCAATATGTGAGCTACCTTGGTGGAGGTTTGCGCTCTCCGAGTGCTATCTAGTACCATTATATTATGGTCTCCGAGTTGTGCTGTGCTTTATGGGAAGGAAGCTAGCAGGCTAAGCTATCCACAAAATGACTCACTGATATTCGCACAGGTGAGCATACTTACTAATAGAAGACACACTTGCCGGCTTGCCGGTGTCTTCAGTGGCACGTTTTTTTATTACTGCCATCATTGCAGACTACAAAACCAGACTGATTTGTCCTTTCTTGATTAAGCAAGTTAGTGCTCTTAGGCTGACATGAACAGAGAAGCAGGTTTGAATGTCAGGCATGATTGTTCACTGAATAATGTGGTGACGTTTCAACATCACTGTCAGCTACTAATCAGGAATTTATATGTTGGGTTTTATTTCTTCATCTGGAGGCTGTTTGCCTGATTACACTGGCTGTATTACCTGTAGTCACACCTTGGTTGAACTTACTGCAGGTAACCTACACTCTACTTCAGCACAAAGTTTGTTCTAGTTTCTCACACCTGAGTAAATGTCACAACACAGCACAGACTTGGAATAATGCTTTTCACTCTTATGATTGTGGCTAATGTCAAAGTCAGTTTTGATCTATATTTTTAACTATGTATGTATTCTCTTAATTCTTGCTTTAGAGGTCATTAGTGCAGTTTCAGAGGAAAGTCAAAAATCTAATTTATTCCCTATGCAGCAGATTAATAAGAGCTAATTCCTATACAACAGATAATAATTAACCTAATTATTTCATGTCCTAAATCATTTAAGCAAGACCTACCAAAAGCTATCTCAGGGAAGAAACAAAGGCATGCTCCTAAAGAAGACAAGTCCATAATACAGCAACCATATTATAATGAATACAGGCTTTATTTTGTTTTTCTTTGTTAAAGAACTAAACTACCCACAACCCTTGAGTGTTACAGCCTCATTTCTGATTGAGGATACCCAGGGTTACCATGGAAATGTTTCCCACCTGGTAAATTTTGGCTGCTGCTTGTTGATGAAGACTAGACACTGACTGATAACACTCACAATCTAAAACAACAGTTCATAACAAACTACAATAAACTACAACATCATCATCAACAGCATAATCACTACTATTGATGGATTTATACATCAGACCAGTATGGAGGGGTGGAGGGCAAAAAGAAAATCAGCTAGCACTGACCATTGTATGGAGCTGTGGCACAGGCTTTTTAGTTTTTATTTCTACAAAACACATGTTTGCATCCAATAAAAGCCACAGAGAAAATTATATATTAATGTTAACCAAATTTTTTGGGAACTTTGACAGTGTTAGAGCCCAAGACATAGTTAATTACTCAAGAAAAGCATTTGCTGTAGCTGCAGCTTGTACTGCAAATACTGCAAGAAATGTGTGATCAGAGGAGTATTTCTGTGTAGTATTTCTTATTTTCTTCCTTCTTTTAATTGTTGTTTTACTAAATGTTTAGTTAGTCACATCTAGAAAGGCCAGTTAGCACTGCATAAGTTTAGATATTGTGACCTGTGTATGCAGTGCCTGGGTAATTAAATGTAATTCAAAAACAGATATCATAGACAAGTACTCGAATACTTATGTCATTAAATAATTTCTTTTCCTAATGTTTGTTTTTATTTTAACTTCAATAGAATATTTCTTTTTTTGATAACAACTGCTGCCCCCAAAACACTGAGTGAAACCAACAGCTACAGCTGATCCTTGCACTATTAATAAATAACATTAACAAGATAATCTTAGCTTATTACACATCACTGTTTTGATTATGCTGAATTTCTTGTTCTTCACTTCCAAAACAGAAAAATCAATGATCCAAACTCATCAAAAATACTTCATACCACCATATATCTATTTGTTTTTATCAGAGATATCCCAATACCAATCAGAAGTATTGGATCAGACCCGATAACAGAATTTTTTCTATTGATCGAGGATCAGAATTTATACTGATCATCTAACCCCAATTGTATATGTCAGTTTCCCTAATTTGGGCACACTTTACCGCAGGTTTTATTGTTTATGTTATTGTTATCTTATTTTTTTATAGTATCCGGATCACTACCAGCTGTCACTTTCAGTCCGTTTCTGGGGCAGTGATTTTATTAAACAAAAAATATTCTGGTCAAGTTAACAAAAAATATACTTATTGTGTAAATGTCTGTTGGGTGCTATTTCCTGTGTACTCGCAGACACAGTGGAGCATCTGCCTGCATTAATCCTCTATTTGCTCCTCTCTGGAACTCTGCTCAAGTGTAATTCAAGCCCATCTCCTTATTGTATGAATCAAATGATCAAACTGTCTTTTATTCAAAAAAAATACATTTTATAGTGGTTAAAACACACAATTGGCAACAAAGACTGTGGACTTCTTCAGAGAGTAAAGCAGAGTGAAGTGTCTCTTGCCCATAAGTGTGTGACGCTGCTTTGAAAGCTAAGAATACAGATAACAGCTGAGAAAGTTTTAGTCTATGTCTTGAAAGAAGCATATAAAAATGTTGTTTGTTGGGTCTCATGGGAAAAGACATCATTCCCATTTAATTGAGGGAATTGAAATGATTGTGGGAGCCTTTTTTACTTTGCCTTTTTCTGCATTTCCAACCCTGTGTCTGTGCCGAATAAAATATTTAGTCATCATGGAGCTGGTTGGCTTGGTTTCTGAATAAGTTATATTGGTAATAAGATTCTTGGGAATGTCAATGAAGCATTTAAATTGGGATATTTATTTACCCCTGAAAACAGAGCCAGCTCAAAACTGAGTGGTTGCCACTTAATTGTTTAACTCAGTCTGTTCATTTATTTGTTAGTTTGTGTCGTATAAGTGTTCCCCCGTATTTCATTTTCTGTTTCAGATGACAGGTAAATTTTATTTTTTTAAGGGAAGCAGCTATGTTATAATTATGTAAAAGGCTGATACTGTTATTAGGTTGTAAAAAATTATTGGGATGAGTTGGCAGTATTATAAAATGTAATAAGAGGGATTCTTATTTCATAAATCACTAACTTTACTTTGCTGTTACCAGTTTTAATGCCTTTTTTGATTCAAATAATAAAGTCTCATCTCCATAATATCAGTCTGTCATTAAATAATATCAACCTAAATACAACACAATCTCATTAACGCTTTTTCAGCTCACGACCTAAATCCTCTAAATTTAGCTCTGCTGAGGGATGTTGCAGACTCCATGAAACATAACACTGGTCTTCTATAGCTCAGGCAGGAGAGCAGCAAGGTGACCCAGTTTGAAGTTCAGTTTGGAGATGTAGTCTGGGTTGACCCAGTCAACAGTTAGGCAGACAGTATGCATGTTCAGTCACCAGGGGCTCTCCATCAAAACAAAAAGTTTCCACCAACCTCAACTGCTTACGACTTTTTATTGTTGTATTTTTTTATTGAGAACTTTTACTGATTTCTTCACTGTTGAAAAAAACTAAACCCCATGAAGTATATAAAATAATTATAATGCAAACTTTAGTTTTTGTTTAAGGATACATTTCAAATGCATTTCAATAGGAGAACTCCTGGTTTGAATGAGGAGTTACATGCAAAGCACTCTGGAATTCCTGGTTGTGTTCTAAAGGGAGTCCATTTTAAATAGCTTTTATCCCCAACTGTGTTTGTTCATGAAACAAAACTGTTGTTAACTGTTAAGGAAATGCTAAGTATGGAACAGGGGTTGAACAAAATATCATATATTATGGCCACATATTATTGTCCTGGCACATGTGATACAAAAACCAACACCCTGATTCAGAATATTAATATCTTTATTTAAAGAAATATAACTTTCACAACTTTCTGAACAAAATTCTTGGTCAATTTGGCCGTGGTAATAATTCATAGTATTAATAGTTTTAAGAGCCAGGACTCACGAGTTTATTCGCGCTGACAGTCAAAAGGTATGGCATTTTGGCTAATTTGATGCTCAATGCTGATTCACTTGGGGCTTTATACTTAAATGGGTATCAATAAGTTTTAACATTGTTTAATGCTAGGTTTTAAAAGTCTGTTTCAATTTCTATTCTGTTCTTTTTACTCTGAAAACTGTGAAACTCTTAAAGGTTTTTAATTTTTTGAAGTTATTGAATTTGCAATTTAATTCAGACAGTCAAGCATACAGAGTACTAATAATGTAGATGAAAAACTTAAATCACCAGCTGCTGTGTAGTTGTGGTATTAACACAAGACCACAAATTCCCAAGACACAACTGGACTTGTCTGTTTCCTGACACACCATTTAAGAACCAGTGTTATAGGCATTTTTGACCATACTGTAAGCTCAAGAAAGCCTTTAGGAGTCCCTTTTTCACAAACACTGATTTCATGAGAATTTCTGACTTGAATGGAAAATAAATCTACTTGTTGCAAATTCAATGTGAAGCCAAGTATTTACTGGGGTACTCCAAAGTTACAAAGTTCAAGACTTTTAAAGACCCTTTAAAGGCCTGAATGGAGAATTAAGACTGTTTTTGTACAGTAGAGCAAACTGTGATCAAAACATGCGTAGTATCAACTTTTTTTTGGATTGACTTGCCGAAATGTAGATTTGATAAAGCAGGAACATCATCTTACTATGTATTTTTAACATACAATCTGATAAAAAAACTGAGGATGTTCAGCCTTCATGTGGTTGTAAAATTATCAAGAATCAATTCAAGGTTAAATCCCCATCCAAAAAGAAGAAACATTAGAAAGCATAGACAGAAAACTTACTGTAAAAACAGTTGTCACAATCATTAATACAGTATGTCCAGTGCTTTTCTATAAGCAGCCCATCAAATAGCCAAAATAATAAAGATGAGCTTAGTCAATGTGCCAAAAATTTTTAAGACCTCCCACAGGGCCTAAAAAAGTTTAAGACTTTTAAGGCTTTTTAGGCTCTAAATAAAAAAATTAAAACGAAATCAAATGCAAAACTTTTGCAGAAACCCCGATTCAAATACGAGATTAACTGACCTCAGCGATGCACACAGGGTCTTGTGGTCCACAGCGGATGAAGTAAAACTCCCCGAGCCTCCACACTTGAAGCGGTCCATCAGGCTGTGTTCGGCCGCCCACCGACTTGTAGAAGGCATAGCTGCCTCGCTGGCAGGAGGGAGCACCCAACCACTGATGGAGAGAGACAAAAAACACAATAAGACATACTCTCAATGAAAATGTGTGGGTTGAATAGGTATCCATTATATTTTGGAAGTTACGGTTGTCAAATTTAAACCATTTCATGATTAAAATACTACATGTTGTAACAGGAATTTGTTTTTGCACCTTCCCACAATTTTACCAGGATTACACTTTTCACTGCTTGGAATGATTACTATTTTCTGTCTGTGGGTGCACAAGTTTATATTTGACTTTTGTTAAATACATTCTAATCTAAATCTGATCAAAATGACCTCCCTTATTTCAAGGATCTTTAGTGTCCAATAGTGTCAGATCTTCCTAAAATCACCACATTTTAAGTCAAACCTGAAACATAAAGATAGTGCAAGAGAGAGAGAGAGAGAGAGAGAGAGAGAGAAAGAGAGAGCGTTGTCTAAGACTGCGAAAAAATGTTAGTCTATGTGGTGTAAGAATTGGTGCATTTGCATTTAAATAAAGGAAAATGTGAAAAAAAAAATATTTCTTGATATATTTGTCATAGACATAGACATCTAATAACTTGTAGTATGATTGGTCCACATTATTATGTTTTACAACTGTGAAAATACTCAAAATGTGCAACCTTGTGAATAACTGTCATTGATCATTGTTTGAGCTAAAGTTTTTTTTAACGATTATCTGTGCTGAAACAAAAATAATTTTAAAAAAGGTAACTGTAATATGAAATCTAAATTACCTGGGAGTAAAACAGAGTCTGCCCTGGTTGTGTTGAAGCCAAAATATCCTGCAGACTCATTAATATTTCTCACAGTTAAGTTGCTGAAGCTTACAGGGTAGCTTTTATTACAACTTAAATTGAATGAAAAGGATATATTCCAAAGGAAGTAACATCAAACAAATTTAAATATCGAAGCAGTGCATGGTAGCACAAATGTCAAATATACCCTGCAGAGGCATTAACGCTGCAGCCACTTGCACTGAGGCAGATTTTTCTCATAAATATGAAGCATTCTGAGCAGAATACATCACAGATTAAGCTACATGGACAGAGAAAAAAGTTAAACATTAACACCTCACACTGTAGCAGCACAAAGATATGTCTGCAGCTGCTGATAGTCACCCAAAATATGTCCAGATATCAGAGACACTGCAGAGGCTTTTAACTCCAAATAAAGACGCATGCACTTACTAAAAAAAAATAATAGTATGACAGTAGGCAGCCTGAAACAAAGAGAAGTATAAAACTAAATGACCACAATCATCCAGATGTTTGTGATCTCTGAACCATTGCAGGAAAGAAATACCAGATAGCTCTCAAAACATCCTTTGTTTGATTACAAAGATTTGGCTATCAAAAAAGGATGGAGTTCAATATTGTTGCAGTATTGATACAGGAATTGATACAAACTGATATGATATGAAAACAATAACAAAAGTAAATTGTTGAAAACGGTGTAAAAATGTTTAAGTATATGTCGAAAATAAGATTAAGATTAATTCATCTGAGTTTTTTTTAATTTTGTTAACAAAATTAAAAAAAATGTAAATCTTTTGTAATAAAACAAAAATGAGATATTTCCAGCACTATAAAAGAAAAATTACATGAAATTTAAAAACTGGATGGAGTCAGATTTGTTTTATAATTACTAAAAAATATACTTGCATTTTAATGAAAATTTTTGCTCATTTCATTTTTTTGTCCAAAAAAAAGGTGTTTTTCTCAACCGTTTTCTCACACAACAGAAATTGGCCCTTCTTCTCATTTTTTTATTTTAGGCAAAAATGTAAGCAGACAAGATTTCAGCTTTTGGCTAAAAAAACTGCTGGAAAATGTTCAAGAATTTTATCAACTTCTAGCATACTTATTGTTATTCCTCATTTCTCTTTTAGGTTATTTTCATGAAGCTTAAAAAAAAACATTGTTAAAAATTGAAGTTCAACATTTCTTAAAAATGTGTGGATTAATATTTCAAAAACAAAGAAATACATTTTGAAATGTTTTGAGCTGTGGGGTTCTTTTTTCTTTTTTTTCTTTCTTGTAAATGTAGTCTTAAATCTTTCAAACTTTGTTGACAACACTGAAACTTAGTTTGAAAACAAAAGGTAGATCTTTTTATTCTTTAATTAAATCAATTTGAACCTCCTTTGATTTTTTTTCTTAATTTGATAGAAAAACTAAAATCTTCTTATCACTCTGCTAAAAATCTGTACCTTGGTAACTTATGGGGATTTATATTTTGAAACACTTTGTAGAATTTCTTGAATAATTCTTTAGAAGTGTATTCATCTCTAAATCTGTGTTAGAATAATTAGGACCTTGTGTCCAAAATACTGGAAACTTATATCCCATATATTGAAATTTAGTATGAAAGCAAGAAGGAAAGAAAAAAAGGTCTGAAATTGTGTTACAATTTAAAGAAAATATGAGCTTTTGACAAAAATGTTCAAATCTTGAATATGACCTTTTCACATTTTCTTCAAATTTTCATCAAAATTTCTCTTAACTTTTAGAAATTCCTCAATTTGATCAAAAGTTTTCTGACAATTACTTTAGAAACCTCTTGAATGATTTGTCTTACATTCTACCTTTGAGAGAAATCTTGCAGAGGCTACTTGATCATTAGAGAAAGTTAGGAATACATTTCAAATTAACCTTGGTGCAACAAAAAACTCCACCTCTTATGACTAAGTTTTAATATATTTTTGAATACTTTAGACTACATGTTTCCTGATCATTTCAAAATGAAGGCTCATTGGATCAACAACAACTTGAACTTCTTTACTGAATCTCTGTCTGCATTGATTTGAAACTCCCTGTGTGTTGAACACTGATGTGATGAGGAGCGCTTGATTCCTCTCACCTCACACACAGCTAAAGCTCTCTCTCTGTGAGTGTTTACATGGAGCTAGTGATAAATCGAGCACTCCTCGAGTGGTTCATACATTTGAAAGGTAACACAGCCTCTCCTGCTGCTGCGGGGAGAATAAACCTGCAGATTTGATTTCACTGTTTTGTACAGAGGAGTGTCAGGAGCCCCGGGCCTCAGACACACAGTCAACTAAAACATACGAAAACAAACGAATCCAAGAAATATGGGGCACCTTAAAGCAAGAATGTTAGGGGCCTCAACAAGTTATTCCAGGTCCTCTCTAGAATAGAAATACAGCTGATTTCTTTTAAATCTTTAATTTCATGATCTGAATGAATCTGTGTGACTGTTAAGAGGCTGTGAGCCTCCATTTTGGATCCTGAGCCGCAGTTTCATCTCTGCAAAAAAATACAAAATCCAGGCAACTTGACCAATTTTTTTTTTAGAAATCAATGTATTTGGAACTGATTTAACCCAATTAGGGCATTTTATCTTTGAATCAAATCATTCATTTGTCATATTTTTTTATCAAGGGTGAGATCAGCAGTAGCAAGGGTCGAAACATGGGTCCCTTCCCACCTAAACAATGGTTGAAGAGAAACGATGTCTTTTCAGCTAATTGAGAATTAACCATAAGACACGCACTGTTTCCAACCTATTAATTGTTGGGCAGTTGACATTCAGCACAGACATGATCCCACATTTAGGTACCTGTACTTTGATTTACACAGAGCACTCTAATAACGGAAACGTCATCGCACAGTGAATCAGCTTCAGCAGTGGGAACGAAGGCAGCCCCGGAGTGGCTAAAACCAGGAAAGTGACCGGTGGGCTGGGTTGGATGTGGGCTGCAGTACACTGGCATATGGATTATGTCGGTGACATTATCCCCATAAATGCCACAAACACAAAGAATGAAGCAAAAAGACCGTCAGCCTTGCTGTTTCATCCTCTCCCTCTACACCACTCCAGCCCTACTGTTTTCTCCCACCACCCTCTCCCCCCTTGTATCACACACTTCGCTTGTTGCATAGTGCATAGTGTTGCAAGCATCAAGGCCATATCACACCATGAATTTACCGTAATTTCTCGATTTGACCATGCTTTTTTTGCTTTTAAATAAGCTCTAATTTTGCATATTAAACACAAGTACAAACAAAATACTTAAAATATTTCGTCTCACCAACATTGCAATTGCAACACATCTGATACAAAAAGCTGAAATATTCTCTTTCTCTGCGAAAAATTGCCGCCAAACTTGCGTAATTCTTATTAAACTGACTGTTAAACTGTTCTAATCAAATATTTTGGGTCTTAATTAGGGCCCACCGATACATCGGCCGGCCGATTAAAGCTCTTTTCAAAGTATTCAACATCGGCCACAGTTTTGCCGATGTAACGCTGATATATTCTTTTTTTTTCATTAAACAGTAAAACGCTGTTCAGTGTACAAGCTGCGCAGAAACATGGTGGAGTGCGTTGTTGCGGATTACTCAGTAATCAGTATTTTTTTCTGCTTAATATTGGCATCAGCATCAGCCTCAAAAAATCCATATCTGTCAGGCCCTAATCTTAATTAGTTTAACTTTGTGTAATCATTGTTTAATTCTCAAGTGTTACCACTCACTGTTAAACACAGAGCGCTGCCATCTTGTGAGCAAGCGGACGCAAAATAGCTGCGCACTGATTGGTCGAAGACATTGGTATGTTGATAGCTGCTCTCTGATTGGTCGGTACACTACGACTGAGCATGCTCACGCAGATATCAAGTAATTGTGCATGCATGAAGCAAAAAGTGTTTCCGTATCCGTTTGAGAGATAGAGAATCATGTTTTTGTTGTGAAAATACTGAAATTTCATTGATTAAAGCTTTGAATAAAGGTAATTTTGAGTTGTCTGAGAGAGTAAGATTTGGGCAAAATTTGGGTGCTTGTTATATTGAGTAGAGTGTTTTTCAGGCAAAAATCGTGAAAATATGGGGTGCGTGTTATAATCAAGTGTGTGTTATAATCGAGAAATTAGGGTAAAGCATTCTCACAGAATTCATGTGAATGTCTCCAACTGTAATGATGATGGTGCTTTGTTGTGACATTTTAGTGTAAATACATTGTAAAAAGGTTTGTGGCTTTCATATTTGAGTGAAACTTCACACAATACCAGCCTTCGAAATAGCACTGAATAAACCATTTGTGGGTTGATTCTCAATCTGGAACTGATTAAAAATAACAGAATCTCAACATTAATACTGCCTGCCAGTACAACATTTCTGCTTCCTACCCTGGACATGATGTCACAGAACATGGCTGTTGTTGAGAAGTTGTATTTTAGTGTTAACAGTGATTCTCGATCACTTCTCTTTCATAGTTTCGGACTACAATGGAGCTCTATAGCACAGAGGACTGGGATAAACCAGGACTAAAAGTACTCAATATCTGTTAGCACTTTCGGTATTCTAATTCCATTTCACCATCTTTCTTTTGCTGACTGTTAAATAGATTTCAAAAATGTTACAGAAATCACCAGATTTTAGCAGCATGACTGTGCAGTTTGAACAGAATCTCTGCTGCTGTTTTTGATATTGAGTCGGTCTCTGAGCCCAAGCTTCTCTGTAATCCTCTGTTTGGAGTTCAAGGCGTGAAAAGACTGAATTACAGCCGCCTGACATGAAATTCAATACACAATCACACAACTGCAAGATACACACTGAAAAGCACTACAAATATCAAATAAACATGTCGTCAAGACACTAATTAAAGATCAAATGAGATATTTCTGAACATGTATTTACTTCTCGATTTACTTCTGTAACATCCCCCACCATCATGTTTTTATCTAACATTTAAGAGCCGCAAAAAATTAATTAAATTAATTAAAATTACAAATTTTCTATAATAAATAATTATTTTGAAGTTATTTCAACTTGGTGTCTTTGTTTATCTTAACAAAACCTTTAATTTAGGATGTACTGCATCTTGAAATACAATACATATCATGGGCAATTTAAACATGAAATCATTAAATAAAAATATTTCTTCTGTAGAACTAATTCAAAAAGTATCACTTATACATATAAAAAAAAAACTCAAAAGATATTTCACATTAATTAACATCTGTACTCATGAACGTGACTTTAATATCAAGTTGTCATGAAAAAATAAGGATATCTTAAGAAATTTTGGAGTGAAATTGTGACTTGAACCAAGAATAGTGATGAGGAGAATGGAATATTTAAAAAACCGATATACTTGGAAAAGTTGCAAGAGATGGCAATTGGAAACCTTTCTCATTTAATATATGACTTTAATATCATTTTTTACATCCTCAAAGATCCCCTTAGGGCCTTGAAAAACAATAATGTCACACTCTTGCAAGAGGCAGTCAGCACAAACAAAACAGGTCTAGAAGTAATCATAGCAGAGAGGTAACTGAAGTGCATTTGTGCAAAAGCGCCACAACAAAACCCAAAGATATTTGGTTATTTTGCCAAAAATACTTCCACACAGCGCTTCTCAGATGTTTTGGTGCTGTTATTGTCAGCCCGGAGTGGCACTCATTGTTTACTGAGGTCAAGAGAGCAGTGTATGTGGCTGACCGTCAGGTTGTGCTGAGAGCATCCTCTGTTGGATGGAACGGTCCACTGCTCCATGTGCCCTGATGTGCTGCTACACTCAGCATTTAACATCCATATATTTATTTACACTTCGAGTACGGATATTTATCCCCATGCTTGAATATCAAGTATGAGGTGACAGCCCTAAAAAGCACCACAGTGATATTTTATTATATTTACACCTGGAGAAATTCACATTAATTCCACAAGGTCGCAATATCTATGCTGATTCACTTGGTTTGCATATGCGTGACACAGCACATGCCCCCACGTACACACAGAAGCAAAAACGCTCACTTGCAGCACTCCTGTCTCCCGCTGAGCCTACACCCTTCCTTCTCTCCGTTACCTCTGGAGAAGGAGAAAAAAAGATAAAAACAAAGCTCTAGCTTTTGAGAATGCACTGAAAGCATCAACAGAAATGTTAATAAAGTAAATGTCAAGAAACAATAGCAAGCCACAAGTTTGATTAAGTTTATGAGGAAATGTGTCGCTACACACTCTCTGTCTTGCATGGGTCTCTGCGTGTATCACAGTTGCTGTAAAAGGGCTGTATTGAGTAAAAGAACATGTACGTTTAGGAAAAAGATTAAGTAAAATTCAATTTGGTTCCTTTAAAAAATTCACAACCTTTATAGCAGGAGAGAGAAATAATGCAATATAATTTTATCCCAATATCATTCAGCCATGGATCGAAAACAGAAACGATCAGAAACAATAACGTCATAGGCCCACCTCCCGCTTAACCCATAAGCGAATCACAACAACAGAAACAATGGCAAAATACAGTCCAGTACATCCTGCTACTGGGTGTGTTGTGGTTTTAACGGCAAAATACTCTGCTCCTCTACTACCATCGTGAGCAGCAATGGGACACAAGGAACAACATATGCCCATGTCGGTTGACAATCTTCATACACTCCATGTCTTCTTCCCTGGTTTTGGTGTATGTCTGCTGCAGCTTTACAGCACCACTTACAGGCCTGGCATATGTACTACAGTGTTTTCAGTGTTTTCATGTGGATGGACACATTTCTTGAAATGGTGATGTCTTTACAGAGAATGTTTCCATATGAAAATGCTTTCGTCTCAGTGTGGACAGGGTCTGAATGTAGCATGGAGATACTGCTGACCTCTGAATGGTCAGAGTATTGCCATTAGTTGGGGGTATCTGACGTGGAAACGCCACCCACCGTCCTCTCTGTAATGCTCTACGACTTCATAAACTTCCTCTGCTTAAGATAGTCTGTTTTTTTGCTGCCTCTAACCATCTTAGGAACAAAATCCATCTCCTCATTTGTGACAAAAAAGCGACATAGTGGCCAGCAGTTCTATCATCTCTGTTTCCTCCTCATTTGTTGCCACCTGGTTTTGCACAGCTACGCTATGACAACCCTGCATACTGACTCAGACTATACTGTAAAGGAATATGAAGCAGGTAGTATCCAAATTTTGCAGGGCATAGCCAAGTTGAACAGATACTACAAATACAAAAGCACCATATGTGTGTGTCTGCCTAAGTGTGTATGTGAAGCACACACCATGTCACGCTCTCTCACTCTCTTCCAAAGCTGTATTACACTGTGAATTGGCCTAAATATTAAACTCTCAAGGAATTAATGTGAATTTCTTGAGGAATTAAGGGCCCATTTACACAACAACAAAAACGACTGAAAACGGAGAGTTTTCGTTTCGTTTGTGCCTTCCGTTCGCATGAGAACCAAGCCTGGAGTGCCTGAATCTGCAAACTTTTGAAACTGGGATCCAGAGTGAAAACTTTTGAAAAAGTTTTTGTTGTCATCTCCGTGTAAACAGGACTCACTGTTGTCAGAGAAAACGGGGACGCGTGGCACATGCACGGTACTCTCTGAGGTACTACTACAACTATAACAACAACAATAGCTATGGCCGAGTGACGGATTTGCTGCATCATACTCTGACCACTACAAACTTACATGCACACTCAGATCTGTGTGAAAGTGCATCGTTATCAAACGTCTCTTGTGAACCTGGAGCGCTTTTGAAAATGCAAAGGAAAAACCTTTCTGTTTCTGGTGACAACCTTGTCATGTAAATGGGCGACAATAATGCAAAAATTAAAACCAGAAAATGACAACTAAGACTATGGAAAATATTCACTGAGTATGACCATCATGGCTTAAAACAAATGCATAAAGATGTTAATTATCTGGATATGATTATTGGTTGATAGTGTCCTGCCCTACAATCCATACTAACACAACTACGGCTATTTTTGTCATTATTAATTCACATGGGGATTTCCTTTAAAAGGGAAAATTGAATCAATACATAAGTAAAAACCCACTCCTTAATATGATATATTCCTAAAGATATTTCCGTAGCTGAAGACAAAGAAGCAGCACACAAGAGGCTGCAACTTAGATGGAAAAGAAAAATCACAATTTAATGACAAAACATCCCAAGATTAACTCTCCTTCTCCCCACTAATCAACAAATTATTTAACGATAAAACAAAGCAGCACTGAAGAGCTGTATGTGCATGATTGATTAATTTATTTTCTTATTAAGGGAATAAAAATAGAGGTCATGTTAACCCAGCTTATTATCCTTGTGGAATAAAAAGGCTCATGCATTTAAGCTGAGGGTGTGTCTGTGCAGCTGTTTTTCATTTACCGCTGATGGACGTGACATGAAGATTGAACAAATAAATTAAATATATATCCTGTTTTTTCTGATTTATGAAGCAGAAATATTCCCCCATTTTGAAACAAGCAGCAGCTTCTTTCTGTCTCCATCTGTCTGCTACTGCTGCCACCTAAATGCAGAATATTCTCAAATTCTCACTCCAGTGTTGATCATCCACATCCCCCACCCCACCCTGCACACCCTCCCCCACCCAATACCCATAACCCTCCACAGGCAGCCCCCCCCCTTCCCCTTCTCTCCCCCTCCAACCCCCACCTCTCTGTAGCTCTGCAGACCAGCTGCAGCGAGGCCCAGGATCAATTTTTAGACAGATACCAAATAAATGTCACCGCAGCAAATATATTCTTATGACCGCACACAACAACAGCAGCAGAACTATGACTTAGATTAGAATTAAAAGAAGCCTCTGCACAACATACAGCAGTGACATAATGTTAGACTACGTCACTGTGGGGGATCAGACTCACTCTCTTTAAAAAGGCCCAGAGGGAAAGCTCATGAAAAACACCATGAAGAAAGACCAGGAGATCACCAAGACTTTCTGCAAGAATATATCAAATTTCATATCAAACTACAAACATGAAGACAAGGTCACTGAGGAGACTGAGCTTCATATTAAGCTTTTATATATATTGACATACTTTTAAATGAGATATAGGCTGGGACCCATTTTTTTTGCATTTATATAGTTTACTTTAGGGCTGTTTGATTGTGGGAAAAAAATATAATCAGGATAATTCTGATGGACACTGACAATAATAACCATGAAAACATTAATATGTATGAAATGCTCAAAAGATAGTGTTAGTGAGGATATAAAAATATATGAACTGCATATTTAAAAAGGAAGTGATGTACCCTTCTATCCAAAATACATCACTAGACTGTTCCCCACACATGACAAATCCTATGGACAAAACAAGCAGGCATATGGCATATTCCCTGTTTAATCTCCATTATCCTGTTTGAAATGTGCAGAGCCAAAACTGTAACTGAAACTGAAACTTGATTGATCGCCCAGCCCTATCAAGCACAATTTGTCATCGATCTTTTAGCATCTAGGAAAAAAACTGTATGATTTAACAAATCATATTACATTAATCAAAAATGTTCAGACTTCTCGACACTACAAATATCCTACCACTAATTATGTGCTGGACAGTTTGAAGTGTGATGAGACCAACATAATCATAAGTAATATACATGACATAAATTTTCAAGTAGTCCTTATTTTACCGTCTGTTTAACAAACAGTTTGAAAAATAATGACAAGCAGTGTTTATCATACCCACACAGAAGTGGTTTGAGTCGTTGTGAGGGGTTTCAGGAAAACTTATTTCCATTAAAAACATGGACCTAACTGACTAAACTTAGAGTGCAGCTGGATCTGCCTGATCCCACATCTGCAACCAGGCAGATCAGTCTCGCAAAGCCATTGAGCTACCTTTGCCGAGACTGGGGCTAAAAGATATATCGTTATCATATCGATATCGAGATATGAACATTCAAGATATTGATAAAGAAAAAGCAACAATATAAACAATATAGATATCCCCCACGCTCGCCCTGCATGTACAGTTCTGGAAGTCACAACAAATTTAATTTTTACGATTGCCTTTGAATGCACCACTAAGGCCAGCCAACCACAAACCTTTTTTATTTTCAAACCATTTTATTTTTCTGAAAAATGCTTGGTTTTCACTGAACCCATAGTCATATCGTATCGTATCGATATCGAGATATCTGGCATGAATATTGAGAAATTTTGTCCATATCGTTCAGCCCTAGCAGAGACACTGACCAATCAGGGGAAAGAGGTGGGAGTTATGTGCATGATGACAGAAGAGGAAGCTGCAAGCCAGTAAACAATGGTTGCTCTTACAGAGATGAGCATGGATGCTACCTGCTTTAGCAGTTTAATCAGAACTGGACATCTCCTCTTTTAATGAAGAACAAAGAAAAACGCTGAAAACATTTTTCCATGGAAAACACATTTTCACCAGGTTTTGGCAAGAGCTTAATGGAAAAAAACTGTCTTGTTTTGAACTTTACCCCTAAACAGCAATGTCCGACCACTGCATCATCTGACTGGCCCGAAATAAACATGACGACGGTAGAGCTGGGCAATTAAGTGAGTTTCAATTTCAATTACAATCACTACTTCCCACAATCATGAAACAGTTGAAAGTAAAAGAATATTGTGCCATATGACAAGCAGCACGTGTTTTGTCTTTTCTATATATAAATAGTTATTTTTTGGTATCTGTATTTTTCACTTATATTTTCATTTGTGGCATGTTCTTACATGTCCAGAATGATCTTAAGAGCATTTGAAGTCAATGATTGCATGGGGTGCATGCTGTAAAGCCAGTGAGTAATTGTGTTTTATAATCATGATCATAACATCTATCAAAATAATTGGGATTAGGATTTTTGCCATCATCTAGCAGCCCTGATTAGAAAACAATCATTCAATCACCTTTCAGAGGGGTATTTCACCAAAGTGGAATTAAGACATCCAGGATAACCAACTTAAGCCAGGCTTGACCAAGTCCCTTTTGAGCACGCTAGCTTAATGTGTTTCACAAAGGCCAATCCAGGATGAGAAGGAGCAGCTTGGTCAAACCAGATTAGGGCTGAACGATATTGACAAAATTTAATATCTCGATATTCATGCCAGATATCTCGATATCGATACGATACGATACGATACAACTACAGGTTCGATGAAAACCAAGCATTTTTCAGAAAAATAAAAACATCATAATACAAAAGAATGCGGAAAGTGCAGTTTTAGCGCAGGGGAAATCTATATTGTTTATATCGTTGCTTTTCGATATCAATATCTTGAATGTTCATATCTCTATATCGATACGATAACGATATATTGTTCAGCCCTAAACCAGATTAAACTATTTTGCATAACTGCTTGTTCACGGCTTTCTTCAAAAGACCGTGAGGTAGATCACAGATTTACTGATCGAATCAGCGAAGACGCATGCGCACACTTCACTCCAGATGAAAAAAACAGCTTCAGAAGGAAACTTATCAGGAAGTCAAACACATCAAATTTCTATAAAAAAAAAAATTGCAGCCGCTGCAATAAGGAGCAAGAGTGTGGCAGATAAAATCAGACCTGCTGAGCAGCCTAAAACATACATCCACTAACCAAGGTGTATTTACAGCGTAAATCCATATCAATCTTTAAAAAGAACCAATGAGAGATGAATTTCTCAGTGCAAGCATCTTAGGAGCAAATTTTTTAATAGATATGACGGTACATACTTTTTTGGAATATACTTATAATTATTATAGTCCATTTGTGTTGTTTGAAGACATAAATAAGTTCCAAACAGTGGAGAAAACACTCTTAAATCCAAATTATAGGATAAATGGTGAATGAAACTATATCTTAAAAGAACTCTCTGGCATTTGAACCATTTTAAGCATTTAAATATATATCTCTGTATCACATAATCGGTCTTTAAAAGATGTAAAACTTCTAGAGATCATACATTTGTCTGACTGTATAACCTGTGCTCTTCTAAATTGCAGACTATTTTAACATGCTGTTTGGTAAAACTAAAACATGGATTAAACTTATATCCTCTAATAAATCTTCAGAAGGACTTTTTTAAAGATAATTGTTATTTTATGAGTGTTAACAGAAGCAAACAATGCCTGAATTTTAGTTTTTTTGCAATTCCAAACAATGATGCCTATTTTTTTATTATTGTATCTGAGAGTATAGACCCAAAGCTTTGGCAAAAAATTAAAGATTTAAGTAATAAATAATGATAACATAAGGTGAACTAAAAACCATCATGTTAATTAGATATGGTGAATGATGAACACAAGGTTTTGTTCTGTTTTGTATAAAATGGTAAATGGACTTGAGCTTGCTTATATAGCGCTTTTCTAGTCTTTTGACTACTCACACTTACCCTTTCACACCCATTCGCTCTCACATTCACTCACTGATGGTTCAGAGTTTCTATGTTAGTTATCCATCAGTATCAGCTAACACTTTCACGCCCTTTCATGACCATTTACACACCACTGATGCAGTAGTGGGAGCAACTTGGGGTTAAGTGTCTTGCCCAAGGACACATCGCCATGTTTCGCCCGGAGCTGGGTTTGAACCTGCAACCTCCCGAACACTGACCAAGCGCACTTATATAAAATAAGATAAGATAAGATATTCCTTTATTAGTCCCACAGGGGGAAATTCCAAAATATACAGCAGCTGCAGGATACCAGAGAAGATTAAGAAAGAAGCATTATATTGAAAAATAAGGTAATTACAAATCAAATACAGTAATGAAAAAATAGAAATAAAAATTAAAAAAATATATATACTATAAGTATAAATTAAATCTCATTTTCTAATGGGGGAAGTGAGGACATTTTAAAATGTACTTTGTTAATTATTGTAAAATATTCCTATCCTAATAAAAGTATGATTCAAAGTCTTCAGAATATTTATCCTTGTCGTTTAAAATCTAAACAAAACTAATTTGAATAAGTTAGAAAAGCCATTAACAAAATACATGAAAATATGGGATATTTTAATGATTTGCTTAAGTTACTCATGTAATTTGTGTTTGCTTTTGGTTTAAATCCTATTTGTGTATCCTATATTTTCCCGTTAGTAGGGGTGTAAATCACCAGTTTCATGACGATACGATACGATATTGTGTCTTCGGACAACGATACGATATTTGCCAATATCACAAAGTCTACCACGATTCGATTGCGATTCAATTCGATTCAGGGGCCTTCGATTGATTTAAGACGATATTATGTACACATTAAACACACTCAGCTACATTTCACTTAAAGCAAGAAGAAATACAAAGCAATTTTGATGTTTTGACAATTTTACAACTGAAATGTGAAACAATGTGCTGACCTTAGGGTATGATAGTTTATAGGATTATATTTATAGGATTATAACCAGCTGTATGATCTAATCGTGTTTTAAAATTAAAATTGGGTTAATTAGTAATCAGGTGCTTTTCTTGCCCCCGTAATTACCTCATGGGTCTTATTGTTACATTGTGATGTTAGTTTATTATATCAAGTAATGATGCAAAACAATAATACTAATTATTGAATTATGATTTTATTTTTATTATTATTGACCTCCAATATATGACCATGCTCTATCAAACTAAAAATGTGTAATTTTGACTTTACTTAAATCAAAATATTTCTCAGTTGACATATAGTTTGTATGTCAATGTGATTAGACTTTGCTTCACTGTTTAATGGCAGGTGTGAAGGAAGAATAAGAATAAGCTCTCACTGTATTCCTTTCATACAATAAGTAATTTCATTAATCAGTGCGCTACAAAATCAAATGATGAGATAACTTACTGTACTCATGCCATAAGGCACTCCTATGGGAGGCCCCTTCAGAAGTAAATCATACTTGCTTTTACATTCACCATCATACTCTCATACATACACTAGTATACTCTCTTACATTCATTATCAAACTCTTTTACATTCACTATCAAACTCTTATATTTACTATCATACTCTCATACTCTCATACATACACTAGTATACTCTCTTACATTCATTATCAAACTCTTTTACATTCACTATCAAACTCTTATATTTACTATCATACTCTCATACTCTCATACATACACTAGTATACTCTCTTACATACACTATCAAACTCTCTTACATTTACTATTAAACTCTCTTACATTTACTATCAAACTCTCTCTTACATTTACTATCAAACTCTCTTACATTTACTATTAAATTCTCTTACATTTACTATTAAACTCTCTTACATTTACTATCAAACTCTCTTACATTTACTATTAAACTCTCTTACATTTACTATCAAACTCTCTTACATTTACTATTAAACTCTCTTACATTTACTATCAAACTCTGTTACATTTACTATTAAACTCTCTTACATTTACTATCAAACTCTCTTACATTTACTATTAAACTCTCTTACATTTACTATCAAGCTCTTTTACATTTACTATCAAACTCTCTTACATTTACTATTAAACTCTCTTACATTTACTATTAAACTCTCTTACATTTACTATCAAACTCTCTTACATTTACTATTAAACTCTCTTACATTTACTATTAAACTCTCTTACATTTACTATTAAACTCTCTTACATTTACTATCAAACTCTCTTACATTTACTATTAAACTCTCTTACATTTACTATCAAACTCTCTTACATTTACATGTAAAAGAGTTTGATAGTAAATGTAAGAGAGTTTAATAATTAATATAAGAGACTTTGATAGTGAATGTAAGAGAGTATACTAGTGTATGTATGAGAGTATGATAGTAAATATAAGAGTTTGATAGTGAATGTAAGAGACTTTGACAGTGAATGTAAGAAAGCATACTAGTGTATGTATGAGAGTATGATGGTGAATGTAAAAGCAAGCATGATTTATTTCTCAAGGGGCCTCCCATACACTCCTGTCGTGTGTGCGTAGTATGCATCCTCTGCGGTCAGATCGACCGTATCTCACCCGGATACAGCAGTGCTATTTTCTGATTGGCTTTTATGTCAAGCTCCCGTGTAGCTCTGTGATGCTAAGAGCATCTTGCTAAACGTTAGCATATAGCGGTGTTACTCGGTGGGCACTACACAATACATTTTACAGCGGGAGAAACACCAGGTCTGGCGTGTGAGAGAGCGAAAAGGTTCAAATGCGTGTCTCATACGCTAAATGCGTGAGACTTGAGAGCCCTGGAAAGTTGAAACTTCAGAACGAGGCGCGATTAGGCGGAAGCGGTGAAACGGATATCTGGTCAGAACTTCAAAATAAAGGCATATATTAATGACAACGATGTTGATCGATGTTTTGAGTTTCCATCGATTTAATTGGATCATTGCTTATGTGCCTCCACTTTGGTGAAACCAAATCACAGCTAAATTCATCCAGGATAACTAGAAAATCCCGGCTTAATCCCCTATCTAGGTTTTGTGAAATACCCCTCAGATATGTTCTGAGAGGTTCTTCCTACCCCAAACACTTCGGGCTGTTACCCAGAAGGACTGGTGAAATATATCATGCAGACATATTGGACAGTCTATCTGACATGTCTGGTTACTAACTACAGGTTACAATCACTCAAAACCTGTGTGCAGAGGTAGAGACTGAGATCTCTAAATAATAAACAGAAGCCGAAATATACACTCGCTGGCCGCTTCATTAGGTACACCTGTTCAACTGCTTATTAACACAAATAGTTAATGAGCCAATCACATGTCACTAGCTTCAACTCAGTGCATTAGGGCTTGTAGACTGCTGAAGTTCAAACCAAGTATCAGAATGGGGAAGAAAGGTGATTTAAGTCACTTTCAACATGGCATGGTTGTTGAAACCAAACAGACCTGTTTGTGTAAAAAAGAACAAACTTTTTGGTCTTTGGTCGTATTTTAACAAGCACAAAGAGAGCACTAGAATCCCACAACTAAATAGGCAATCTTCGGAAAAGTGTTTTAAACTTGCCAGACTCACTGAGTTTTCCAGAAACTTCCCACATTATTGTGCAAGTTAGATAGTGCGCAAACATCTAAAAATCAATAAATAATTCAACATTGGATTGGTTATCAATGTTCCTAAAATAAAATCACATTAAAAATGAACTAGAGATTCCATATTGAAACAAAAAAACTTCTAAATGATTAGATGTGATAAATAAGCAAATGGTTGTTCATGGTTCTAACTTTAAACTGTACTTTTACTGAGCATTAGGCCAATATTATAATTAATGATTCATATAGAGATTTAATGTTGTCAAACCTGTAATATCAGTACTTCTGTCTTATATAGTCATTAAAATTTTCACCAAAGTCCCTGATGTGAGAAATTTCAGAAAAATAAGGGAGAATTTAGCAATAAAGTAAGCCAAACTATTAAAAAGTGACACAAATGAATTAAACTTCAACAACTTTTACATCTTTGCGCAAATTAAATCAATATGAAAAAGGAGAAAGCCCCATTAATATTTACCAACATCACAAGCGGCATTAAAAGCCTCTACAGGGTTGTTGTGGGAAATAATTATGATGAATAACAACACATTAAGCCCACAGAACGAAGGGAAATCTTATTAGAGTAACAGCGCATCAGTTTGAGTGTATGAGAATAATAGGGGTATAATTAAGCCTGGGCCCTCCCTATATTTTGCATACGTTAGAATCTATATGACTGAAATAGGACAGAAGATTCCCTGCAGAAATAACAAAACATTTCAAAACATAAAATCCAATTTTTAAACCATAAACAGCCATTTTGTTGCTCTCCTCAAAACCACCTGACTGCCTTTACAAAAAAGGTAGTTTTAGCTCACATGTTAACAAAGCAGCTGCAGGTCCACTTGCCTCAGCTGGCAAGCTTGTTATTTGTGAATGTGTTGTATAGGATGTTTTGTAGTCATTTAAACCCTAAAGGTACCAGACATATTACCAATAATATGCATATAACCAGACAGCAATTGATAATCGGTGCTTGTGTTCTGCCAGCTTAAAGTTCTGTTTTTGTCAATGGAGTCTGGTGGGTTTGTACAGAGTGATGTAACAGCTGTTCAAGGTTCAATAAAGAGCTCCATCTCTGTGGGGATCCTTTCTGTAATGTTGTCTAACACTTAAAACAACAATCATAGTCTGACTGTGACAAAAACAACTTTGAGTGGACTCATTAAGACCAAAGAATACACTGCAGCCACTACAGCCATTTAAACTGCTGCAGCCTGAAATGGATACATCAATAACCGTATTCACACATGCACAAAATGCCAGAAAACCTCTTGATATATATCATGGTTAAGCTGTGTGAATAACAATAAAATGAAAGTGTTGCAGTAATTCTCATTTGACAAGCCAGAACAAAACTATGTACGAGCGTGTGTATGTGTCTGCTACAAAACTTTACTGCATCAATGTTTTATATCTGGTGGATTCAAATTAAGTCTGGGACGAAGACAGAACTATTTTGCCATCACCTGAAAGGGTAAAGCCAAAGATGTAAGACACTTCCCCATTACAATAAATATCATTCTTGACGTTCATCAGGAAAACTGGGTCAAAGGTTACAGCGACAACCTTTAAAGTCCTGATAAGAGCAATATCAATTTACTATAGCTCTCCTTCACTTTGGTAGAACCTGAGACTTCTAGCTTTTGCTTTTAGCTGTGCAAAAATACATCAGTGGATCAATGCAGAGATAAAAGCAGGAAATAGGACCAAAGACAGAAAGAAAGAGGTAAATTTACAATTAAGTTTAGATTTAAGGATCAAAAATACATTTATTTGGATAGACTTCTTTGAAAAAATGTATCCCAGCTTTGTTTGGAATTAGCGAATCACAGGTTAGTCATCAGCTCGGACTATTTTTAAAAACATACATGCAGGAAAAACATGCAGCCAAATATTGAGGATTAAGATGATTTTTTCACTCACAGCTAACAGACGTGTATCTGTTCCTTTTTTTCTTTGTAAAAGGTGTGACTCATTTTTTTGCCCTTGCTATTTCAAGATATGATTAGGAAAAAGACAGAAGACACAGCTGCAATATTACTTAGATGTTCGAATCCTAATTTTGCTCCCCCTGGGCTCCAGTAGTTATCATCCTCTATCACATTTCCTTCAAACAGAGTCACAGCAAAAACTTGAAGGTTGTGGTATTGTTTCAAGATAGAAATACTGTTTTCTTTATTTATTTTTTTTTTCACTATTTTTTAATAGAGGCCTGCCATGTTTTGCATAGCAGGGACCAGTGCCTGGATCCGCAAACTTTTGAAATCAGGGTCCAGAGCAGAGAGTTTTGAAAACGTATCGCGGCCCGGCTTTATGTAGACGGGATTCAACTGAAGTCACCCCATGCGCAGTACTCTTTCACATGAAGGCTGCGCGCGCATACCAGGAACAACAACAGCTTCGGCCGTCTACCGGGCAACATGTGTGCTGCTTACCGTGCTCGGTTTGTTATCCAGACAAAACTATCCAGACAGATTTATTGACCAGACAAAAAACTCCTGCATCTTCATGCGTCCACTCGCCATTGTTGTTTGTGAAAAGTTTTTCTTCTTTGTACTTGTGTTGTAACACCGCTGTTTCTCTGCAAACCTACATCGCCATCTACTGGACTGGCATGCACGCTACAGCGTTTTCAGTCGGTCTCTCGTCTCCATGTGATCGTCTTTGAAAATGCAAAGGAAAAACCTTTCTGTTTCTGGTGAAAACGTAATGTCAACTCAATTTAATCCTCACCAGGGAAAAACTGTGCCAGGTACTAGATAAACGGAAAAACAAACAACAGAGCAGTCAAGGCAGTGGGTCTGCTTTGATTTATTTGTTGCTGTTTAACTACTGTCATAAAGCACTGGTTAAAGTCCCAGTACCACTCAAAGCATTAGGTTACGATTCCAAACAGAACCAGTACTACAACACATTTGCCAAAAAAAAAAAAAAAATTCTTGTTCCATGACTGAATTCCACATATTTAAGGAGAAAAACTATTTAAAAGTGACAGTGAGCTACTTGCTAAGTATTCTGGATAAGACAGTAGTGTAGCATTACCGCTTTTAAAAAGCTTTTGGCCTTAACGTTTGTGAAATTCATCATTGGAGCCTGAATAGTGGTTTACCAAAACGCAAGTATACCTCAAAGAGTGCGACTTCTTTAAAAAGGTTCCTAATTTCAAACAAGCATTAAGCCTCTGAGGTGAGCGAACCTGAGTGTCACTATGTGATAAAGTTAGGTGTCATCCTAAAGGTGTGTTCACGTCAAACGTGACTTGGCAACCAAGATCCCCTTGCCTGTCCATAGATAGCTCATTTGGTCACCATCGCTGTCACTCAGCGACGTCACGCCCGCTTGAGTTTCAGCGAGATCATATTATATCATAGATTGGGATGTATTAGCTGACATTATTCCACATTGGGTCTAAAATCCGTCCAATTATCTTGCAGCATGTGCTTCGCTGAGGCAGACAAGAAAAAAATTAATGAAAACATGAATCAGGTTTGGTTTGGAAATAATTCACAGATTATATTTTTGGTCATATTTTACAGCCCTAAATTCAGGGTGTACAGAATAAAAAAAAATCCTCTTTACTTACATTTTCATGAGCTAGAATCAGCACTAAAATAGATGGAAGGGTGAAACGGAGGTGAAAGGGGACATTGAGATGATTTGAGCTGAAAATGTAGCTCTGCATACGTGGTTTAAGCTGCAGATTTATATCATACTCATATTTAACTTAATCGCAGTGGAACAGACGGATAAAAACTACAATCAAGTGGGTATAGACGGTCTTAGGCGTACTATTATGTGCTATAGGAGTGATATATGAACATCTACTGCTGCTGCTGCTGTTTGGACAGCCTAGTGGTGAAACCCAGGCAGGAAAATAAAGCCACATAATATAATCTGAGCAGCGAGTGAGCGAGCAAGAGAGAGCGAGGGGGGGATAGAGAGAGAGAGAGTGAGGGAGAGAGAGAGAAAGATAGAGAGAGTGAGAGAGAGAGAGAGAAAGATAGAGAGAGTGAGAGAGAGAGAGAGAGAGAGAGAGTGGGAGAGAGAGAGGGAGGGAGAGAGAGAGTGGGAGAGAGAGAGAGAGAAGAAGGGAGAGAGAGAAGAAGGGAGAGAGAGAGAGAGAGAGAGGGAGGGAGAGAGAGAGGTAGAGAGGGAGAGAGAGAAAGAGGGAGAGAGAGAGGTAGAGAGAGAGGGAGAGAGGGAGAAAGAGGGGGAGAGAGAGAGGGAGAGAGGGACAAGGAGAGAGAGAGAGAGAGAGTGAGGGAGAGGGAGAGAGAGACAAGAATTTAAGATGGAAACCCTTAATCTGCAGCCGCCCTACGTCAGCTCTCGTGATATTTCTGAGAATAAAGCACAGTTACAGAGGGGGGAAGAAAGAAGGAAAGGAACTACAAGATATCAATAATAAAATGTCTCTTTGCTGCTTTAAACAAGAACAAATAAATAAATCAAATCCAAACACATGCACACAAACTACAGTATTGACCTTGGGTAGATCCTGTTATTGAAATAGCTCACCACAGCAAAAATATTAATATATAAACAATGAGATTATGAAAATATACAAGCAGTGGAATATTTTAATATGAACCAGGCCACACATGGAGGAGTCTTTGTGTCTGCAAAAGCTCTCAAATTAAGCAGATGTCTGATATTTCCTTTTCCTCTTTAAACACTACCATCAGCCAATTTTTGATATGTTCTACACAAATTATAAAGGGTTAAATCTAAATAGAACAACTTCATATCAATAACAGACCATTTTAACCCTTAAATTCACAGCTTGTTCATGATATCTTTGTGTCTCTGCACAATAACTGCTGAAATTAAAAATACATACTTGGCAAAAACATAAAGGATTTTGTCAAAATAAAAGACTTTAACATATAAAAAACCCTTTAAGGTCAGTATCTTTTTGATTTCATGCTGCTCTTTATTTTTGTTTTCACAATAACTGATAACAAGGGATATTAAAATTCTGTAAATAAGGGACTCACTCAGAATAACCTATCTCAGATCAAATCTCATTTCCCCCAAGTTCAACACCTTTTTCCAACTGTTTTTGAAGAGGGGTGACACTTAGCCTTTGGAGTACACTAAAAAAAGAAGGATAATATAAAAATAGAAGATTTCTCTGTCAGTAAAAAACCTTAAAGCCGCACTAAGTAAGATTCCAGCTTTCGGCTCTCTAGGGCCCCCAATGGTCGTTGAGTGTAACTGCACTGTCAGACACCAACATGCATTTGTTGACATACAGAGGGAGGAGAAGTGAGCCGACAGGACTTTCCAAGAGACAAATAAACCATGTGGGCTGATAAGGTACAGTCTGATCATGTTTCTTTTCGAATAAATCATCATGTACTTACAAATCCAACAATAACAGGACTAAATCAGCATCGGCTGGACATCCCTCCTCGTCTTTCAGCTCACACCACGAGTGAACGCCAGGCCAGTGTTTATCCCTGTCCGGGCATTTAGCTTGTTACTGTCCCGCCTTCTTTTTTCATCTCCTCTGATAAAACTTTTCTTTTCTTCAGGTTTTTCGCTGCTTCCGCCATGATAACAACTCGACATTTAGCTTTCTTCTTCTTCTTCTTGTTTAATGTCAGAGGAGCATTACCGCCACCCACTATGCAGGAGTGTGAGCCAGAGGTCCCTATTTCCATTAGGAAAATAAGTGCATATTTACTTTAAACTAAATTCTGTTCATTAAATCTGTTTTAAAAATTCATAAACTGCTTTATGTTCTCCTTTTCCCAACGTTTAGCTTTCACCTCCAGGGGGAAGTGACGTACGCCGTAAAGCAGTCAAAGCAGCAAAAATTTGTAGTTTTTTCGTGTGAAAGTGTTCCTACCATCCACATCGAAGTTACTTAGTGCCAGTGAAGGTGATACAGACCCCTCAGACCATGACAGAGGTGTCATTCAACCTGTTGTAAGGTGATGTACCATCACAACGATTCTAGAAATATTATATTAGGGTGGAAAAACTACTTAGTGTTGGTTTAAAATTCAACATCTGTTCAATATTTAATGATTTTGTTTGAGGATTTCTACACAAAAAGATTTAAAATTAACTGCTCCAAAATAGCTCTGCGTAGATCAAATCTTAATTTTGCCTCACATTCAGTATCTTTTCGGTATATTTCCTTTTTCAAAAGCCATGGCATAAAAATGTATGTAAATTACACCAAAATGAAAGTGCATATCAACATCAAAGATTTCTATTTCAGTAAACAGTAAACAAAATTCAATATACATTTCATATTTTATGATTTTCTTGTCTTTTTGAACAATGACTGAAAACAGGTTCTTAATTTTGGATTTTTGCTGATATTTCTAAACACATTGTTGATACCAATAACAATATTCTTTGGTCGAAAGTTCAATTATCCTTTTCTAGACTGTGTGACAGTTGATTTCATTGATACAGTTGATTTTTGAGTGTAGACATCCAGTGATAATTATCTGAAATACCATGATACATTCGTTCATGCCAACACTCCAGCTCCACTCCTTATATAATGCCATACATATCACCCATGTACACTGCCTGGCCAAAAAAAAAGTTGCCACCTGGATTTAACTAAGCAAATAGGTACGAGCCTCCTATTGGATAATTACCGCATGGGCGATTGTCTTTCAGCTGGCAACAAGTTATTAAACCCCAGCTGATGCAATGAGTAGCTTCTCATTTCTTAAACAACCATGTCGAAAGATACATCCTGTGTTCATGGAAAAGATGTTAGTCTGTTCAAAAAGAGTTAAATCATTGGCATGCATCAAGAAGAGAAAACATCTAAGGAGATTGCAGAAACTACTAAAACTGGAGGAAGGTCATGTGGTCTGATGAGTCCAGATTTACCCTGTTCCAGAGTGATGGGCACATCAGGGTAAGAAGAGAGGCAGGTGAAGTGATGCACCCATCATGCCTAGTGCCTACTGTCCAAGCCTGTGCTATGTGCAGTGCTATGATCTGGGGCTGCTGCAGTTGGTCAGGTCTAGGTTCAGCAACATTATGGCCCAAAGAATGAGGTCAGCTGACCACCTGAATATACTGAATGACCAGGTTATTCCATCAATGGATTTTTTCTTCACTATTCCAAGATGACAATGCCGGGATTCATGGGGGATTGGCCACCACAGAGTCCAGACCTTAACCTCATAGAGAATCTTTGGGATGTGCTGGAGAAGGCTTTGTGCAGTGGTCAGACTCTCCCATCATCAATACAAGCTCTTGATGAAAAAATTAATGCAACACTGGATGGAAATAAATCTTGTGACATTGCAGAAGCTTATCGAAACAATGCCACAACGAATGCATGCTGTAATAAAAGCTAAAGGCGGTCCAACAAAATATTAGAGTGTGTGCCTTTTTTTGTGGTGGCGACTTTTTTTTGGCCAGGCAGTGTATATCACCTTCATTGGCAGAAATATCAGTGGAAGGTATGACTGTGCCATATAGCATAGTCAATGAATATCTACATTTAAATATCAACAGCATAATTTTGAGCAGGGACGTCCTGATACTGGTCAACAGTATCGGTTCAGACGAATTTTCCAAGTTTACCATGGACAACAAGAAGTCTGTTTGTCTCATCATTTCATCACTGAGTTTAACTGCACCACTGGATTGATTCCTCTAATTTTGAGTTAAAAGGTGCTGTATTGCATGCATGCCAGTTTTGGGGGTCTCACACTGCAGAGCACATCAAACAGGACATCAAGGAGCTGCTTATGGTGTGTTCAAGTTGATCTCTGAATGTTGGTAGTCTGAGTCTCTAATTAGATAATGTCACTGGGAATGCCTCCTTTGGTCAGAATTTCCCGCTTCGAAGTCAGACATCCATCAGCTACCCCGACTTTACCAGTTCATGGAACACGTCTAGCTGGGGTGAGATGTAATTCCCACACCTCTTCCCAATTCCAATGTAAATGGAATGCTCCGTAAGTATGGGAAATCGACGAGCAACAGGTACATGTCGTTTTGAAAGGACAAAACAAGAAATATTTAAAAAGCAATGGAGTACTGCATATGAGGGTCCAAAGTGTGGGCTGCACTGCACATTCGTTCTGACGGGCTGTACATGAGAGTTGCTGTCACAACACAGCATAACAGATCAATTTGTTAACGAAAGGAAGATTGAGGGTCATTTTATGACCTTTACAATAACTACAGTTAGACTTAGTTCAATGGACTTACACAAAAGCATCTTATTGCTTGATTAGGTAAACAAACGAACACAAAAACAGCAGCTGTATTGTCTAGATTAACGTAAATATTGGACTGGGACTCAGCATCGAGGGCCAAAAAGGCTGACGGAAACACCAATAGCTTTTAGGGAACTAAATGCTGTTTTTCTTGTTTAACATCAGTTTCGAACACATATAAACTGTCATTGTGTAATGAACAGGGACATTTTAGTGGACAGTGTATTGTCCATGAAAAATACTGGTATCTGTATCAGAGATAAGGAGTTCAGACATATCGGCTAAACGGATATTGTCAAAAATCCAGTATTGTGCATCTCTAATATCTGGCACAGCTAACTGCTGATTCAAGCAAGTTGTTTATTAAAAAGCAGTAAAAATTACCTATTAGACGAACTGTGACCTGGAAACAGGAATCTAAATATTGGCATAGCAAGAGAATAACGCCAAAAGAGGTAACAGAAAAGCATCAGAATCAGCTAAATTATCATTTTGAACATCAGCATCAGTATTCTTATTCACACTGATATTCACAATTAGTGCATCTCTACTAAGTCACCATCCTCCCTCTATATTCCAGTTTTTTCAAAAAGCCATGACACTAAATATGCAAATTGTGCAGAAATTAAAGGATCCTTTCAAAATAAAAGGCCCTAAATGTTGACAAAAAGCCTTAAAACACAGCATTCGACAGGCATTTCATGTGTATTTCCTCTCCTTTTTGCAATAACTAATGACATTTGGTTTAAACTATGCCGAAAAAAGTAATTCTACCAAGATAAAAGGCATTAATGTTGTTAAATCACTATTTACCTCAAATTTAGCATTCTCTATACATATTTTCAACTCTTTTTTTTCACAGTCATCTTATTGAATATGTAAACTTTGCAGATAATAAAGGACTCTTTCAAAATAAGACTTTTTTGACAGTGAACAGCCTTAGAATTCAACAAAAGCTGAACCATATAAGCAACACACATACATATATAGAAAATCCATTTAAAATGTAAAAATGATTGTCAACATAACAACCCCAGACTCAGTTTTATTGTTATTTACTGCTGCTGTTTATACATTGTTATTAATGCCACACATAATGTCAGTACAAGCCAATTTTAACCCCAAGTTCAATATCCTCCCCGCTGCTTTTCTTTTATAGCACAACCACCACTGATATAAAAAATGTTAAATGCCATAGATAACAGTTTCTGTAAAAAAAAATTCGATTTTTGTCAAGAACAGCCATCAAATTTGGAGTCACATTGATACTTCCTGCAGTATTTTGTCATTTTGTACAATAATCAATAAAATATTATTATTTTTAAAAAAGGATTGTATCATAATGAAAGACTTTTATGTGGACTGAACACCTAATTTCTAATTATTTTCACTGTTGTTTTCTACATCAATTGAAAAATCCCACCGTAATAACAGGTGTTTTTTTACTGGAGAAAATGTATCGCCTTTACTGATTTAAAATGAACCTCCAGGTCAGCCTCCTGCCTGCTGACTTGTCCTTTTACACCGTTTCCACTGCTGTAAAATAGTCAACACCAAACATGAGGAATTCTATCAAAATAAGATTTTCATATTGATAAAAGTCTAGGAAAGTCTTAAATACACCATTATTACGAACTATAACTGACGCCAAAATACAGGGATCTGTCAAGTAGAAGGACTTCACGCCTATAAACAATTTTAAACTCAGATTCAGCTTCCTTCTCCCAGTTGTGTTGCCCTTAAACACAGATACCATTAAAAAGTAATATTATCCACATATAAATTATGTCAGTAAAACACAGTTCAATTTATATGAACATCCACCTGAATCCTTAAAATCAGATTCTTCTGAATATTACAGGCCCTCTTCTTTCTGTTTTTGATAAACTATTTTGAATACCAAACATCAGATAAAGAGCTCTTTCAGACAACAGCTGTTATGACACCACAAGGCCATTGATTAACCCCCACGAAACATATTTGTCCTTTTACTTAAAATCATACCAAATGTGTACAAAAAAGGACTTAACTGTCAATACAATCAAGTTCTAACCCAAAATTTAAAATTGATACTTCATCTTCCTTTTTTATTGCACAAAAACTACTGATTAAAAATATTCTACCCATATTACGATTTCATGTCGTTAAAAAAGGCTTTTGTGTCTATAAGAGCTGAAAAATGTCATGTTTTGAGGAGAAAATACATTTATAAATTTGTACGATGACGGAGGTTTTAAATACACAGTTAAGAATAAAGGACAATTTGAAAGCAACATTAATCTTAATATCACCTGTTTTAGGCCTTTTAGCTTTGAAACAAATTAAAAATAAACAAAAAAAAAGATTTCCTTGTCATTTCAGGGCGATTTTACCCAAGTAAATTCAAGGTCCTTCCTGCGTTCTCCTTTTTATTGCATATCAAAAATGTTCTAAACCATATGTAACAGCTTTGGTCAGATAACAGCAATCAAATGTGGGGTCATTTTGTGTTCTGGTCTTTCTGCCACATGATCTATGTAAAGGAAAAAAATATATATACATATATATTATAAAATTGATAATTAATTCAAAAATGAAGACTTTCAGTCTTTAATTCAATGAAGGAAGATGCACCACTTCAAAATCAGTCCTATTAATTTTTGATTTTTATGCAAAAACGAAAAATTCTATCATAATAAAATTATTATTTCTTTAAATTCACAGCCCAAATAAACCTTGAATTATCCCCCCTCCCTGTCTTTTTTTACAACACTGATACTAAAAAAAAGGCTATTTGGATTTCACTCCAAATTTAAGTCCTTCCTGTCGCTTCCTATTTATTGGACAATCACAGTTGATACAGAAAATATTCTAAACTATACATAAGAGCTTCTGTCATAAAATAATACTTAAAGGTCCATAACAGTCATCAAATCTGGCATCACTGTGATATTCAAATCAACATTTGGTAATTCTACAACATTACCTGTGTTAAAAAAATGACACAGTATAAAAAAAAAATTATATGGTATAAACTCAAACTTAAGATTTTTTGGCTGATCAAAAAAATGATATTAATCTCACCCACTCCTCTCTAAACAAAATTTTAAAAATAATTCAAATTAAAAGATCAATTTTTAAACTAGACTGATTTGACCTAGAATTTAGCCCCCTTCTTATTGCATTTTTCTAGTCATACTCATACAACATTGTTATTTTAAAAAGGCCAAAAATACAGTACAGTGTCAAAATATGAGGCCTTAATGCCAATTAATCCCCATTTTAATCTCAAATGAGGCCTCAGTCTTAATGCAGTTGTCTTCTTGCATAGACACCACCAATGGGAATAGCTATAAACAACTTGAAAAATGATGCAAATTGATTTACATTTATGTTAAAGCCTATTTGGATCCTCAAAACCACTCTCATGTGGAGATCCCCTGCCAATTTCTCTTTATTTACCCAATATCGTTGATATCAAGCAATAAATAAAGGATCATTTCAAAATAAAAGACTGTTATGTCGACACAAGGCCATTTAAATCTTAATATTACCTGCTTTTTGTCCTTTAGCTTCAACAAATATTAGACATTAACAGAAAATAGCTTCCCGTGTCACTCCAAGGCGATTTTCCCAAAATTCAATGTCCTTCCTGCTACTTCATTCCCATTGCACAATCACCATTGATAGTAAAAAATATTCTACACCGTATGTAAGAGCTTCTGTCATAAAATAAGACTTTAATGTACATAACAGCCCTCAAATGTGGAGTCATTTTGTGTTCGAAGCTACATTTGATCATTCTGCTTCATAACCTGTTTTTAAAAATGTAGAGATCGTATAAAAACGGAATTTATTCCATATTAAACGGACATTTGTGACGATGATACATCTCAAACCAATACTTTTAATCTTGCCTGCTGCTGTCCACGACAAAATCAAAGATTCTATCAAAATAAAAGACTTTTTTTTATCGATAAAAGGCCAATTCAATCTTGAATTCTGCCCCCTTCCTGCTGCTTTTTGTCTCTTAGCACAATCGCCACTGATATCAAATCCATACTTCGTCACAAAAAGGATTTTATCAAAAGACTTATGTCGACAAAAATTAACCTTAAAGCTATGTGTCCTCTAGATATTTCCTGCTGTTTTTCCTTTTTCCCCCTCAACCTTCCTATTTCAAGTAGAAAAACTCCATATTACCCCCTTCAACACACACATAATATTAACATTCCTCCTTAAACTGTGGTAATTATGCCGGAGACAAAATGTCGGTTGGGATTTGATAATAATATCAATATGCTTCCGATTAAAACACAACACCAATGCTGCTCCACCTAGTCCATGTCGAAATATATATATATTTCAAGCTTTTATATCACGTCTAAATGTGGATATAAATGTCGAAAAATGGCCACAAAATGTTGATGCAACGTGTCGCCACAGCCTAAAAGTTTCCTGATATTTTTCGAGGCTGAAATTTTTAATTTTATTTCGGTAATGTGTCGTTAGTGTGGGTGGGGGTTGGTAGCCAGAGGAGAAGCTGAGACTGTCGACACGACACACAAAGAAATTAATCATTAACACGGCGAAAATATCAGAAATATTAAGCTCAAATCTAACGTCTGGGTCCACGGTATCACAGGAGACGACTGTTCGGTGTCACAGTCGATGGTTTCCCCGTTTAATACTCAAATAACAGACGTTTAATTTCCACCACTGCAGGGTAAAAAAAAGTTGAGTCTGGTTGAATAAAGTTGTAATTGCAGTCAGAGCAACTCTCGCTGCTGCTGCTGCTCGTTTGGCTGATATGAGAAAACAATCAATACGACATTCAAACTAAAATGAAATAAAACCGCTAAATCTTAAATACGATCCACGACCACCCTCGGTGAAAATATTCCCCACATCAACAGGTCTGCAACCCCGCCAGCTACACGTGAAATAAATCGACATTTATTTGGAAATTATATCGGCTTTACCTGTATTGCATTGTGCTCCATTGCAGTCCTGCATTCCCTCTCTGAGGCCCCTCTCCGCTTACACCGCCGGGACTCGCCGTCACACAAACAAACGCACCGCAGAGGAATAAAAAAATAAAAGCCCCCTCTTCCTCTTCTTTATTTTTTTTCTTATTTATTTTTTTCTAGTACGTGTGGAAGTGGAGCAGGATCTAGGTGTGGCTAAAGTTTGCCACAGAGTACAACTTAATGTTAAAGTCACAGTGAAAACGGCAGTTGAAGCATCTTTAGATTCAGCCGTGTGACGTACTTCCGGGTGACACGGAATTTGTGGGCGGGGTTTAAGGACGATGGGGGGTTTAAATCAAATCCCCAAAAGATGTGAAAATGAGGGAGAATCTGTGAGCATAGAAATCTGCTTTTTATGTTCTGATTTTCTTCATTAGGGCATCAATATTTGTGTAAAATCCTGTTTTAAAACTGAAAAAGCTGAAGTTAGGCAAGGCAAGTCCATGTCATAGACACAGTCTATGTATGTGTATATATATATATATATATATATATATATATACATATATATATATATATATATATATATATATATATATATATATATATATATATATATATATATATATATATATATACATATGTATATATATAAATATATATATATATGTGTGTGTGTGTGTGTGTGTGTATATATATATATACATATATGTGTGTATATATATATATATATATATATATATATATATATATATATTATACTGCTTAAAGACTCTGCACGTTGCAACCTGCTTAAGTAATTTTTATGCTCTTTTGATTTGTTTTTGTTTTTACTTTTATCTTTATTATTATTTTTTAATGCTTCTGTCTATTCTAATGTCCTCATCTGTTATTTCCAGCTGCTATACTGTGTGTAAGAGCAACTGAAACAACCGAATTTCCCCTTGGGGATTAATAAAGTATTTCTGATTCTGAGATATATATATATATAAATATATATATGTATATATATATATATATATATATATATATATATATATATATATATATATATATATATATATATATATATATATATATATATATATACACACATATATATATATATATGTAGGTATGTAGGTATGTATGTATATATATACATATATTTGTATATATATATTTATATATATATACACACATATATACATACATATATATTTTTATATATATACATGTATAAATATATCTATGTGTGTATATATATAAATATATATATATACAAATATATGTATATATATATATATATATATATATATATATATATATATATATATATATATATATATATATATATATATATATATATATATATATATATATATTTATATATATATTTATGTATATATATATCTCAGAATCAGAAATACTTTATTAATCCCCAAGGGGAAATTCGGTTGTTTCAGTTGCTCTTACACGCAGTATAGCAGCTGGAAATAACAGATGAGGACATTAGAATAGACAGAAGCATTAAAAAAAAAAAAATAAAGATAAAATAAATACAAGTAAAAACAAAAACAAATGAAAAGAGCATAAAAATTTCTTAAGCAGGTTGCAACGTGCAGAGTCTTTAAGCAGTATATATATACACACACATACAAGTATGTGTACAGCACATTGATAGCAATTTTAAAACAGGTTTATAAAATGCTATGACAGCAAAAAGAAATATACAAAACAAAGCACTAGAGTCCAAGCACAAGAGAAGCTATCCAACGACAGAAAAAAAGCACATATTTACCCAGAAAAAAATAAAATAATAAACTAGATAACAAAACATACCCCAAAACTGCAAATAGCCTGTCACAAAAATAACTTGTCCGATAGGGTGGTGCAAGGATGCTTTATTTTTGTAGGTCAACTAGTAAATTAACATCTCACTGGTTCTTTCAACTAAATTTCCTTAGGATCTTTTACTATGTTTATTGGATCATTTTTTGTAGCCCTTGTTAGCAATTTGCTAACAACCATCCTTCAAATTCACAGTTGTGTTTCAAAATTCAAAAGTGGGATGCATTTATGTTGCAAAATGAAACTTTCTAATGTCATTTGCATGCGTTTGTCACTAAACTTACCTCTGGAATTTGTCCAAAAGCCTGCTCTTAAATTACTTAGACATTTGGCCTTGGGAACCAGAAGTGCTACAATGCTAACTCACTTCTGTGTTTTTGAACTCATTCCTGCACTACTCTTTGTGACATAAGAACTAGGGGTAATACAAGAACTAAACAATATAAAGTGAGACTACAAGGACCAAAGAAACATTATTAAAATTAAATCATATTAGATAAGATAAAGTTGATTAAAATGAAGTTAATTATGTGATGTAATTAAAAGTGAGGTATAAAAGTACTACCAATAAATGAGAGAATCAAGGAAATATTAAAAGTTATAAAATGACACAAAGTCAGAACAAATAGAACCAAAATATTAAGGAGACAAAAGGATTAAAGGGAATCAGAGACTTTAAAACAATCAATAAGGGATAAAAGTAATGCAAAGTAAACAGAAAACAACAAGCAGAAAGTAGAGCAAAGCAGCATTTTATAATGAGGAATGGTAACACAAATAATGAAAGGGCATTTAGGCTTGTGTTGGGCAAATTATTAAAAGATTGCAATTTAGTTACATATTAGTTATTGGCCAGGGACCTAATGCAATCATTTCTGGTTGTTGTTTTTTTTAATAATTGTTTGTTATTGTTTTTTAATAATTTAAACACAATAGCACTGCAATGGGCAACAACTCTATTCAAGTCATTGGATAAGGAGATTACTCTTAATCAAGAGGCCACAAACTGACTTTATGTGTTGGAGATGCAGTAGCTGCTTTAAGTTTCACCGCCATGTCCCGTAATAACCTGGTAATAGCTTTTCACCCTTACCAATATGTTTATGCTTTAAAACTCTTGAATGGTAAGGTTGCCTGAGAAAATTAAGTAATTTTCCAGATTTTTTTTCTTCTCTTCAGACCTGATCTAAAAATCCAAGAACACATTAAAATATCCCATAGGCTTTTAGTTGAGGAAACCAGCATGATGCTAACCTCCAGGTTAGCCTATAACAATAGTTCATCCCTGCATCACTCTATACACCTCATGAAGCACAGTCTTTTTCTTGATTAGAGAAATCATTTTAAAACAAGTAGTGCAATAAAAAAATACTCTGCCACTGCACAACTCTCATGTAAACATATACAAAAACTTCACAGACTGACGTCACACAAAGGGGAAAACAGCGCACATTGTTGCATAACATGCCTAAAATGCATTTTTGACAGTCCACGTGTGAACACCCTGGTGGGAGTTTTTGGATGACCAACAAAATGGGAGAGCAATTCTGATTATATTCACTGTCTCTCCTCTGTCAAATTGACTCCTTGTCATGCACCCCCTCCTAGTAATGTTATCTGACATCAGCTGTTCACATCAACAGAATGCTGACCACTAAATATTCACAGAACATATATTGTCAACAACAAAAAGTTTTCTCTTACCTTTGGATGTAGAGAATTTTTTTTGTGATTTCCAATTTTGAAGGAACAAATTAATGACAACATAATACAGTAAAATAGACTGTCTACCCAAAAGTTTCCTGACCTGCTTTGGTAAGGGGCTCTCTGATTCTGATGGGTTTGTTGATGAACCAATAAGAGAGCCAACAATGGGTCAATTAAGGTACAAAAAAGCTTTAAACATAACTTTCTTAAAAATCTGAAAGGTGTAAAAATATCTGCAAATTTTACTTATTTATTTCCACACACAAATACAGTCATTACAACTGTATTGGAACAATATCTGATAGCATCAACTACATTACAGAAATATTAATGTTTTCATTATTATTAGGTGAGAGTTGAGAGCAGACTTGTATTTCCACAGGGAGAACATTCAGTCTACAGCACTGCAGGTTAAAAATACAGTAGGCACACATCAGCCTCCGAACACTAAAAATATACGTCTCTTTTTATAGCTGCCTCATACAGTCATTGTTAAACACCAAAACACGCAGGCTATATGTGCTGCAGGGCTCCAGATATATATCTACATTTTGAATAGTAATGTCTACATAGGTAAAATCTCTTCAGTTGAAACATTAAATAAGCAGACCTGCTGAAATCATAAAAATATGAGTGTCATACACTCAAGTGAATCAATCAACCAATCAATCAAACTTTATTTGTATAGCATTTTTCATACAAAATGTTGTAGCACAAAATGCTTCACATAGAAATGCACATACAAAATAAATTAAAATAAATAAAAAGTAGAAAGTTTGAATGAACAAATGGAGACTGTACAGAAATATCGCCAAACAAACAGATGAAAAACCTAAGTTTGATGCAACAAAAGTACAAGTATTATTAGTGTCTCATCATTAAATATGGAATTCCTATTATAATGAAAAATTCAGGACTCAGTATTTTATTTTATTTATTTATTTATTTGTTTATTTTGATGATCCATTAACTGCCAATACATGCAGCGGTCAAGAGGGCCATGATAAGATAAACAGGTATGAACATGGATCAGAGCCACAGAAAAAAATATGTGAAAAGACCATAATTCTGAGATTTAAGTTGCAATAGTGACTGCTTTCTAATAGTTCTGATTTCATTTCTCATAATTGGACTTCAATCTCTGAATTCTAACTTTTTTCTAATTTCAAGATTAAAGTCAGAACCTTTTCAATTTTTTTCTCAAAAGTTGACTCTAATCTCAGAATTCTAACTTTATTCTCAGAATACTGCCCTTTTCCAGAATTCTGACTCTTTTTTTACAGACTTAAAAAACATAAATGTCTTAAATTTCTCTCAGCTGCCCTGACCTTCTGCACTGGCAGGAGTATCAAGTGTCCTCAAATTGTTTTGAAGTCATTAGAAAGGTCCTCCTGTTCTGTCATACTTGTGGGAGGATGTTCTTATGTCATTAATTAATGCTGAGATATCTCAGGCTGCCCATGAGTTTATTAGCCTTTTTCTTGAGCACACATTTTTTGTAACTTCCTCCTGAACATAAAATAGAAAATTTTGTCAGGAGCACAAGAACAGTGGGATCACATAAACTGTACACACACGTAAAAAACATTAAAACAAATCTTACAAGCACCCAAAACTTTGTAGGCAGAAGAATCCTCCTTGTGAACACTTGAGATAGCTGAATATATCTCAAATGCCCCATGTGCTTGGCAGCATTATGGGTGATGGAGACTGATCTCACTTTTAAATGCAAAGAAATAAATAAATGCAAACTCAACACAGAAAGACCCTGGTTGACACAGAGAATCAAACCAGCAATCTTCTTGCAGTGAGGCACATGCAAGAACCTCCTGTGCCACTGTGCCACCCTGCTTTTGTCGTTCTTTCCTCGAAATTGATTTATTAATTGATTGTGAAATTCAAAAAGTCTTAAATGTTCTGTCAGGCATTTGCAAGTTCCATTAAAAGGATTTAACCAAAGTTTACTCAATGGCAAAATCATTTTCAATAAAAACATTTTCTTATGATTCCCTCTGATCTTCACAGTCAATGATATTTTGCAAGCCAAATAAAAAATGATCTGTCAGAGAACAGGCATTTCGTCTTTGATTAAACTGCTCATATGTTTGAAGATGTGCAAGCTGATGTGAGAAATCTCTCACATACATGACTCTTCATGAAGTGTCACAAGAAAGTTGATGCCAGGAAATATATCTATAAAAGTCTGTAAATTATGAGCTTTTTGGTTTTGTACTTACCTAAAAATGACAGTGAGCATAGAAATGGTAGCCCAAAATAATTTAAATAATCCATGTTTGAGCCATTCAAACAAGCAAAAAAGTTTTTTATTTATTCATTAACAAAAGACATGAGCAAATTAATATTCTATGGTCTAAAATAGGTCAAATTAAATGTATGCAACACATTTAAAAACATGGGGTTTTAAGGAGTACAAATGCAGTCGAACACAAAATAAGTCTGATTAATGCTGATAAGTCTGGTTCCTTCAAACCCACTTTTTGACCTCTCCAGAAAAAACATGGAAGTGCAGAGTTTCAGATTGGTTGGAAGGTTTTTCCATGCTTTAATGCAGAGGTTCCCAGCCACCGGGGCGCAGATCAATATTGGGATCATTTGGTACCAGGCCAAGGAGAAACAAAAATCAATTCAAGTACCATTTGCTGAATAATGGAAATCAAAGGTGTTTTTCTTTTTAAAGAATGGCTGGATCTGTGCTTATCAGGCATGTAGCTTTATTGTGTGGACCATACGCCCAGGCACTCCAACTCTGTCACCGCCGTGATGAATGAAAAAACAACTTACGATGAACCCATGGTTAGACCTTGTGCTTTTGCACTCTTCTAATGTGCCCTGGACATAACTGTAAAAATATTTGACTTAGCACAATGTGTGTAACTAGAGGACAGTTGAGGCACATGAAAGTGCTATTCTTCCTGAGGAATTCAATTCAGAGGTCAGAACAAATGAAATACCCATCATTTATCAACAAAAACATCAGATCAGCTTGGACTAATGACCAGTGGCCCCCAGAGCAAAGCTGTTCAAAGCTTTTCAGTGGCTTTTGCATATCCATGAACATGGTCATTACTAACCTACTCTACCCAGCTTCGCCATATTGGCCAGGTTTGTGTTGTTTTATCAGCTAAGAGGGCCACACAAGGCTGCCAGTGTTAGTAAGCATCTTTGTCAGTGCACCAACTATTTATCTATATACCTAAGCCAAGGACTTTATGGTTTTGCCGGTGTTTTTCTGTTTGTTGGTTTGTTTGTCTGTGAGCAAGAGCTCAAAAAGCTCTTGGCTTACCTTGTGAAGTTTTTGGGGAATGTTGGTCATGGCACAAAGAAGAAATGATTACATTTGGTCATCAGCCAAATACAGATGCGGATCAAGGAATTTTAAAGTATTTGTTCAATTTGTGAGATGGGGCAGTTTTCTACATGTTTACTAATAACCTAAAAGATTTTGATAGATTTTAGAACAATTTTCAAGGTATGTTGTTCATGGCACCAGGTAAAAGTGAAGAGATTTTGTTGGTCATCCAAAAACAGATGTGGACCCAGGAATTTTGTCACAGGATTTGATAACTTTGTGCGATGGTCTGAACCCTTAATAGCTCTCTTTGGGGATAAGAGATCTGAGTCTGTGCTAAGCACTTCACAACACAATATGGTATCATTCTTAACCCTTCTGGTTCAGAGACTGATACTATTAAATTGGAAACATACACAGAATTTAATTTCGATGTATATACATAAACAGTATCTTAATGGGGTGGGGTAGGGTAAGATTCTTTCATTTGTTTTTTAATCTTTAAATGGTCTGGCCCCGTCTTACCTCTCTGAGCTCCTTCAGCCCTACGCTCCTGCTCCGTGCCTCAGGTCAGCTGATCTGCTGCTCCTGGAGGTACCGAGGTCAAAACGAAGCTCAGAGGGGATCGAGCTTTTTCTGTGGCCGCTCCGAAGTTGTGGAACGAGCTTCCCCTCCACATTAGACAAGCCTCCTCACTGTCCATTTTTAAGACTCATCTTAAAACTCATTTTTATTTCTTGGCTTTCAACCCCACATGAGACTCTGCTCCTGTCTTAGGGTTTTATGATTTGTTTTTAGTTACTCATTTTATTGTTTTTAAATTGTTTTTAAAAACAATTAAACAACTCTTTTAGTGTTTAAACCTGCTTTATTTTATCCATTGTTTTAAATTGTTTTATGTCTTGTTATTGATGTACAGCACTTTGTTTCAGCTGTGGTTGTTTTTAAAGTGCTTTATAAATAAAGTTGAATTGAGCTGAGTTGAGGGTGAGGAAAGGAGACAATAATGATAGCTCTATATGTATGTAGTGAGTTTATATCTATGTTTAAATTTTAAGAATTTTTGTTTGTTTTCTGTTTTTTGTCTGTTTTTTTCATGTTTTCGTCTTCTGCCTTATTTACATATATTATTGTACATGTAAATCTTTATATTTTCCATGCTTGTACATGTGAAACATGCCCATAGATGCATATTCATATTAATCTACTTGCTGGGGATGAGATAATACCACCTGTATATATATGTATATATATATATATATATATATATATACATACAAAACCCAAAACCAGTGAAGTTGGCACGTTGTGTAAATCGTAAATAAAAACAGAATACAATGATTTGCAAATCCTTTTCAACCTATATTCAATTGAATACACTGCAAAGACAAGATACTTAACTTTCGAACTGGTAAACTGTGTTATTTTTTGCATATATTAGCTCATTTTGAATTTGACGCCTGCAACATGTTTCAAAAAAGCTGGCACAAGTGGCAAAAAAGACTGAGAAAGTTGAGGAATGCTCATCAAACACTTATTTGGAACATCCCACAGGTGAACAGGCTAATTGAGAACAGGTGGGTGCCATGATTGGGTATAAAAGCAGCTTCCCTGAAATGGTCAGTCATTCACAAACAAGGATGGGGCGAGGGTCACCACTTTGTGAACAAATGCGTGAGCAAATTGTCCAACAGTTTAAGAACATTTCTCAACGAGCTATTGCAAGGAATTTAGGGATTTCATCATCTACGGTCCGTAATATCATCAAAAGGTTCAGAGAATCTGGAAAAATTACTGCACGTAAGCGGCAAGGCTGAAAACCAACATTGAATGCCCGTGACCTTCGATCCCTCAGGCGGTACTGCATCAAAAACCAGCATCACTGTGTAAAGGATATCACCACATGGGCTCAGGAACACTTCAGAAAACCACTGTCAGTAACTACAGTTCGTCGCTACATCTGTAAGTGCAAGTTAGAACTCTACTATGCAAAGCGAAAGCCATTTATCAACAACACCCAGAAACGCTGCCGGCTTCGCTGGGCCCGAGCTCATCTAAGATGGACTGATGCAAAGTGGAAAAGTGTTCTGTGGTCTGACGAGTCCACATTTCAAATTGTTTTTGGAAAGTGTGGTCGCCGTGTCCTCCGGACCAAAGAGGAAAAGAACCAGCCGGACTGTTACAGGCGCAAAGTTCAAAAGCCAGCATCTGTGATGGTATGGGGGTGTATTAGTGCCCAAGGCATGGGTAACTTACACATCTGTGAAGGCACCATTAATGCTGAAAGGTACATACAGGTTTTGGAGCAACATATGTTGCCATCCAAGCAACGTCTTTTTCATGGACGCCCCTGCTTATTTCAGCAAGACAATGCCAAGCCACATTCTGCACGTGTTACAACAGCGTGGCTTCGTAGTAAAAGAGTGCGGGTACTAGACTGGCCTGCCTGTAGTCCAGACCTGTCCCCCATTGAAAATGTGTGGCGCATTATGAAGCGTAAAATACAACAACGGAGACCCCGGACTGTTGAACAACTTAAGCTGTACATCAAGCAAGAATGGGAAAGAATTCCACCCGAAAAGCTTCAAAAATTGGTCTCCTCAGTTCCCAAACGTTTACTGAGTGTTGTTAAAAGGAAAGGCGATGTAACACGGTGGTAAAAATGCCCCTGTGCCAACTTTTTTGCAATGTGTTGCTGCCATTAAATTCTAAGTTGATGATTATTTGCAAAAGAAAATAAAGTTTCTCAGCTTGAACATTAAATATCTTGTCTTTGCAGTGTATTCAATTGAATATAAGTTGAAAAGGATTTGCAAATCATTGTATTCTGTTTTTATTTACAATTTACACAACGTGCCAACTTCACTGCTTTTGGGTTTTGTAGATATATATATTTATATATATATATATATATATATTTGTATATATATATATATATATATATAGATAGATAGATATAGATATAGATATAGATAAACATATATATACTCTGTCCAATGTATTGTTGCACGTTAAATTTTGTTGTATTATTTTGTCTCTATGTAACTTGTTTGCAAAACAAACAAATAAATAAAAACAGATCAAATGTGTGACTATGTAGTTTTCCAAATTTTCACAAATAATTTGGCTAAGGATGTCAGAGGTGCCTTGGTGGAGGTTTGCACTCTCAGAGCACTTCTAGTTGTTTCTGACATACTCCTGTGTATGTGGTGGTGTGCTGGGAGGGCAGCACATCCAAGAAGGACGCATCCAGGCTGGAAAAGCTGATCAGGAGGGCCGGCTCTATGGTCGGCATGAAGCTGGACTCTCTGGTGAAGGTGGCAGAGAAGAGGACACTGGACAAACTGCTGGACATTTTGGACAATGCCAGTCACCCTCTGCACACTGCCATCAGCAACCAGAGGAGCCTGTTCAGCCCAGACTGCTCCTTCACAAGGTCAGGACCAACAGATTGAGAAACTCTTTTGACCCTCAGACCATCAGACTGTACAACTCCTCACTGGAGGGGAGGAGGAGTAACATGAAGACAGAGGATGGGAAGGAGCAGTAGTTGTAACCAGCTCGTAGCCATATTATATTTTATTTTCATTCTTTATTTTTATTTAAAATGTATCTTATATATATCATTCATTCATTTTCTATACTGTTTATCCCTTTCGGGGTCGCAGGGGGGCTGGAGCCTATCCCAGCTGGCAAGGGGCGAGAGGCAGACCCTGAACCGATCTCCAGCCAATCGCAGCGCAACATAGAGAGACAGACAACCATTCACAATCACATTCATACCTAAGGGCAATTTAGAGTCACCAGTTAACCTAATGAGCATATTTTTGGTCTGTGGGAGGAAGCCAGAGTGCCCAGAGAGAACCCATGCATGCACAGGAAGAACATGCAAACTTCATGTAATTAAATTTACTTAATTTTTTTACTTTTAACTTTTACTTTTATATATCCTGTGTTCTTTTATACCTTTGTACAATACAATGCTACTGGAACCTTAACTTCCCTGAAGGAGTCTTCCCAAGGGACAAATAAAGTTCTGTCAAATGTTATGTAATGTAATGTAATGTAATGTAATCTATTACTTTTCAACAAATGTTTACATGGTTTGGTAAATTGCTTGTCTTACAGCATATATAAATTGTCTGATTCCCAAACCCTCCAGACAACACTAATATTATTAAGATGAAGGCTCATGCTGTTATGAAAAGAGGAGGCTATTGCTAAATGTTCCGTTAAAGGGACAATGTTTAGCATTTTAAGTAATTTATGAGCTAAAAGCAATGTCTACATTCATAAATATGTCCTCATTTGTGTCAAATTGCCTCTGCCTTGACTTCTGACATCTGACTTGTCCTCCTGAGCGAAGAATTTCTTCTCTGTATTTACATAGAACGGATAAGTCTTATAGAGGCTTCCATGTCATTCAGGTCTATAAAAACTATGAACAGCTGAGAGGGACATAAAGCACCACATAGTACTACTGGCTAAGGCTAAATGTGTTTTCGCTCAGAGCCAGCGTCACTGAAAGGAGCACAGCAAGATGTGCTTGTCACTGCCCCGGCAAATCTGAAAGCCTGCACTGCACTGTTGTTCATAATGCAAGATCTTACTTATGCCACGCCACAGGAGAGGGAATCCTTGTCGACAAAACAGCAAAAAAGAGAAGACACAGCTTCTAGGAACATACCAGCTAATGTAGAGTTCAGCAGTTGCAATGCACATTTGAAAAAGCAAGACACTAGAGAGCACTACTCATTTGAATCCAAAATACAGTTTCACTGTTAGATGGAAGAACAAACTGCACAGTGTGGCTTTAAAACAGTAAATATAATATTTTAGCAAAAGCTGGAGACAAAAATTTAAACCCATCAGATCTCAACTGAGTCATGTTAAAAGGTTAAATTTAAGGCTTTAGCTACCAACACAATTGAAAAATAACACATTTATCATCAGATAAATATAAACGACTGAACCACAGCCTCATTATGATATCAGATTTAAGATTTGATATTACCAAATCTTCTCCATGTGATCATCAGCTCTGTTGGCTGATTTCACAGAGAAACATGATCTCTCTCTCTCTCTGAGGCCTCAGGCTCCCCTGACAGTGAGCACTGATAGACTGCAGTTACCGTCTGTGTCCAGCAGGGGGAGGAAGCACGTGTTCTATTATAACACAATGAGGCTCCAGCCTGAGGCTCATGGAGAAACAGGCCTCATAAAAGACTGTCAGTGTGTTTGTGTGTGAGTGTGTGTGTGTGTTAGGGGGAATTCTGGTTTGATTTTAGGGTAACTTTAAAAATGGAGACAATGAATCGCTTTAATGCATAGCTTAATAACAGAAATGATGGCTTAAAATACTACAATAAATGTAAAGAAGGTTCAATAAAAGGGTAAATCACATGTCAGGTTTAAGAAATAGGCTATTTTTTTTTAGCAAACTCAAGGCATTCTGATAACAAAAGGGGGAAACTAACTAAGAAGTCATATTCATCTCCATGAAACAAGGCGCAAATTTAGGACAAGTGCATAAAATTAGATAAAGGTAAGTTTTTAATGCAGTTCTTTTCTGGCCTCTTGGGTTAAGGCTTTTCAGCAGCAACAGAAGCAAAAAGGATTTAATAAATAAGATGGTGGTTAGGGTATTGCTTTCAGTGTGGGGGGAGGGGAGCTTTGGTGCTGTGTTGACCTGTATTCTGACTCACAGGCTACAATTCATTTCATGTTATTGGTGAACCTTGTTGAGGTAAGCCCTGTAGGCAAAACTGAGGGTAAAAAAGATGATCATAGTGTTATTATTATTGCTAAGTATTTTTACACATGCAAAGACTGTATGTTTTGGTGAAAATAAATTTAAACAGAGGAGAAATAAAGAATTATAAGGGTACAAAAAGGCAAAAATTCTATTGTCTGTGAACTATGGAAGAGTATGAATAGTTTCTTTCATGACACATTTTGAAACAAAAAAGCAAATCGAGATGTGAGGTTAAGTTGAAGGAAGAAGTCAAGTTTAATCTTAAACACTGATTATGGGCTCTCTGATTCTGGTTGGTCAGCAAACCAATCAGAGATCCAACATACTCTCAATTTAAAGAAAAATAAAAAGAAGAAAATTAACAAAGGATTATCTTTTTATGTTTCCACAATAGATGCTTCACATATGCTTCTGGTGTTTAAATACACATGGTCTATGTAGTTTTAACACATGGAGTAAATGCAGTTTTTTTTATGACGGAGGAATAGGGCCACGTTAAAAAAAATGTATGTTTAATAAAAAAAAAAGGTAAAGTTATGAGAATAAAGTCGAAAAGTTACGAGAACAATCTCATAAAGTTATGAGAATAAAGTCATAAAGTTACGAGAATAAAGTAAAAAATCTATTTAAATTAAGCTAGAAAACAAACTTTATTCTGAAAGGTTATACCAGAAGAGCGTACATTTTCCCTTCCAACAAGGAGGCAATTTCCTCCAAGTCGGTGTGGCTCTTTCTTTGGAAAGCCCCAGTTTGTTGCAGTATCTTTTCAGGGTCCTAATACTTATGATAATGTGATGCTGATGTACCAAAAGAAGTATTTTCTTGTTTGTGAAACCTATACTAAAGTATAACTTCACTAGATGCTCTACATTTCTCATTTTTGTACAGGCGGCTGCTGCTCTTCTGAGAGCCTCAACAGACTAAATAATGAATGTATTCTCATAACTTTATGAGATTATTCTCATAACTTTTCAACTTTATTTTCGTAAATCTATGAGATTATTCTCGTAACTTTATGACTTAATTCTCGTAACTTTTCTTTTTTTTTTAACAAACATTTTTTTTTGTTTTTAACGTGGCCCTAATCCACCATCGTAGTTTTCCTCTGATGGAGGGATAAATAAATAAAAACGTAGACTAAGGATTGGAAAAGGTGGGAGATAGCGCCAAAGGACATGTTGTGGCCGTTGTTTGTATATAAGCTGTAAAACACTTTTTCCCAGCTGACTTTAGGCGAGAGGCAGTGGTTACACTTTGGTCTGACTGTCAGCCAGTCATAGGGCTGCCACATGTAGAAATTGCCAATGTAGACAACCATTCATACACACACACACACACACACACACACACACACACACGTAAAGTCAATCAGCATGATTTTGTTCTTTCAGAGGAATCTAGGGTACCTCAAGGAAACCCGCACATGCATGTGGAGAACATGAAAACTCCCCAAAGGTTAGGGAGTTGATCCTACTGTCAAGGAATAATCCTAGTATTTTCTCTCGTTGGACCCAAAAGCTGAAGACTGAGTCAAGAAGCAGTTTTAACAGTTTTATTTTGCAGCAGAAACGTCAATCCAGGGAAAGGGGGTGAGTCCATTGCACAGGGTTATTTACAGTGAGCAAGGTGAGTATATACAAAGGCTGGGTGGAAGCTCCGAGGAGACACTGCAAAGAGACAGGAGAAAACAAAGGTGAGTTTCCAGCAGCACACAAAAATCTTCAAGTCCAAAAACACATAACAAGAGGGCTAAGTCCTTAGAGAAGAACAGGGGCTTAAAGCCAGAAGAGAGGTGAGAGAAAATATGGCCAACAAACCACACTATGTGAGGAAATCCACCGACGAGGAGAAGCAGAATCCAGGAGCTTATATACCAGCCTTGATGAGTTGAATCTGATCAGGTGTGCAGTCTGTGAGGCAGGAGAGAGAGGTAACCATGCCCACAGCTGGCAGAGCAGGGAGGGAGGGGGAGAGAGACTGAAGGCAGGAGTGAATCCTCACACCACCATGGAAGGCACCAGCCATATCTGCTGCATCAGCGTGCAGCCCCTGATGGTTACTGTTTAATAATTATCAACACTGTTACAGAAAACAGTCATAAAACGTTTCAGGTATCTGCATTGCTTAGAAAGATAAAGTAAACTAGGAAAGCACTCAGAGAGCGCAGACCCCCAAGCAGCTTCAGTCCACTTTGGCGAAAATGGTCCTATCTGGCAACGTTAAAGAATTCTTAAAAAAATTCCTTGATCCGGATGGTGATCCGGATCAGTCCCAAAATCTGATCATTTCTTCCTTATCCCATTCCACACATTTCCTGAAAATTTCATCCAAATCCATCCATAAATTTTCAAGTTAATTTGAACACAAACAAACAAACAAACAAGCAAACAGACAAACAAACCAATGGCGGCAAAAACATAACCTCCTTGGCAGAGGTAATAATAATAGCTATTGATACAAAAGGGCTGTCTCGTGGGGTGGGGAATATCCATCCATCCATCTTCTTCCGCTTATCTGTAGTCGGGTCGCGGGGGCAGCAGCCTGAGCAGGGAAGCCCAGACTTCCCTCTCCCCAGCTACTTCGTCCAGCTCCTCCCGGGGGATCCCGAGACGTTCCCAGGCCAGCTGAGAGACATAGTCCCTCCAGCGTGTCCTGGGTCTTCCCCGGGGCCGCCTACCTTACCGCGGTGGAGGGGTTTGCGTACCCCAATGACCCCAGGAGCTATGTTGTCGGGGGCTTTATGCCCCTGGTAGGGTCACCCAAGGCAAACAGGTTCTGGGGGAGGGGTCAGACAAAGCGTGGCTCGAAGACCATTATGGAGAATAACATTATTGGATCCCAGTTTCCCTTGCCCGGACGCGGGTTACCGGGGCCCCACCCTGGAGCCAGACCTGGGGATGGGGCTCGATGGCGAGCGTCTGGTGGCCGGGCCTGTGCCCATGGGGCCCGGCCGGGCACAGCCCGAAAAGGCAACGTGGGACCCCCCTCCCATAGGCTCACCACCCGTGGAAGGGGCCAAGGTGGTCGGGTGCAATGTGAGCTGGGTGGCAGCCGAAGGTGGGGACCCTGGCGGTCCGATCCCCGGCTGCAGAAGCTAGCTCTAGGGACGTGGAACGTCACTTCTCTGGTGGGGAAGGAGCCTGAGCTGGTGCGCGAGGTCGAGCGGTTCCGACTAGATATAGTCGGACTCACCTCGACACATAGCTTGGGCTCTGGAACCAGTCCTCTTGAGAGGGGCTGGACTCTCTTCCACTCTGGAGTTGCCGATGGCGAGAGGCGCCGGGCAGGGGTAGCAGTACTTATTGCTCCCAGGCTCAGCGCCTGTACGTTGGGGTTCACCCCAGTAAGCGAGAGGGTAGCCTCCCTCCGCCTTCGGGTGGGGGGACGGAACTTGACTGTCGTTTGTGCTTATGCACCAAACGGCAGTCCAGAGTATCCACCTTTTTTAGACTCCCTAGAGGGGGTGCTGGAGAGTGCCCCTTCTGGGGACTCCCTCGTTCTTCTGGGGGACTTCAACGCTCACATTGGCAACGACAGTGCGACCTTGAGGGGCGTGATTGAGAGGAACGGCCCCCCCGATCTGAACCCGAGTGGTGCTTTGTTACTGGACTTCTGTGCTCGTCACAGACTGTCCATAACAAACACCATGTTCAAACATAAGGGTGTCCATATGTGCACTTGGCACCAGGACACCCTAGGCCGCAGTTCGATGATTGACTTTGTAGTCATATCATCGGACTTATGGCCGCATGTTTTGGAGACTCGGGTGAAGAGAGGGGCGGAGCTGTCAACTGATCACCACCTGGTGGTGAGTTGGCTCCAATGGTGGGGGAGGATGCCCGTCAGACCTGGCAGGCCCAAGCATGTTGTGCGGGTCTGCTGGGAACGGCTGGCAGAGTCTCCCACCAGAAAGAGTTTCAACTCCCACCTCCGGGCGAAGTTCGACCATGTGGCGGGGGAGGCAGGGGACATTGAGTCCGAGTGGGCCTTGTTCCGGGCCTCTATTGTTGAGGCGGCTGATCGGAGCTGTGGCTGTAAGGTCGTCGGTGCCTGTCGTGGCGGCAACACCCGAACCCGCTGGTGGACACCGGCGGTGAGGGATGTCGTCAAGCTGAAGAAGGAGTCCTATCGGGCCTTTTTGGCCAGTGGGACTCCGGAGGCAGCTGACAGGTACCGGCAGGCTAAGCAGAATGCAGCTTTGGTGGTTGCCAAGGCAAAAACCCGGGCATGGGAGGAGTTCGGTGAGGCCATGGAGAATGACTTCCAGACGGCTTCGAAGAGATTCTGGACCACCATCCGGCGTCTCAGGAGGGGGAAGCAGTGTGCTGTCAACACCGTCTATGGTGGGATGGCGCGCTGTTGACCTCGACTCGGGACGTCCTGGATCGGTGGAAAGAATACTTCTAAGACCTCCTCAATCCTACCAGCACGTCTTCCAGTGCGGAAGTAGACCTGGGGGACTCTGTGGTGGACTCTGCTATCTCAGGAGCTGAGGTCGCCGAGGTGGTCAAAAAGCTCCTCGGTGGCAGGGCTCCGGGGGTGGACGAGATCCGTCCGGAGTTTCTCAAGGCTCTGGATGTTGTGGGGCTGTCATGGCTGACACGACTCTGCAACATCGCGTGGACATCGGGGGCAGTACCACTGGATTGGCAGACTGGGGTGGTGGTTCCCCTTTTCAAGAAAGGGGACCGGAGGGTGTGCTCCAACTACAGGGGGATCACACTCCTCAGCCTCCCTGGGAAGGTCTATTCAGGGGTACTGGAGAGGAGGGTCCGCCGGATTGTCGAACCTCGGATTCAGGAGGAGCAATGTGGTTTTCGTCCTGGCCGTGGAACTATTGACCAGCTCTATACCCTCCACAGGGTCCTCGAGGGTGCATGGGAGTTTGCCCAACCAGTCTACATGTGTTTTGTGGACCTGGAGAAGGCTTTCGACCGTGTTCCTTGTGGGGTTCTGTGGGGGGTGCTCCGGGAGTATGGGGTAGGAGACACCCTGATACGGGCTGTTTGTTCTCTGTATGACCGGTGCCAGAGCCTGGTCTGCATTTCCGGCAGTACATCAGAACCGTTTCCAGTGAGGGTTGGACTCCGCCAGGGCTGCCCTTTGTCACCGATTCTGTTCTTACTTTTATGGACAGAATTTCTAGGCGCAGCCAGGGTGTTGAGGGGTTCCGGTTCGGTGACCTCAGGATCAGGTCGCTGCTTTTTGCAGATGATGTGGTCCTGTTGGCTTCGTCAGACCGAGACCTACAGCTCTCACTGGATCGGTTCGCAGCTGAGTGTGAAGCGGCTGGGATGAGAATCAGCACCTCCAAATCCGAGTCCATGGTCCTCACCCGGGGGAGGGTGGAGTGCCCTCTCCGGGTCGGGGATGAGATTCTACCCCAAGTGGAGGAGTTCAAGTATCTCGGGGTCTTGTTCACGAGCGGAGGAAGGATGGACCGGGAGATCGACAGGCGGATCGGTGCGGCGTCGGCAGTGATGCGGACTCTACACCGGTCCGTCGTGATAAAAAGGGAACTGAGCCGCAAGGCAAAGCTCTCGATTTACCACTCGATCTTCACTCCTATCCTCACATATGGTCACGAGCTTTGGGTCGTGACCGAAAAAACACGATCCCGAGTACAAGCGGCCGAAATGAGTTTCCTTCGCAGGGTGTCCGGACTCTCCCTTAGAGACAGGGTCAGAAGCTCGGTCATCCGGGAGGGGCTCGGAGTAGAGCCGCTGCTCCTCCGCGTTGAGAGGAGCCAGATGAAGTGGCTCGGGCATCTGGTTAGGATGCCTCCTGGACGCCTCCCTGGGGAGGTGTTCCGGGCACGTCCCACTGGTAGGCGGCCCCGGGGTGGGGAATATATCAACAATAATAGTAATATAATAATAATAATAATAATAATTATTATTATTATTATTATTATTATTATTATTATTATTACTATATTATTATTATTATAAAAAAATAAATAAAATGGAATCAATACAATAGAAAGTTAGAGTATGACACTGACCTACTCTTTTGTAAAGCATCTTGAGATAACATGGTTTTGTGCTATACACATAAAGACTGATAGATTAATTGATTGATTGATTGATCGATTGAAATTTTTATTCAGCTTTTTCAAAATGCAATAAATAGTACAAAATTTTCAGAAACATAAAATTTCTTAAAGTGGATATTGTTTGTGTATTCCACCTACAATCAAATGCCTGAATATTAAATTAAATCCTAGACTGTACATATTTGATTTTAAATCTGTGACAGACTGAAATGACATGATCTTGGGTAAGAACTTGTAAAAGATATTTACAGGCACTCCAAAAGGCGGGGATGTGCCTACATTGTATTTTTAATGTGTAATACACGTGGTCCATGTAGTTGGTGACTACAGAGGGCTAACAGCGCCAACAGATTGTTGTGGCCATTGTCAGTATTACAGCTGTAAAAATACTGTCTAATTTGAATGTTACAAGGTCAGAGTAAAATTTGAGGTCTGTAATTCTGTTCAGGTAAAGGTAAAAAAGTGATCATTTTGAACCTTGCCCTAATTACTGAGTATTTAGTTGTTAATTAGATTCTTTTAGAATGAAACTGAAATGTAAAACATACAGTAAGTTCAATGTTACGGAGCTCCTGTATATTCAGTGCCATTGGAATGTTCATGCATTGTTCAAGTGTTTTCTATCTATCTGATTGTTTTACTTTTAATGACATATTTCCACTTTCATATATTCTTACTGTAATAAATTCTGATCACATGACCTGTTAGGTGACTCCAGGCTCCTCTATAAGGAGGTGTGTCTCCACAGTTGCCCATGTCAGAGGAAGGATTGAGAACTGAGACATAACATTGTTTTGGTAATCCTTAATTAAATGCCTCTGGAACAGCTTCTTATGTGCACACTCTGTCTTTTTTTATGTTTTATATTTTTGTCCAAACCTTAACCTTCAAATGGCATAGTTATAACAGTCAGGCAGCTATAAAATTGTGAGGTTTTAGCTGGGATCAGTACATCTCATTGTAATATTTTTAGTACACTCATGTGTCATCCATGCCACTTACAGTATTTTACATGATGTTATCTATCAGTTTTGCCCCTCAGTAGTCTATATGGATCTGGTTTTGGAGCTGCATGGTATCTGTGAATATAAAGCGTGTGCGGCAAACGCTCTGCAGAAACAAACAGCTGCAGTTTGTCCTCTGAGTGTCAGCGAGAGCTGCAGCAGCTCGCTGCATTGCTGCATCCATTCAATTATTCTGCAGGGAGGCACACTGATGACACTTAGGTAATCAAAGACTACCAAAAAATCACAGCAAAAAAGAAGAAGCATTTAAATGTTCAAATTATTTTAATTAATGGGCATTTTGAATTGTATTAAAATACATTTTGTG